>JAUCNB010000021.1:155000-572500 GCA_033675215.1 Rhodiola kirilowii
TTCCGTTTAACTTGTGACACAGGGGGTTTGTTACTCAGATGGTTCTCATCCGTCCACCTAACCTATCAGGTGGGTTTAGTTCGATCTAGCCAAGAGAGAAGGCGCATCCGCTTTTGCAAGGGCAATCGCTACCTATAGGAAAGGGCACCTAACCAGGTCAGCCATTACCTACGAGATGTGTTCTCACCCCATCACTAAACGGAATAAACAAAATAGGGTCCTAGCAGAAAAAAGGGAATAAATGCAGAAATGACGACTCATTTTTGCATTCCACTCCCCAATGTTCGCAAGCCTTTGGTTGTTCTCTTCCCACCCTTTCTTTGAACCTTGTCAATGATCGAACTTAAAGATATGAACTGAGTGCCATTTGATGAGTAACTGAGAACAAGGGAGAGGGATATGGAAAGGATGAAGTAATGAAAGAGGAAGTCATTGCTAGTAGTAACGACTTGTCACGATCCATTGGTTCATATAGAATCCATGTCCTAGGTGTATCAAAAAACATTCTTTTCGCTAAGCGTATATAATAAAATAGAGTGAAAGGGTCCACCCCGAACCCACGGGGGTACTAACTAACAGCTGAGTCCTCTCCGAACCGCAGGAGATAGTTGCCCATCATACGGCTCACCAACTTCACTTGCCTCTATGGGAGGCTCGCTCCGGGCAGGTTCGGATCACATACAATACACGGCTCTACGAAGTAAGGGGTTGGGTTAGGAGCTTTTTCAATATGATTCTTTTCTTTTCCCGTATTTGTTCGATGAGAAATGCGAGACGAAAAAGGAACCCATCCTTTCGACTGGGAAATGCGAGTCTCTTTTGTCCACTTTCTCCATCCCCCTCTATAAAAAGATTTTAAAAATAAAAAAAGGAAGGCAAGCTTGCTTGTTATTCCCGTGTTCGATCTCTTCCATCTCTGCCCCGCTCGTTGTCACCTATGTTGAAGAAAGGTTTGGAACCCTGTTGAGAATGAAGAGGAGCCAAGGATCTTACTCTCAACAGTGCTTCTCGAGGCTCCATTCTCCCCCCTGAATAAGTAACAAAAAATAGAAAACTGAAGAAGCCAAAAAGAACAACCTAACCTGTGCAACTAACTCCGGCAACTCGAATCTTGCCGGAGTCACTTTTGTGCACAAAATAAAGTCGTTTTGTGCACAGAAGCGAACAACAATAATAAAAATACTAGAAACTAACAAAAAATAGAAAATTGAAGAAGCCAGAAAGAACAACCTAACCGATGCAACTAACTCCGGCAACTCGAATCTTGCCGGAGTCACTTTTGTGCAACAAAATAAAGTTAGTTTGTTCTTTTTGGCTTCTTTAGTTTTCTATTTTTTGTTATTTTCTAGTATTTTTATTATTGTTGTTCGCTTCGATGCACAAAACGACTTTATTTTGTGCACAAAAGTGACTCCGACAAGATTCGAGTTGATGGAGTTTATTGCATCGGTTAGGTTGTTCATTTTGGCTTCTTCAATTTTCTATTTTTTGTTATTTTCTAGTATTTTTATTATTGTTGTTCGCTTCGATGCAAAAAACGACTTTATTTTGTGCACAAAAGTGACTCCGGCAAGATTCGAGTTGCCAAAGTTAGTTGCATCGGTTAGGTTGTTCTTTTTGGCTTCTTAAATTTTCTATTTTTTTTTATTTTCTAGTATTTTTATTATTGCTGTTCGCTTCGGTGCACAAAACGACTTTATTTTGTGCACAAAAGTGACTCCGGCAAGATTCGAGTTGCCGGAGTTAGTTGCATCGGTTAGGTTGTCTTTTTGGCTTCTTTAGTTTTCTATTTTTTGTTATTTTCTAGTATTTTTATTATTGTTGTTCGCTTCGGTGCACAAAACGACTTTCTTTTGTGCACAAAAGTGACTCCGGCAAGATTCGAGTTGCTGAAGTTAGTTGCATCGGTTAGGTTGTTCTTTTTGGCTTCTTTAGTTTTCTATTTTTTGGTATTTTCTAGTATTTTTGTTATTGCTGTTCGCTTCTGTGCACAAAACGACTTTATTTTGTGCACAAAAGTGACTCCGGCAAGATTCGAGTTGCTGGAGTTAGTTGCATCGGTAAGGTTGTTCTTTTTGGCTTCTTCAGTTTTCTATTTTTTATTATTTTCTAGTTTTTTTGTTTTTGTTGTTCGCTTCGGTGCACAAAATGACTTTATTTTGTGCACAAAAGTGACTCCGGCAAGATTCGAGTTGCAGGAGTTAGCTGCATCGGTTAGGTTGTTCTTTTAGGCTTCTTTAGTTTTCTATTTTTTGTTAGTTTCTAGTATTTTTATTATTGTTGTTCGCTTCTGTGCACAAAACGACTTTATTTTGTGCACAAAACGACTTTATTTTGTGCACAAAAGAGAATCCGGCAAGATTCGAGTTGCTGGAGTTAGTTGCATCGGTTAGGTTGTTCTTTTTGGCTTCTTAAGTTTTCTATTTTTTGTTATTTTCTAGTATTTTTATTATTGTTGTTCGCTTCTGTGCACAAAACGACTTTATTTTGTGCACAAAAGTGACTCCGGCAATAACTTAACCTAACCGATGCAACTAACTCCATCAACTCGAATCTTGCCGGAGTCACTTTTGTGCACAAAATAAAGTCGTTTTGTGCACCGAAGCGAACAGCAATAACAAAAATAGTAGAAAATAACAAAAAATAGAAAATTGAAGAAGCCAAAAAGAACAACCTAACCGATGCAACTAACTCCGGCAACTCGAATCTTGCCGGAGTCACTTTTGTGCACAAAATAAAGTCATTTTGTTCACCGAAGCGAACAGCAATAACAAAAATACTTGAAAATAACAAAAAATAGAAAACTAAATAAGCCAAAAAGAACAACCTTACCGATGCAACTAACTCCAGCAACTCGAATCTTGCCGGACTCACTTTTGTGCAGAAAATAAAGTCGTTTTGTGCACCGAAGCGAACAGCAATAATAAAAATACTAGAAAATAACAAAAAAATAGAAAACTAAAGAAGCCAAAAAGAACAACCTAACCGATGCATTTAACTCCGGCAACTCGAATCTTGTCGGACTCACTTTTGTGCACAAAATAAAGTCGTTTTGTGCACCGAAGCGAACAACAATAATAAAAATACTAGAAAATAACAAAAAATAGAAAACTAAAGAAGCCAAAAAGAACAACCTAACCGATGCAACTAACTCCAGCAACTCGAATCTTGCCGGAGTCACTTTTGTGCACAAAATAAAGTCGTTTTGTGCACCGAAGCGAACAACAAAAACAAAAATACTAGAAAATAACAAAAAATAGAAAACTAAAGAAGCCAAAAAGAACAACCTAACCGATGCAACTAACTCCAGCAACTCGAATCTTGCCGGAGTCACTTTTGTGCACAAAATAAAGTCATTAGGTTCACCGAAGCGAACAGCAATAACAAAAATACTAGAAAATAACAAAAAATAGAAAACTAAAGAAGCCAAAAAGAACAACCTAACCGATGCAACTAACTCCGGCAACTCGAATCTTGCCGGAGTCATTTCTGTGCACAAAATAAAGTCATTTTGTTCACCGAAGCGAACAGCAATAACAAAAATACTAGAAAATAACAAAAAATTGAAAACTAAAGAAGCCAAAAAGAACAACCTAACCGATGCAACTGACTCCAGCAACTCGAATCTTGCCGGATTCTCTTTTGTGCACAAAATAAAGTCATTTTGTTCACCGAAGCGAACACCAATAACAAAAATACTAGAAAATAACAAAAATAGAAAACTAAAGAAGCCAAAAAGAACAGCCTAACCGATGCAACTAACTCCGGCAACTCGAATCTTGTCGGAGTCACTTTTGTGCACAAAATAAAGTTGTTTTGTGCACCGAAGCGAACAACAATAATAAAAATACTAGAAAATAACAAAAAATAGAAAACTAAAGAAGCCAAAAAGAACAACCTAACCGATGCAACTAACTCCGGCAACTCGAATCTTGTCGGAGTCACTTTTGTGCACAAAATAAAGTCGTTTTGTGCACAGAAGCGAACAACAATAATAAAAATACTATAAAATAACAAAAAATAGAAAACTAAAGAAGCCAAAAAGAACAACCTAACCGATGCAACTAACTCCTGCAACTCGAATCTTGCCGGAGTCACTTTTGTGCACAAAATAAAGTCGTTTTGTGCACCGAAGCGAACACCAAAAACAAAAATACTAGAAAATAACAAAAAATAGAAAACTAAAGAAGCCACAAAGAACAACCTAACCGATGCAACTAACTCCGGCAACTCGAATCTTGTCGGACTCACTTTTGTGCACAAAATAAAGTCGTTTTGTGCACCGAAGCGAACAACAATAATAAAAATACTAGAAAATAACAAAAAATAGAAAACTAAAGAAGCCAAAAAGAACCACATAACCAATTCAACTAACTCCGGCAACTCGAATCTTGCCGTAGTCACTATTGTGCACAAAATAAAGTCGTTTTGTGCACAGAAGCGAACAACAATAATAAAAATACTAGAAAATAACAAAAAATAGAAAACTGAAGAAGCCAAAAAGAACAACCTAACCGATGCAACTAACTCCGGCAACTCGAATCTTGTCGGAGTCACTTTTGTGCACAAAATAAAGTTGTTTTGTGCACCGAAGCGAACAACAATAATAAAAATACTAGAAAATAAAAAAAAAATAGAAAACTGAAGAAGCCAAAAAGAACAACCTAACCGATGCAACTAACTCCGGCAACTCGAATCTTGTCGGAGTCACTTTTGTGCACAAAATAAAGTCGTTTTGTGCACAGAAGCGAACAACAATAATAAAAATACTATAAAATAACAAAAAATAGAAAACTAAAGAAGCCAAAAAGAACAACCTAACCGATGCTACTAACTCCTGCAACTCGAATCTTGCCGGAGTCACTTTTGTGCACAAAATAAAGTCGTTTTGTGCACCGAAGCGAACAACAAAAACAAAAATACTAGAAAATAACAAAAAATAGAAAACTAAAGAAGCCAAAAAGAACAACCTAACCGATGCAACTAACTCCGGCAACTCGAATCTTGTCGGACTCACTTTTGTGCACAAAATAAAGTCGTTTTGTGCACCGAAGCGAACAACAATAATAAAAATACTAGAAAATAACAAAAAATAGAAAACTAAAGAAGCCAAAAAGAACCACATAACAAATTCAACTAACTCCGGCAACTCGAATCTTGCCGTAGTCACTTTTGTGCACAAAATAAAGTCGTTTTGTGCACAGAAGCGAAACAATAATAATAAAAATACTAGAAAATAACAAAAAATAGAAAACTGAAGAAGCCAAAAAGAACAACATAACCGATGCAACTAACTCCGGCAACTCGAATCTTGTCGGAGTCACTTTTGTGCACAAATTAAAGTTGTTTTGTGCACCGAAGCGAACAACAATAATAAAAATACTAGAAAATAACAAAAAATAGAAAACTGAAGAAGCCAAAAAGAACAACCTAACCGATGCAACTAACTCCGGCAACTCGAATCTTGTCGGAGTCACTTTTGTGCACAAAATAAAGTCGTTTTGTACACAGAAGCGAACAACAATAATAAAAATTCTATAAAATAACAAAAAATAGAAAACTAAAGAAGCCAAAAAGAACAACCTAACCGATGCAACTAACTCCGGCAACTCGAATCTTGTCGGAGTTACTTTTGTGCACAAAATAAAATCGTTTTGTGCATCGAAGCGAACAACAATAATAAAAATACTAGAAAATAACAAAAAATAGAAAACTAAAGAAGCCAAAAAGAACAACATAACCGATGCAACTAACTCCGGCAACTCGAATCTTGCCGGAGTCACTTTTGTGCACAAAATAAAGTCATTTTGTTCACCGAAGCGAACAGCAATAACAAAAATACTAGAAAATAACAAAAAATAGAAAACTAAAGAAGCCAAAAAGAACAACCTAACTGATGCAACTAACTCCGGCAACTCGAATCTTGCCGGAGTCATTTCTGTGCACAAAATAAAGTCATTTTGTTCACCGAAGCGAACAGCAATAACAAAAATACTAGAAAATAACAAAAAATAGAAAACTAAAGAAGCCAAAAAGAACAACCTAACCGATGCAACTGACTCCAGCAACTCGAATCTTGCCGGAGTCACTTTTGTGCACAAAATAAAGTTATTTTGTTCACCGAAGCGAACAGCAATAACAAAAATACTAGAAAATAACAAAAATAGAAAACTAAAGAAGCCAAAAAGAACAGCCTAACCGATGCAACTAACTCCGGCAACTCGAATCTTGTCGGAGTCACTTTTGTGCACAAAATAAAGTTGTTTTGTGCACCGAAGCGAACAACAATAATAAAAATACTAGAAAATAACAAAAAATAGAAAACTGAAGAAGCCAAAAAGAACAACCTAACCGATGCAACTAACTCCGGCAACTCGAATCTTGTCGGAGTCACTTTTGTGCACAAAATAAAGTCGTTTTGTGCACAGAAGCGAACAACAATACTAAAAATACTATAAAATAACAAAAAATAGAAAACTAAAGAAGCCAAAAAGAACAACCTAACCGATGCAACTAACTCCTGCAACTCGAATCTTGCCGGAGTCACTTTTGTGCACAAAATAAAGTCGTTTTGTGCACCGAAGCGAACACCAAAAACAAAAATACTAGAAAATAACAAAAAATAGAAAACTAAAGAAGCCACAAAGAACAACCTAACCGATGCAACTAACTCCGGCAACTCGAATCTTGTCGGACACACTTTTGTGCACAAAATAAAGTCGTTTTGTGCACCGAAGCGAACAACAATAATAAAAATACTAGAAAATAACCAAAAATAGAAAACTAAAGAAGCCAAAAAGAACCACATAACCAATTCAACTAACTCCGGCAACTCGAATCTTGCCGTAGTCACTTTTGTGCACAAAATAAAGTAGTTTTGTGCACAGAAGCGAACAACAATAATAAAAATACTAGAAAATAACAAAAAATAGAAAACTGAAGAAGCCAAAAAGAACAACCTAACCGATGCAACTAACTCCGTCAACTCGAATCTTGTCGGAGTCACTTTTGTGCACAAAATAAAGTTGTTTTGTGCACCGAAGCGAACAACAATAATAAAAATACTAGAAAATAACAAAAAATAGAAAACTGAAGAAGCCAAAAAGAACAACCTAACCGATGCAACTAACTCCGGCAACTCGAATCTTGTCGGAGTCACTTTTGTGCACAAAATAAAGTCGTTTTGTGCACAGAAGCGAACAACAATAATAAAAATACTATAAAATAACAAAAAATAGAAAACTAAAGAAGCCAAAAAGAACAACCTAACCGATGCAACTAACTCCTGCAACTCGAATCTTGCCGGAGTCACTTTTGTGCACAAAATAAAGTCGTTTTGTGCACCGAAGCGAACAACAAAAACAAAAATACTAGAAAATAACAAAAAATAGAAAACTAAAGAAGCCAAAAAGAACAACCTAACCGATGCAACTAACTCCGGCAACTCGAATCTTGTCGGACTCACTTTTGTGCACAAAATAAAGTCGTTTTGTGCACCGAAGCGAACAACAACAATAAAAATACCAGAAAATAACAAAAAATAGAAAACTAAAGAAGCCAAAAAGCACCACATAACCAATTCAACTAACTCCGGCAACTCGAATCTTGCCGTAGTCACTTTTGTGCACAAAATAAAGTCGTTTTGTGCACAGAAGCGAAACAACAATAATAAAAATACTAGAAAATAACAAAAAATAGAAAACTGAAGAAGCCAAAAAGAACAACCTAACCGATGCAACTAACTCCGGCAACTCGAATCTTGTCGGAGTCACTTTTGTGCACAAATTAAAGTTGTTTTGTGCACCGAAGCGAACAACAATAATAAAAATACTAGAAAATAACAAAAAATAGAAAACTGAAGAAGCCAAAAAGAACAACCTAACCGATGCAACTAACTCCGGCAACTCGAATCTTGTCGGAGTCACTATTGTGCACAAAATAAAGTCGTTTTGTACACAGAAGCGAACAACAATAATAAAAATTCTATAAAATAACAAAAAATAGAAAACTAAAGAAGCCAAAAAGAATAACCTAACCGATGCAACTAACTCCGGCAACTCGAATCTTGTCGGAGTCACTTTTGTGCACAAAATAAAGTCGTTTTGTGCATCGAAGCGAACAACAATAATAAAAATACTAGAAAATAACAAAAAATAGAAAACTAAAGAAGCCAAAAAGAACAACATAACCGATGCAACTAACTCCGGCAACTCGAATCTTGCCGGAGTCACTTTTGTGCACAAAATAAAGTCATTTTGTTCACCGAAGCGAACAGCAATAACAAAAATACTAGAAAATAACAAAAAATAGAAAACTAAAGAAGCCAAAAAGAACAACCTAACCGATGCAACTAACTCCGGCAACTCGAATCTTGTCGGAGTCACTTTTGTGCACAAAATAAAGTTGTTTTGTGCACCGAAGCGAACAACAATAATAAAAATACTAGAAAATAACAAAAAATAGAAAACTAAAGAAGCCAAAAAGAACAACATAACCGATGCAACTAACTCCGGCAACTCGAATCTTGCCGGAGTCATTTGTGTGCACAAAATAAAGTCATTTTGTTCACCGAAGCGAACAGCAATAACAAAAATACTAGAAAATAACAAAAAAATAGAAAACTAAAGAAGCCAAAAAGAACAACCTAACCGATGCAACTGACTCCAGCAACTCGATTCTTGCCGGAGTCACTTTTGTGCACAAAATAAAGTCATTTTGTTCACCGAAGCGAACAGCAATAACAAAAATACTAGAAAATAACAAAAATAGAAAACTAAAGAAGCCAAAAAGAACAGCCTAACCGATGCAACTAACTCCGGCAACTCGAATCTTGTCGGAGTCACTTTTGTGCACAAAATAATGTTGTTTTGTGCACCGAAGCGAACAACAATAATAAAAATACTAGAAAATAACAAAAAATAGAAAACTGAAGAAGCCAAAAAGAACAACCTAACCGATGCAACTAACTCCGGCAACTCGAATCTTGTCGGAGTCACTTTTGTGCACAAAATAAAGTCGTTTTGTGCACAGAAGCGAACAACAATAATAAAAATACTATAAAATAACAAAAAATAGAAAACTAAAGAAGCCAAAAAGAACAACCTAACCGATGCAACTAACTCCTGCAACTCGAATCTTGCCGCAGTCACTTTTGTGCACAAAATAAAGTCGTTTTGTGCACCGAAGCGAACACCAAAAACAAAAATACTAGAAAATAATAAAAAATAGAAAACTAAAGAAGCCACAAAGAACAACCTAACCGATGCAACTAACTCCGGCAACTCGAATCTTGTCGGACACACTTTTGTGCACAAAATAAAGTCGTTTTGTGCACCGAAGCGAACAACAATAATAAAAATACTAGAAAATAACCAAAAATAGAAAACTAAAGAAGCCAAAAAGAACCACATAACCAATTCAACTAACTCCGGCAACTCGAATCTTGCCGTAGTCACTTTTGTGCACAAAATAAAGTAGTTTTGTGCACAGAAGCGAACAACAATAATAAAAATACTAGAAAATAACAAAAAATAGAAAACTGAAGAAGCCAAAAAGAACAACTTAACCGATGCAACTAACTCCGGCAACTTGAATCTTGTCGGAGTCACTTTTGTGCACAAAATAAAGTTGTTTTGTGCACCGAAGCGAACAACAATAATAAAAATACTAGAAAATAACAAAAAATAGAAAACCGAAGAAGCCAAAAAGAACAACCTAACCGATGCAACTAACTCCGGCAACTCGAATCTTGTCGGAGTCACTTTTGTGCACAAAATAAAGTCGTTTTGTGCACAGAAGCGAACAACAATAATAAAAATACTATAAAATAACAAAAAATAGAAAACTAAAGAAGCCAAAAAGAACAACCTAACCGATGCAACTAACTCCTGCAACTCGAATCTTGCCGGAGTCACTTTTGTGCACAAAATAAAGTCGTTTTGTGCACCGAAGCGAACAACAAAAACAAAAATACTAGAAAATAACAAAAAATAGAAAACTAAAGAAGCCAAAAAGAACAACCTAACCGATGCAACTAACTCCGGCAACTCGAATCTTGTCGGACTCACTTTTGTGCACAAAATAAAGTCGTTTTGTGCACCGAAGCGAACAACAATAATAAAAATACTAGAAAATAACAAAAAATAGAAAACTAAAGAAGCCAAAAAGAACCACATAACCAATTCAATTAACTCCGGCAACTCGAATCTTGCCGTAGTCACTTTTGTGCACAAAATAAAGTCGTTTTGTGCACAGAAGCGAACAACAATAATAAAAATACTAGAAAATAACAAAAAATAGAAAACTGAAGAAGCCAAAAAGAACAACCTAACCGATGCAACTAACTCCGGCAACTCGAATCTTGTCGGAGTCACTTTTGTGCACAAATTAAAGTTGTTTTGTGCACCGAAGCGAACAACAATAATAAAAATACTAGAAAATAACAAAAAATAGAAAACTGAAGAAGCCAAAAAGAACAACCTAACCGATGCAACTAACTCCGGCAACTCGAATCTTGTCGGAGTCACTTTTGTGCACAAAATAAAGTCGTTTTGTACACAGAAGCGAACAACAATAATAAAAATTCTATAAAATAACAAAAAATAGAAAACTAAAGAAGCGAAAAAGAACAACCTAACCGATGCAACTAACTCCTGCAACTCGAATCTTGCCGGAGTCACTTTTGTGCACAAAATAAAGTCGTTTTGTGCACCCAAGCGAACAACAAAAACAAAAATACTAGAAAATAACAAAAAATAGAAAACTAAAGAAGCCAAAAAGAACAACCTAACCGATGCAACTAACTCCGGCAACTCGAATCTTGCCGGAGTCACTTTTGTGCACAAAATAAAGTCGTTTTGTGCACCGAAGCGAACAAGAAAAACAAAAATACTAGAAAATAACAAAAAATAGAAAACTGAAAAAGCCAAAAAGAACAACATAACCGATGCAACTAACTCCGGCAACTCGAATCTTGCTGGAGTCACTTTTGTGCACAAAATAAAGTCGTTTTGTGCACCGAAGCGAACAACAAAAACAAAAATAATAGAAAATAACAAAAAATAGAAAACTGAAGAAGCCAAAAAGAACAACCTAACCTGTGCAACTAACTCCGGCAACTCGAATCTTGCCTGAGTCACTTTTGTGCACAAAATAAAGTCGTTTTGTGCACCGAAGCGAACAGCAATAATAAAAATACTAGAAAATAACAAAAAATAGAAAATTGAAGAAGCCAGAAAGAACAACCTAACCGATGCAACTAACTCCGGTAACTCGAATCTTGACGGAGTCACTTTTGTGCACAAAGTAAAGTCGTTTTGTGCATCGAAGCGAACAACAATAATAAAAATACTAGAAAATAACAAAAAATAGAAAACTAAAGAAGCCAAAAAGAACAACATAACCGATGCAACTAACTCCGGCAACTCGAATCTTGCCGGAGTCACTTTTGTGCACAAAATAAAGTCGTTTTGTGCACCGAAGCGAACAACAATAATAAAAATACTAGAAAATAACAAAAAATAGAAAACTAAAGAAGCCAAAAAGAACAACATAACCGATGCAACTAACTCCGGCAACTCGAATCTTGCCGGAGTCACTTTTGTGCACAAAATAAAGTCGTTTTGTGCACCGAAGCGAACAACAAAAACAAAAATCCTAGAAAATAACAAAAAATAGAAAACTGAAAAAGCCTAAAAGAACAACCTAACCTGTGCAACTAACTCCGGCAACTCGAATCTTGCCGGAGTCACTTTTGTGCACAAAATAAAGTCGTTTTGTGTACCGAAGCGAACAGCAATAATAAAAATACTAGAAAAGAACAAAAAATAGAAAATTGAAGAAGCCAAAATGAACAACCTAACCGATGCAATTAACTCCATCAACTCGAATCTTGTCGGAGTCACTTTTGTGCACAAAATAAAGTCGTTTTGTGCACCAAAGCGAACAGAAGTAATAAAAATATTAGAAAATAACAAAAAAGAGAAAATTGAAGAAGCCAAAAAGAACAACCTAACCGATGCAACTAACTTTGGCAACTCGAATCTTGCCGGAGTTACTTTTGTGCCCAAAATAAAGTCGTTTTGTGCACCGAAGCGAACAACAATAAAAAAAATACTAGAAAATAACAAAAAATAGAAAATTGAAGAAGCCAGAAAGAACAACCTAACCGATGCAACTAACTCCGGCAACTCGAATCTTGCAGGAGTCACTTTTGTGCACAAAATAAAGTCGTTTTGTGCATCGAAGCGAACAACAATAATAAAAATACTAGAAAATAACAAAAAATAGAAAACTAAAGAAGTCAAAAAGAACAACATAACCGATGCAACTAACTCCGGCAACTCGAATCTTGCCGGAGTCACTTTTGTGCACAAAATAAAGTCGTTTTGTGCACCGAAGCGAACAACAATAATAAAAATACTAGAAAATAACAAAAAATAGAAAACTAAAGAAGCCAAAAAGAACAACATTACCGATGCAACTAACTCCCGCAACTCGAATCTTGCCGGAGTCACTTTTGTGCACAAAATAAAGTCGTTTTGTGCACCGAAGCGAACAACAATAATAAAAATACTAGAAAATAACAAAAAATAGAAAACTAAAGAAGCCAAAAAGAACAACATAACCGATGCAACTAACTCCGGCAACTCGAATCTTGCCGGAGTCACTTTTGTGCACAAAATAAAGTCGTTTTGTGCACCGAAGCGAACAACAAAAACAAAAATACTAGAAAATAACAAAAAATAGAAAACTGAAGAAGCCAAAAAGAACAACCTAACCTGTGCAACTAACTCCGGCAACTCGAATCTTGCCGGAGTCACTTTTGTGCACAAAATAAAGTCGTTTTGTGCACCGAAGCGAACAGCAATAATAAAAATACTAGAAAATAACAAAAAATAGAAAATTGAAGAAGCCAAAATGAACAACCTAGCCGATGCAGTTAACTCCATCAACTCGAATCTTGTCGGAGTCACTTTTGTGCACAAAATAAAGTCGATTTGTGCACCAAAGCGAACAGCAATAATAAAAATACTAGAAAATAACAAAAAATAGAAAATTGAAGAAGCCAAAAAGAACAACCTAACCGATGCAACTAACTTTGGCAACTCGAATCTTGCCGGAGTTACTTTTGTGCCCAAAATAAAGTCGTTTTGTGCACCGAAGCGAACAACAATAACAAAAATACTAGAAAATAACAAAAAATAGAAAATTGAAGAAGCCAGAAAGAACAACCTAACCGATGCAACTAACTCCGGCAACTCGAATCTTGCCGGAGTCACTTTTGTGCACAAAATAAAGTCGTTTTGTGCACCGAAGCGAACAACAATAACAAAAATACTAGAAAATAACAAAAAATAGAAAACTAAAGAAGTCAAAAAGAACAACATAACCGATGCAACTAACTCCGGCAACTCGAATCTTGCCGGAGTCACTTTTGTGCACAAAATAAAGTCGTTTTGTGCACCTAAGCGAACAACAATAATAAAAATACTAGAAAATAACAAAAAATAGAAAACTAAAGAAGCCAAAAAGAACAACATAACCGATGCAACTAACTCCGGCAACTCGAATCTTGCCGGAGTCACTTTTGTGCACAAAATAAAGTCGTTTTGTGCACCGAAGCGAACAACAAAAACAAAAATACTAGAAAATAACAAAAAATAGAAAACTGAAGAAGCCAAAAAGAACAACCTAACCTGTGCAACTAACTCCGGCAACTCGAATTTTGCCGGAGTCACTTTTGTGCACAAAATAAAGTCGTTTTGTGCACCGAAGCGAACAACAATAATAAAAATACTAGAAAATAACAAAAAATAGAAAATTGAAGAAGCCAAAATGAACAACCTAACCGATGCAATAAAGTCCATCAACTCGAATCTTGTCGGGGTCACTTTTGTGCACAAAATAAAGTCATTTTGTGCACCGAAGCGAACAACAATAATAAAAATACTAGAAAATAACAAAAAATAGATAATTGAAGAAGCCAAAATGAACAACCTAACCGATGCAATTAACTCCATCAACTCGAATCTTGTCGGAGTCACTTTTGTGCACAAAATAAAGTCGTTTTGTGCACCAAAGCGAACAGCAATAATAAAAATACTCGAAAATAACAAAAAATAGAAAACTGAAAAAGCCAAGAAGAACAACCTAACCGATGCAACTAACTCCGGCAACTCGAATCTTGTCGGAGTCACTTTTGTGCACAAAATAAAGTTGTTTTGTGCACCGAAGCGAACAACAATAATAAAAATACTAGAAAAATAACAAAATATAGAAAACTGAAGAAGCCAAAAAGAACAACCTAACCGATGCAACTAACTCCGGCAACTCGAATCTTGTCGGAGTCACTTTTGTGCACAAAATAAAGTCGTTTTGTGCACAAAAGCGAACAACAATAATAAAAATACTATAAAATAATAAAAAATAGAAAACTAAAGAATCCAAAAAGAACAACCTAACCGATGCAACTAACTCCTGCAACTCGAATCATGCCGGAGTCACTTTTGTGCACAAAATAAAGTCATTTTGTGCACCGAAGCGAACAACAAAAACAAAAAATACTAGAAAATAACAAAAAATAGAAAACTAAAGAAGCCAAAAAGAACAACCTAACCGATGCAACTAACTCCAGCAACTCGAATCTTGCCGGAGTCACTTTTGTGCACAAAATAAAGTCATTTTGTGCACCGAAGCGAACAACAAAAACAAAAATACTAGAAAATAACAAAAAATAGAAAACTAAAGAAGCCAAAAAGAACAACCTAACCGATGCAACTAACTCCAGCAACTCGAATCTTGCCGGAGTCACTTTTGTGCACAAAATAAAGTCGTTTTGTGCATCGAAGCGAACAACAATAATAAAAATACTAGAAAATAACAAAAAATAGAAAACTAAAGAAGCCCAAAAGAACAACATAACCGATGCAACTAACTCCGGCAACTTGAATCTTGCCGGAGTCACTTTTGTGCAACAAAAACAAAAAAACTAGAAAATAATAAAAAATAGAAAACTGAAGAAGCCAAAAAGAACAACCTTACCGATGCAACTAACTCCAGCAACTCGAATCTTGCCGGAGTCACTTTTGTGCACAAAATAAAGTCATTTTGTGCACAGAAGCGAACAGCAATAATAAAAATACTAGAAAATAACAAAAAATAGAAAATTGAAGAAGCCAGAAAGAACAACCTAACCGATGCAACTAACTCCGGCAACTCGAATCTTGCCGGAGTCACTTTTGTGCACAAAATAAAGTCGTTTTGTGCACCGAAGCGAACAACAATAATAAAAATACTAGAAAATAACAAAAAAATAGAAAATTGAAGAAGCCAAAAAAGAACAACCTAACCGATGCAACTAACTCCGGCAACTCGAATCTTGCCGGAGTCACTTTTGTGCACAAAATAAAGTCGTTTTGTGCACCGAAGCGAACAGCAATAATAAAAATACTTGAAAATAACAAAAAATAGAAAATTGAAGAAGCCAGAAAGAACAACCTAACCGATGCAACTAACTTTGGTAACTCGAATCTTGCCGGAGTTACTTTTGTGCCCAAAATAAAGTCGTTTTGTGCACCGAAGCGAACAGCAATAACAAAAATACTAGAAAATAACAAAAAATAGAAAACTGAAGAAGCCAAAAAGAACAACCTAACCGATGCAACTAACTCCGGCAACTCGAATCTTGTCGGACTCACTTTTGTGCACAAAATAAAGTCGTTTTGTGCACCGAAGCGAACAACAATAATAAAAATACTAGAAAATAACAAAAAATAGAAAACTAAAGAAGCCAAAAAGAACAACATAACCAATGCAACTAACTCCGGCAACTCGAATCTTGCCGTAGTCACTTTTGTGCACAAAATAAAGTCGTTTTGTGCATCGAAGCGAACAACAATAATAAAAATACTAGAAAATAACAAAAAATAGAAAACTAAAGAAGCCCAAAAGAACAACATAACCGATGCAACTAACTCCGGCAACTTGAATCTTGCCGGAGTCACTTTTGTGCAACAAAAACAAAAAAACTAGAAAATAATAAAAAATAGAAAACTGAAGAAGCCAAAAAGAACAACCTTACCGATGCAACTAACTCCAGCAACTCGAATCTTGCCGGAGTCACTTTTGTGCACAAAATAAAGTCGTTTTGTGCACAGAAGCGAACAGCAATAATAAAAATACTAGAAAATAACAAAAAATAGAAAATTGAAGAAGCCAGAAAGAACAACCTAACCGATGCAACTAACTCCGGCAACTCGAATCTTGCCGGAGTCACTTTTGTGCACAAAATAAAGTCGTTTTTTGCACCGAAGCGAACAACAATAATAAAAATACTAGAAAATAACAAAAAAATAGAAAATTGAAGAAGCCAAAAAGAACAACCTAACCGATGCAACTAACTCCGGCAACTCGAATCTTGCCGGAGTCACTTTTGTGCACAAAATAAAGTCGTTTTGTGCACCGAAGCGAACAGCAATAATAAAAATACTAGAAAATAACAAAAAATAGAAAATTGAAGAAGCCAGAAAGAACAACCTAACCGATGCAACTAACTTTGGTAACTCGAATCTTGCCGGAGTTACTTTTGTGCCCAAAATAAAGTCGTTTTGGGCACCGAAGCGAACAGCAATAACAAAAATACTAGAAAATAACAAAAAATAGAAAACTGAAGAAGCCAAAAAGAACAACCTAACCGATGCAACTAACTCCGGCAACTCGAATCTTGTCGGACTCACTTTTGTGCACAAAATAAAGTCGTTTTGTGCACCGAAGCGAACAACAATAATAAAAATACTAGAAAATAACATAAAATAGAAAACTAAAGAAGCCAAAAAGAACAACATAACCGATGCAACTAACTCCGGCAACTCGAATCTTGCCGGAGTCACTTTTGTGCACAAAATAAAGTCGTTTTGTGCACAGAAGCGAACAACAATAATAAAAATACTAGAAAATAACAAAAAATAGAAAACTGAAGAAGCCAAAAAGAACAACCTAACCTGTGCAACTATTTCCGGCAACTCGAATCTTGCCGGAGTCACTTTTGTGCACAAAATAAAGTCGTTTTGTGCACCGAAGCGAACAACAATAATAAAAATACTAGAAAATAACAAAAAATAGAAAATTGAAGAAGCCAAAATGAACAACCTAACCGATGCAATAAAGTCCATCAACTCGAATCTTGTCGGGGTCACTTTTGTGCACAAAATAAAGTCGTTTTGTGCACCGAAGCGAACAACAATAAAAAAAATACTTGAAAATAACAAAAAATAGAAAATTGAAGAAGCCAAAATGAACAACCTAACCGATGCAATTAACTCCATCAACTCGAATCTTGTCGGAGTCACTTTTGTGCACAAAATAATGTCGTTTTGTGCACCAAAGCGAACAGCAATAATAAAAATACTAGAAAATAACAAAAAATAGAAAACTGAAGAAGCCAAAAAGAACAACCTAACCGATGCAACTAACTCCGGCAACTCGAATCTTGTCGGAGTCACTTTTGTGCACAAAATAAAGTCGTTTTGTGCACCAAAGCGAACAGACATAATAAAAATACTAGAAAATAACAAAAAATAGAAAACTGAAGAAGCCAAAAAGAACAACCTAACCGATGCAACTAACTCCGGCAACTCGAATCTTGCCGGAGTCACTTTTGTGCACAAAATAAAGTCGTTTTGTGCACCTAAGCGAACAACAATAATAAAAATACTAGAAAATAACAAAAAATAGAAAACTAAAGAAGCCAAAAAGAACAACATAACCGATGCAACTAACTCCGGCAACTCGAATCTTGCCGGAGTCACTTTTGTGCACAAAATAAAGTCGTTTTGTGCACCGAAGCGAACAACAAAAACAAAAATACTAGAAAATAACAAAAAATAGAAAACTGAAGAAGCCAAAAAGAACAACCTAACCTGTGCAACTAACTCCGGCAACTCGAATCTTGCCGGAGTCACTTTTGTGCACAAAATAAAGTCGTTTTGTGCACCGAAGCGAACAACAATAATAAAAATACTAGAAAATAACAAAAAATAGAAAATTGAAGAAGCCAAAATGAACAACCTAACCGATGCAATAAAGTCCATCAACTCGAATCTTGTCGGGGTCACTTTTGTGCACAAAATAAAGTCATTTTGTGCACCGAAGCGAACAACAATAATAAAAATACTAGAAAATAACAAAAAATAGATAATTGAAGAAGCCAAAATGAACAACCTAACCGATGCAATTAACTCCATCAACTCGAATCTTGTCGGAGTCACTTTTGTGCACAAAATAAAGTCGTTTTGTGCACCAAAGCGAACAGCAATAATAAAAATACTCGAAAATAACAAAAAATAGAAAACTGAAGAAGCCAAAAAGAACAACCTAACCGATGCAACTAACTCCGGCAACTCGAATCTTGTCGGAGTCACTTTTGTGCACAAAATAAAGTTGTTTTGTGCACCGAAGCGAACAACAATAATAAAAATACTAGAAAAATAACAAAATATAGAAAACTGAAGAAGCCAAAAAGAACAACCTAACCGATGCAACTAACTCCGGCAACTCGAATCTTGTCGGAGTCACTTTTGTGCACAAAATAAAGTCGTTTTGTGCACAAAAGCGAACAACAATAATAAAAATACTATAAAATAATAAAAAATAGAAAACTAAAGAATCCAAAAAGAACAACCTAACCGATGCAACTAACTCCTGCAACTCGAATCATGCCGGAGTCACTTTTGTGCACAAAATAAAGTCATTTTGTGCACCGAAGCGAACAACAAAAACAAAAAATACTAGAAAATAACAAAAAATAGAAAACTAAAGAAGCCAAAAAGAACAACCTAACCGATGCAACTAACTCCAGCAACTCGAATCTTGCCGGAGTCACTTTTGTGCACAAAATAAAGTCATTTTGTGCACCGAAGCGAACAACAAAAACAAAAATACTAGAAAATAACAAAAAATAGAAAACTAAAGAAGCCAAAAAGAACAACCTAACCGATGCAACTAACTCCAGCAACTCGAATCTTGCCGGAGTCACTTTTGTGCACAAAATAAAGTCGTTTTGTGCATCGAAGCGAACAACAATAATAAAAATACTAGAAAATAACAAAAAATAGAAAACTAAAGAAGCCCAAAAGAACAACATAACCGATGCAACTAACTCCGGCAACTTGAATCTTGCCGGAGTCACTTTTGTGCAACAAAAACAAAAAAACTAGAAAATAATAAAAAATAGAAAACTGAAGAAGCCAAAAAGAACAACCTTACCGATGCAACTAACTCCAGCAACTCGAATCTTGCCGGAGTCACTTTTGTGCACAAAATAAAGTCGTTTTGTGCACAGAAGCGAACAGCAATAATAAAAATACTAGAAAATAACAAAAAATAGAAAATTGAAGAAGCCAGAAAGAACAACCTAACCGATGCAACTAACTCCGGCAACTCGAATCTTGCCGGAGTCACTTTTGTGCACAAAATAAAGTCGTTTTGTGCACCGAAGCGAACAACAATAATAAAAATACTAGAAAATAACAAAAAAATAGAAAATTGAAGAAGCCAAAAAGAACAACCTAACCGATGCAACTAACTCCGGCAACTCGAATCTTGCCGGAGTCACTTTTGTGCACAAAATAAAGTCGTTTTGTGCACCGAAGCGAACAGCAATAATAAAAATACTAGAAAATAACAAAAAATAGAAAATTGAAGAAGCCAGAAAGAACAACCTAACCAATGCAACTAACTTTGGTAACTCGAATCTTGCCGGAGTTACTTTTGTGCCCAAAATAAAGTCGTTTTGTGCACCGAAGCGAACCGCAATAACAAAAATACTAGAAAATAACAAAAAATAGAAAACTGAAGAAGCCAAAAAGAACAACCTAACCGATGCAACTAACTCCGGCAACTCGAATCTTGCCGGAGTCACTTTTGTGCACAAAATAAAGTCGTTTTGTGCACCGAAGCGAACAACAATAATAAAAATACTAGAAAATAACAAAAAATAGAAAACTAAAGAAGCCAAAAAGAACAACATAACCAATGCAACTAACTCCGGCAACTCGAATCTTGCCGTAGTCACTTTTGTGCACAAAATAAAGTCGTTTTGTGCATCGAAGCGAACAACAATAATAAAAATACTAGAAAATAACAAAAAATAGAAAACTAAAGAAGCCCAAAAGAACAACATAACCGATGCAACTAACTCCGGCAACTTGAATCTTGCCGGAGTCACTTTTGTGCAACAAAAACAAAAAACTAGAAAATAATAAAAAATAGAAAACTGAAGAAGCCAAAAAGAACAACCTTACCGATGCAACTAACTCCAGCAACTCGAATCTTGCCGGAGTCACTTTTGTGCACAAAATAAAGTCATTTTGTGCACAGAAGCGAACAGCAATAATAAAAATACTAGAAAATAACAAAAAATAGAAAATTGAAGAAGCCAGAAAGAACAACCTAACCGATGCAACTAACTTTGGTAACTCGAATCTTGCCGGAGTTACTTTTGTGCCCAAAATAAAGTCGTTTTGGGCACCGAAGCGAACAGCAATAACAAAAATACTAGAAAATAACAAAAAATAGAAAACTGAAGAAGCCAAAAAGAACAACCTAACCGATGCAACTAACTCCGGCAACTCGAATCTTGTCGGACTCACTTTTGTGCACAAAATAAAGTCGTTTTGTGCACCGAAGCGAACAACAATAATAAAAATACTAGAAAATAACATAAAATAGAAAACTAAAGAAGCCAAAAAGAACAACATAACCGATGCAACTAACTCCGGCAACTCGAATCTTGCCGGAGTCACTTTTGTGCACAAAATAAAGTCGTTTTGTGCACAGAAGCGAACAACAATAATAAAAATACTAGAAAATAACAAAAAATAGAAAACTGAAGAAGCCAAAAAGAACAACCTAACCTGTGCAACTAACTCCGGCAACTCGAATCTTGCCGGAGTCACTTTTGTGCACAAAATAAAGTCGTTTTGTGCACCGAAGCGAACAACAATAATAAAAATACTAGAAAATAACAAAAAATAGAAAATTGAAGAAGCCAAAATGAACAACCTAACCGATGCAATAAAGTCCATCAACTCGAATCTTGTCGGGGTCACTTTTGTGCACAAAATAAAGTCGTTTTGTGCACCGAAGCGAACAACAATAATAAAAATACTTGAAAATAACAAAAAATAGAAAATTGAAGAAGCCAAAATGAACAACCTAACCGATGCAATTAACTCCATCAACTCGAATCTTGTCGGAGTCACTTTTGTGCACAAAATAAAGTCGTTTTGTGCACCAAAGCGAACAGCAATAATAAAAATACTAGAAAATAACAAAAAATAGAAAACTGAAGAAGCCAAAAAGAACAACCTAACCGATGCAACTAACTCCGGCAACTCGAATCTTGTCGGAGTCACTTTTGTGCACAAAATAAAGTTGTTTTGTGCACCGAAGCGAACAACAGTAATAAAAATACTAGAAAAATAACAAAATATAGAAAACTGAAGAAGCCAAAAAGAACAACCTAACCGATGCAACTAACTCTGGCAACTCGAATCTTGTCGGAGTCACTTTTGTGCACAAAATAAAGTCGTTTTGTGCACAGAAGCGAACAACAATAATAAAAATACAATAAAATAACAAAAAATAGAAAACTAAAGAAGCCAAAAAGAACAACCTAAACGATGCAACTAACTCCTGCAACTCGAATCTTGCCGGAGTCACTTTTGTGCACAAAATAAAGTCATTTTGTGCACCGAAGCGAACAACAAAAACAAAAATACTAGAAAATAACAAAAAATAGATAACTAAAGAAGCCAAAAAGAACAACCTAACCGATGCAACTAACTCCAGCAACTCGAATCTTGCCGGAGTCACTTTTGTGCACAAAATAAAGTCGTTTTGTGCATCGAAGCGAACAACAATAATAAAAATACTAGAAAATAACAAAAAATAGAAAACTAAAGAAGCCCAAAAGAACAACATAACCGATGCAACTAACTCCGGCAACTTGAATCTTGCCGGAGTCACTTTTGTGCAACAAAAACAAAAAAACTAGAAATTAATAAAAAATAGAAAACTGAAGAAGCCAAAAAGAACAACCTTACCGATGCAACTAACTCCAGCAACTCGAATCTTGCCGGAGTCACTTTTGTGCACAAAATAAAGTCGTTTTGTGCACAGAAGCGAACAGCAATAATAAAAATAATAGAAAATAACAAAAAATAGAAAATTGAAGAAGCCAGAAAGAACAACCTAACCGATGCAACTAACTACGGCAACTCGAATCTTGCCGGAGTCACTTTTGTGCACAAAATAAAGTCGTTTTGTGCACAGAAGCGAACAACAATAATAAAAATACTATAAAATAACAAAAAATAGAAAACTAAAGAAGCCAAAAAGAACAACCTAACCGATGCAACTAACTCCGGCAACTCGAATCTTGTCGGACTCACTTTTGTGCACAAAATAAAGTCGTTTTGTGCACCGAAGCGAACAACAATAATAAAAATACTAGAAAATAACATAAAATAGAAAACTAAAGAAGCCAAAAAGAACAACATAACCGATGCAACTAACTCCGGCAACTCGAATCTTGCCGGAGTCACTTTTGTGCACAAAATAAAGTCGTTTTGTGCACAGAAGCGAACAACAATAATAAAAATACTAGAAAATAACAAAAAATAGAAAACTGAAGAAGCCAAAAAGAACAACCTAACCTGTGCAACTAACTCCGGCAACTCGAATCTTGCCGGAGTCACTTTTGTGCACAAAATAAAGTCGTTTTGTGCACCGAAGCGAACAACAATAATAAAAATACTAGAAAATAACAAAAAATAGAAAATTGAAGAAGCCAAAATGAACAACCTAACCGATGCAATAAAGTCCATCAACTCGAATCTTGTCGGGGTCACTTTTGTGCACAAAATAAAGTCGTTTTGTGCACCGAAGCGAACAACAATAATAAAAATACTAGAAAATAACAAAAAATAGAAAATTGAAGAAGCCAAAATGAACAACCTAACCGATGCAATTAACTCCATCAACTCGAATCTTGTCGGAGACACTTTTGTGCACAAAATAAAGTCGTTTTGTGCACCAAAGCGAACAGCAATAATAAAAATACTAGAAAATAACAAAAAATAGAAAACTGAAGAAGCCAAAAAGAACAACCTAACCGATGCAACTAACTCCGGCAACTCGAATCTTGTCGGAGTCACTTTTGTGCACAAAATAAAGTTGTTTTGTGCACCGAAGCGAACAACAATAATAAAAATACTAGAAAAATAACAAAATATAGAAAACTGAAGAAGCCAAAAAGAACAACCTAACCGATGCAACTAACTCCGGCAACTCGAATCTTGTCGGAGTCACTTTTGTGCACAAAATAAAGTCGTTTTGTGCACAGAAGCGAACAACAATAATAAAAATACTATAAAATAACAAAAAATAGAAAACTAAAGAAGCCAAAAAGAACAACCTAACCGATGCAACTAACTCCTGCAACTCGAATCTTGCCGGAGTCACTTTTGTGCACAAAATAAAGTCATTTTGTGCACCGAAGCGAACAACAAAAACAAAAATACTAGAAAATAACAAAAAATAGAAAATTGAAGAAGCCAAAATGAACAACCTAACCGATGCAATAAAGTCCATCAACTCGAATCTTGTCGGGGTCACTTTTGTGCACAAAATAAAGTCGTTTTGTGCACCGAAGCGAACAACAATAATAAAAATACTTGAAAATAACAAAAAATAGAAAATTGAAGAAGCCAAAATGAACAACCTAACCGATGCAATTAACTCCATCAACTCGAATCTTGTCGGAGTCACTTTTGTGCACAAAATAATGTCGTTTTGTGCACCAAAGCGAACAGCAATAATAAAAATACTAGAAAATAACAAAAAATAGAAAACTGAAGAAGCCAAAAAGAACAACCTAACCGATGCAACTAACTCCGGCAACTCGAATCTTGTCGGAGTCACTTTTGTGCACAAAATAAAGTCGTTTTGTGCACCAAAGCGAACAGACATAATAAAAATACTAGAAAATAACAAAAAATAGAAAACTGAAGAAGCCAAAAAGAACAACCTAACCGATGCAACTAACTCCGGCAACTCGAATCTTGCCGGAGTCACTTTTGTGCACAAAATAAAGTCGTTTTGTGCACCTAAGCGAACAACAATAATAAAAATACTAGAAAATAACAAAAAATAGAAAACTAAAGAAGCCAAAAAGAACAACATAACCGATGCAACTAACTCCGGCAACTCGAATCTTGCCGGAGTCACTTTTGTGCACAAAATAAAGTCGTTTTGTGCACCGAAGCGAACAACAAAAACAAAAATACTAGAAAATAACAAAAAATAGAAAACTGAAGAAGCCAAAAAGAACAACCTAACCTGTGCAACTAACTCCGGCAACTCGAATCTTGCCGGAGTCACTTTTGTGCACAAAATAAAGTCGTTTTGTGCACCGAAGCGAACAACAATAATAAAAATACTAGAAAATAACAAAAAATAGAAAATTGAAGAAGCCAAAATGAACAACCTAACCGATGCAATAAAGTCCATCAACTCGAATCTTGTCGGGGTCACTTTTGTGCACAAAATAAAGTCATTTTGTGCACCGAAGCGAACAACAATAATAAAAATACTAGAAAATAACAAAAAATAGATAATTGAAGAAGCCAAAATGAACAACCTAACCGATGCAATTAACTCCATCAACTCGAATCTTGTCGGAGTCACTTTTGTGCACAAAATAAAGTCGTTTTGTGCACCAAAGCGAACAGCAATAATAAAAATACTAGAAAATAACAAAAAATAGAAAACTGAAGAAGCCAAAAAGAACAACCTAACCGATGCAACTAACTCCGGCAACTCGAATCTTGTCGGAGTCACTTTTGTGCACAAAATAAAGTTGTTTTGTGCACCGAAGCGAACAACAATAATAAAAATACTAGAAAAATAACAAAATATAGAAAACTGAAGAAGCCAAAAAGAACAACCTAACCGATGCAACTAACTCCGGCAACTCGAATCTTGTCGGAGTCACTTTTGTGCACAAAATAAAGTCGTTTTGTGCACAAAAGCGAACAACAATAATAAAAATACTATAAAATAATAAAAAATAGAAAACTAAAGAATCCAAAAAGAACAACCTAACCGATGCAACTAACTCCTGCAACTCGAATCATGCCGGAGTCACTTTTGTGCACAAAATAAAGTCATTTTGTGCACCGAAGCGAACAACAAAAACAAAAAATACTAGAAAATAACAAAAAATAGAAAACTAAAGAAGCCAAAAAGAACAACCTAACCGATGCAACTAACTCCAGCAACTCGAATCTTGCCGGAGTCACTTTTGTGCACAAAATAAAGTCATTTTGTGCACCGAAGCGAACAACAAAAACAAAAATACTAGAAAATAACAAAAAATAGAAAACTAAAGAAGCCAAAAAGAACAACCTAACCGATGCAACTAACTCCAGCAACTCGAATCTTGCCGGAGTCACTTTTGTGCACAAAATAAAGTCGTTTTGTGCATCGAAGCGAACAACAATAATAAAAATACTAGAAAATAACAAAAAATAGAAAACTAAAGAAGCCCAAAAGAACAACATAACCGATGCAACTAACTCCGGCAACTTGAATCTTGCCGGAGTCACTTTTGTGCAACAAAAACAAAAAAACTAGAAAATAATAAAAAATAGAAAACTGAAGAAGCCAAAAAGAACAACCTTACCGATGCAACTAACTCCAGCAACTCGAATCTTGCCGGAGTCACTTTTGTGCACAAAATAAAGTCGTTTTGTGCACAGAAGCGAACAGCAATAATAAAAATACTAGAAAATAACAAAAAATAGAAAATTGAAGAAGCCAGAAAGAACAACCTAACCGATGCAACTAACTCCGGCAACTCGAATCTTGCCGGAGTCACTTTTGTGCACAAAATAAAGTCGTTTTGTGCACCGAAGCGAACAACAATAATAAAAATACTAGAAAATAACAAAAAAATAGAAAATTGAAGAAGCCAAAAAGAACAACCTAACCGATGCAACTAACTCCGGCAACTCGAATCTTGCCGGAGTCACTTTTGTGCACAAAATAAAGTCGTTTTGTGCACCGAAGCGAACAGCAATAATAAAAATACTAGAAAATAACAAAAAATAGAAAATTGAAGAAGCCAGAAAGAACAACCTAACCGATGCAACTAACTTTGGTAACTCGAATCTTGCCGGAGTTACTTTTGTGCCCAAAATAAAGTCGTTTTGTGCACCGAAGCGAACAGCAATAACAAAAATACTAGAAAATAACAAAAAATAGAAAACTGAAGAAGCCAAAAAGAACAACCTAACCGATGCAACTAACTCCGGCAACTCGAATCTTGCCGGAGTCACTTTTGTGCACAAAATAAAGTCGTTTTGTGCACCGAAGCGAACAACAATAATAAAAATACTAGAAAATAACAAAAAATAGAAAACTAAAGAAGCCAAAAAGAACAACATAACCAATGCAACTAACTCCGGCAACTCGAATCTTGCCGTAGTCACTTTTGTGCACAAAATAAAGTCGTTTTGTGCATCGAAGCGAACAACAATAATAAAAATACTAGAAAATAACAAAAAATAGAAAACTAAAGAAGCCCAAAAGAACAACATAACCGATGCAACTAACTCCGGCAACTTGAATCTTGCCGGAGTCACTTTTGTGCAACAAAAACAAAAAAACTAGAAAATAATAAAAAATAGAAAACTGAAGAAGCCAAAAAGAACAACCTTACCGATGCAACTAACTCCAGCAACTCGAATCTTGCCGGAGTCACTTTTGTGCACAAAATAAAGTCGTTTTGTGCACAGAAGCGAACAGCAATAATAAAAATACTAGAAAATAACAAAAAATAGAAAATTGAAGAAGCCAGAAAGAACAACCTAACCGATGCAACTAACTTTGGTAACTCGAATCTTGCCGGAGTTACTTTTGTGCCCAAAATAAAGTCGTTTTGGGCACCGAAGCGAACAGCAATAACAAAAATACTAGAAAATAACAAAAAATAGAAAACTGAAGAAGCCAAAAAGAACAACCTAACCGATGCAACTAACTCCGGCAACTCGAATCTTGTCGGACTCACTTTTGTGCACAAAATAAAGTCGTTTTGTGCACCGAAGCGAACAACAATAATAAAAATACTAGAAAATAACATAAAATAGAAAACTAAAGAAGCCAAAAAGAACAACATAACCGATGCAACTAACTCCGGCAACTCGAATCTTGCCGGAGTCACTTTTGTGCACAAAATAAAGTCGTTTTGTGCACAGAAGCGAACAACAATAATAAAAATACTAGAAAATAAAAAAAAATAGAAAACTGAAGAAGCCAAAAAGAACAACCTAACCTGTGCAACTAACTCCGGCAACTCGAATCTTGCCGGAGTCACTTTTGTGCACAAAATAAAGTCGTTTTGTGCACCGAAGCGAACAACAATAATAAAAATACTAGAAAATAACAAAAAATAGAAAATTGAAGAAGCCAAAATGAACAACCTAACCGATGCAATAAAGTCCATCAACTCGAATCTTGTCGGGGTCACTTTTGTGCACAAAATAAAGTCGTTTTGTGCACCGAAGCGAACAACAATAATAAAAATACTTGAAAATAACAAAAAATAGAAAATTGAAGAAGCCAAAATGAACAACCTAACCGATGCAATTAACTCCATCAACTCGAATCTTGTCGGAGTCACTTTTGTGCACAAAATAAAGTCGTTTTGTGCACCAAAGCGAACAGCAATAATAAAAATACTAGAAAATAACAAAAAATAGAAAACTGAAGAAGCCAAAAAGAACAACCTAACCGATGCAACTAACTCCGGCAACTCGAATCTTGTCGGAGTCACTTTTGTGCACAAAATAAAGTTGTTTTGTGCACCGAAGCGAACAACAATAATAAAAATACTAGAAAAATAACAAAATATAGAAAACTGAAGAAGCCAAAAAGAACAACCTAACCGATGCAACTAACTCTGGCAACTCGAATCTTGTCGGAGTCACTTTTGTGCACAAAATAAAGTCGTTTTGTGCACAGAAGCGAACAACAATAATAAAAATACTATAAAATAACAAAAAATAGAAAACTAAAGAAGCCAAAAAGAACAACCTAACCGATGCAACTAACTCCTGCAACTCGAATCTTGCCGGAGTCACTTTTGTGCACAAAATAAAGTCATTTTGTGCACCGAAGCGAACAACAAAAACAAAAATACTAGAAAATAACAAAAAATAGATAACTAAAGAAGCCAAAAAGAACAACCTAACCGATGCAACTAACTCCAGCAACTCGAATCTTGCCGGAGTCACTTTTGTGCACAAAATAAAGTCGTTTTGTGCATCGAAGCGAACAACAATAATAAAAATACTAGAAAATAACAAAAAATAGAAAACTAAAGAAGCCCAAAAGAACAACATAACCGATGCAACTAACTCCGGCAACTTGAATCTTGCCGGAGTCACTTTTGTGCAACAAAAACAAAAAAACTAGAAAATAATAAAAAATAGAAAACTGAAGAAGCCAAAAAGAACAACCTTACCGATGCAACTAACTCCAGCAACTCGAATCTTGCCGGAGTCACTTTTGTGAACAAAATAAAGTCGTTTTGTGCACAGAAGCGAACAGCAATAATAAAAATAATAGAAAATAACAAAAAATAGAAAATTGAAGAAGCCAGAAAGAACAACCTAACCGATGCAACTAACTACGGCAACTCGAATCTTGCCGGAGTCACTTTTGTGCACAAAATAAAGTCGTTTTGTGCACTGAAGCGAACAACAATAATAAAAATACTATAAAATAACAAAAAATAGAAAACTAAAGAAGCCAAAAAGAACAACCTAACCGATGCAACTAACTCCGGCAACTCGAATCTTGTCGGACTCACTTTTGTGCACAAAATAAAGTCGTTTTGTGCACCGAAGCGAACAACAATAATAAAAATACTAGAAAATAACATAAAATAGAAAACTAAAGAAGCCAAAAAGAACAACATAACCGATGCAACTAATTCCGGCAACTCGAATCTTGCCGGAGTCACTTTTGTGCACAAAATAAAGTCGTTTTGTGCACAGAAGCGAACAACAATAATAAAAATACTAGAAAATAACAAAAAATAGAAAACTGAAGAAGCCAAAAAGAACAACCTAACCTGTGCAACTAACTCCGGCAACTCGAATCTTGCCGGAGTCACTTTTGTGCACAAAATAAAGTCGTTTTGTGCACCGAAGCGAACAACAATAATAAAAATACTAGAAAATAACAAAAAATAGAAAATTGAAGAAGCCAAAATGAACAACCTAACCGATGCAATAAAGTCCATCAACTCGAATCTTGTCGGGGTCACTTTTGTGCACAAAATAAAGTCGTTTTGTGCACCGAAGCGAACAACAATAATAAAAATACTAGAAAATAACAAAAAATAGAAAATTGAAGAAGCCAAAATGAACAACCTAACCGATGCAATTAACTCCATCAACTCGAATCTTGTCGGAGTCACTTTTGTGCACAAAATAAAGTCGTTTTGTGCACCAAAGCGAACAGCAATAATAAAAATACTAGAAAATAACAAAAAATAGAAAACTGAAGAAGCCAAAAAGAACAACCTAACCGATGCAACTAACTCCGGCAACTCGAATCTTGTCGGAGTCACTTTTGTGCACAAAATAAAGTTGTTTTGTGCACCGAAGCGAACAACAATAATAAAAATACTAGAAAAATAACAAAATATAGAAAACTGAAGAAGCCAAAAAGAACAACCTAACCGATGCAACTAACTCCGGCAACTCGAATCTTGTCGGAGTCACTTTTGTGCACAAAATAAAGTCGTTTTGTGCACAGAAGCGAACAACAATAATAAAAATACTATAAAATAACAAAAAATAGAAAACTAAAGAAGCCAAAAAGAACAACCTAACCGATGCAACTAACTCCTGCAACTCGAATCTTGCCGGAGTCACTTTTGTGCACAAAATAAAGTCATTTTGTGCACCGAAGCGAACAACAAAAACAAAAATACTAGAAAATAACAAAAAATAGAAAACTAAAGAAGCCAAAAAGAACAACCTAACCGATGCAACTAACTCCAGCAACTCGAATCTTGCCGGAGTCACTTTTGTGCACAAAATAAAGTCGTTTTGTGCATCGAAGCGAACAACAATAATAAAAATACTAGAAAATAACAAAAAATAGAAAACTAAAGAAGCCCAAAAGAACAACATAACCGATGCAACTAACTCCGGCAACTTGAATCTTGCCGGAGTCACTTTTGTGCAACAAAAACAAAAAAACTAGAAAATAATAAAAAATAGAAAACTGAAGAAGCCAAAAAGAACAACCTTACCGATGCAACTAACTCCAGCAACTCGAATCTTGCCGGAGTCACTTTTGTGCACAAAATAAAGTCGTTTTGTGCACAGAAGCGAACAGCAATAATAAAAATAATAGAAAATAACAAAAAATAGAAAATTGAAGAAGCCAGAAAGAACAACCTAACCGATGCAACTAACTACGGCAACTCGAATCTTGCCGGAGTCACTTTTGTGCACAAAATAAAGTCGTTTTGTGCACAGAAGCGAACAACAATAATAAAAATACTATAAAATAACAAAAAATAGAAAACTAAAGAAGCCAAAAAGAACAACCTAACCGATGCAACTAACTCCGGCAACTCGAATCTTGTCGGACTCACTTTTGTGCACAAAATAAAGTCGTTTTGTGCACCGAAGCGAACAACAATAATAAAAATACTAGAAAATAACATAAAATAGAAAACTAAAGAAGCCAAAAAGAACAACATAACCGATGCAACTAACTCCGGCAACTCGAATCTTGCCGGAGTCACTTTTGTGCACAAAATAAAGTCGTTTTGTGCACAGAAGCGAACAACAATAATAAAAATACTAGAAAATAACAAAAAATAGAAAACTGAAGAAGCCAAAAAGAACAACCTAACCTGTGCAACTAACTCCGGCAACTCGAATCTTGCCGGAGTCACTTTTGTGCACAAAATAAAGTCGTTTTGTGCACCGAAGCGAACAACAATAATAAAAATACTAGAAAATAACAAAAAATAGAAAATTGAAGAAGCCAAAATGAACAACCTAACCGATGCAATAAAGTCCATCAACTCGAATCTTGTCGGGGTCACTTTTGTGCACAAAATAAAGTCGTTTTGTGCACCGAAGCGAACAACAATAATAAAAATACTAGAAAATAACAAAAAATAGAAAATTGAAGAAGCCAAAATGAACAACCTAACCGATGCAATTAACTCCATCAACTCGAATCTTGTCGGAGTCACTTTTGTGCACAAAATAAAGTCGTTTTGTGCACCAAAGCGAACAGCAATAATAAAAATACTAGAAAATAACAAAAAATAGAAAACTGAAGAAGCCAAAAAGAACAACCTAACCGATGCAACTAACTCCGGCAACTCGAATCTTGTCGGAGTCACTTTTGTGCACAAAATAAAGTTGTTTTGTGCACCGAAGCGAACAACAATAATAAAAATACTAGAAAAATAACAAAATATAGAAAACTGAAGAAGCCAAAAAGAACAACCTAACCGATGCAACTAACTCCGGCAACTCGAATCTTGTCGGAGTCACTTTTGTGCACAAAATAAAGTCGTTTTGTGCACAGAAGCGAACAACAATAATAAAAATACTATAAAATAACAAAAAATAGAAAACTAAAGAAGCCAAAAAGAACAACCTAACCGATGCAACTAACTCCTGCAACTCGAATCTTGCCGGAGTCACTTTTGTGCACAAAATAAAGTCATTTTGTGCACCGAAGCGAACAACAAAAACAAAAATACTAGAAAATAACAAAAAATAGAAAACTAAAGAAGCCAAAAAGAACAACCTAACCGATGCAACTAACTCCAGCAACTCGAATCTTGCCGGAGTCACTTTTGTGCACAAAATAAAGTCGTTTTGTGCATCGAAGCGAACAACAATAATAAAAATACTAGAAAATAACAAAAAATAGAAAACTAAAGAAGCCCAAAAGAACAACATAACCGATGCAACTAACTCCGGCAACTTGAATCTTGCCGGAGTCACTTTTGTGCAACAAAAACAAAAAAACTAGAAAATAATAAAAAATAGAAAACTGAAGAAGCCAAAAAGAACAACCTTACCGATGCAACTAACTCCAGCAACTCGAATCTTGCCGGAGTCACTTTTGTGCACAAAATAAAGTCGTTTTGTGCACAGAAGCGAACAGCAATAATAAAAATAATAGAAAATAACAAAAAATAGAAAATTGAAGAAGCCAGAAAGAACAACCTAACCGATGCAACTAACTACGGCAACTCGAATCTTGCCGGAGTCACTTTTGTGCACAAAATAAAGTCGTTTTGTGCACCGAAGCGAACAACAATAATAAAAATACTAGAAAATAACAAAAAAATAGAAAATTGAAGAAGCCAAAAAGAACAACCTAACCGATGCAACTAACTCCGGCAACTCGAATCTTGCCGGAGTCACTTTTGTGCACAAAATAAAGTCGTTTTGTGCACCGAAGCGAACAACACTAATAAAAATACTAGAAAATAACAAAAAATAGAAAACTAAAGAAGCCAAAAAGAACAACATAACCGATGCAACTAACTCCGGCAACTCGAATCTTGCCGGAGTCACTTTTGTGCACAAAATAAAGTCGTTTTGTGCACCGAAGCGAACAACAATAATAAAAATACTAGAAAATAACAAAAAATAGAAAACTAAAGAAGCCAAAAAGAACAACATAACCGATGCAACTAACTCCGGCAACTCGAATCTTGCCGGAGTCACTTTTGTGCACAAAATAAAGTCGTTTTGTGCATCGAAGCGAACAACAATAATAAAAATACTAGAAAATAACAAAAAATAGAAAATTAAAGAAGCCAAAAAGAACAACCTAACCGATGCAACTAACTCCGGCAACTCGAATCTTGCCGGAGTCACTTTTGTGCACAAAATAAAGTCGTTTTGTGCACCGAAGCGAACCACAATAATAAAAATACTAGAAAATAACAAAAAATAGAAAACTAAAGAAGCCAAAAAGAACAACATAACCGATGCAACTAACTCCGGCAACTCGAATCTTGCCGGAGTCACTTTTGTGCACAAAATAAAGTCGTTTTGTGCACAGAAGCTAACAGCAATAATAAAAATACTAGGAAATAACAAAAAATAGAAAATTGAAGAAGGCAGAAAGAACAACCTAACCGATGCAACTAACTCCGGCAACTCGAATCTTGCCGGAGTCACTTTTGTGCACAAAATAAAGTCGTTTTGTGCATCGAAGCGAACAACAATAATAAAAATACTAGAAAATAATAAAAATAGAAAACTAAAGAAGCCAAAAAGAACAACATAACCGATGCAACTAACTCCGGCAACTCGAATCTTGCCGGAGTCACTTTTGTGCACAAAATAAAGTCATTTTGTTCACCGAAGCGAACAACAATAATAAAAATACTAGAAAATAACAAAAAATAGAAAATTGAAGAAGCCAAAATGAACAACCTAACCGATGCAATAAACTCCATCAAATCGAATCTTGTCGGAGTCACTTTTGTGCACAAAATAAAGTCGTTTTCTGCACCGAAGCGAACAACAATAATAAAAATACTAGAAAATAACAAAAAATAGAAAATTGAAGAAGCCAAAATGAACAACCTAACCGATGCAATTAACTCCATCAACTCGAATCATGTCGGAGTCACTTTTGTGCACAAAATAAAGTCGTTTTGTGCACCAAAGCGAACAGCAATAATAAAAATACTAGAAAATAACAAAAAATAGAAAACTGAAGAAGCCAAAAAGAACAACCTAACCGATGCAACTAACTCCGGCAACTCGAATCTTGTCGGAGTCACTTTTGTGCACAAAATAAAGTTGTTTTGTGCACCGAAGCGAACAACAATAATGAAAATACAAGAAAATAACAAAAAATAGAAAACTGAAGAAGCCAAAAAGAACAACCTAACCGATGCAACTAACTCCGGCAACTCGAATCTTGTCGGAGTCACTTTTGTGCACAAAATAAAGTCGTTTTGTGCACAGAAGCGAACAACAATAATAAAAATACTATAAAATAACAAAAAATAGAAAACTAAAGAAGCCAAAAAGAACAACCTAACCGATGCAACTAACTCCTGCAACTCGAATCTTGCCGAAGTCACTTTTGTGCACAAAATAAAGTCGTTTTGTGCCCCGAAGCGAACAACAAAAACTAAAATACTAGAAAATAACAAAAAACAGAAAACTAAAGAAGCCAAAAAGAACAACCTAACCGATGCAAACTCCGGCAACTCGAATCTTGTCGGACTCACTTTTGTGCACAAAATAAAGTCTTTTTGTGCACCGAAGCGAACAACAATAATAAAAATACTAGAAAATAACAAAAAATAGAAAACTAAAGAAGCCAAAAAGAACAACATAACCAATGCAACTAACTCCGGCAACTCGAATCTTGCCGTAGTCACTTTTGTGCACAAAATAAAGTCGTTTTGTGCACAGAAGCGAACAACAATAATAAAAATACTAGAAAATAACAAAAAATAGAAAACTGAAGAAGCCAAAAAGAACAACCTAACCGATGCAACTAACTCCGGCAACTCGAATCTTGCCGGAGTCACTTTTGTGCACAAAATAAAGTCGTTTTGTGCACCGAAGCGAACAACAATAATAAAAATACTAGAAAATAACAAAAAATAGAAAACTAAAGAAGCCAAAAAGAACAACATAACCGATGCAACAAACTCCGGCAACTCGAATCTTGCCGGAGTCACTTTTGTGCACAAAATAAAGTCGTTTTGTGCACAGAAGCTTACAGCAATAATAAAAATACTAAGAAATAACAAAAAATAGAAAATTGAAGAAGCCAGAAAGAACAACCTAACCGATGCAACTAACTCCGGCAACTCGAATCTTGCCGGAGTCACTTTTGTGCAAAAAATAAAGTCGTTTTGTGCATCGAAGCGAACAACAATAATAAAAATACTAGAAAAAAACAAAAAATAGAAAACTAAAGAAGCCAAAAAGAACAACTTAACCGATGCAACTAACTCCGGCAACTCGAATCTTGCCGGAGTCACTTTTGTGCACAAAATAAAGTCATTTTGTTCACCGAAGCGAACAACAATAATAAAAATACTAGAAAATAACAAAAAATAGAAAATTGAAGAAGCCAAAATGAACAACCTAACCGATGCAATAAACTCCATCAACTCGAATCTTGTCGGAGTCACTTTTGTGCACAAAATAAAGTCGTTTTCTGCACCGAAGCGAACAACAATAATAAAAATACTAGAAAATAACAAAAAATAGAAAATTGAAGAAGCCAAAATGAACAACCTAACCGATGCAATTAACTCCATCAACTCGAATCTTGTCGGAGTCACTTTTGTGACAAAAATAAAGTCGTTTTGTGCACCAAAGCGAACAGCAATAATAAAAATACTAGAAAATAACAAAAAATAGAAAACTGAAGAAGCCAAAAAGAACAACCTAACCGATGCAACTAACTCCGGCAACTCGAATCTTGTCGGAGTCACTTTTGTGCACAAAATAAAGTTGTTTTGTGCACCGAAGCGAACAACAATAATGAAAATACAAGAAAATAACAAAAAATAGAAAACTGAAGAAGCCAAAAAGAACAACCTAACCGATGCAACTAACTCCGGCAACTCGAATCTTGTCGGAGTCACTTTTGTGCACAAAATAAAGTCGTTTTGTGCACAGAAGCGAACAACAATAATAAAAATACTATAAAATAACAAAAAATAGAAAACTAAAGAAGCCAAAAAGAACAACCTAACCGATGCAACTAACTCCTGCAACTCGAATCTTGCCGGAGTCACAGTTGTGCACAAAATAAAGTCGTTTTGTGCCCCGAAGCGAACAACAAAAACTAAAATACTAGAAAATAACAAAAAACAGAAAACTAAAGAAGCCAAAAAGAACAACCTAACCGATGCAAACTCCGGCAACTCGAATCTTGTCGGACTCACTTTTGTGCACAAAATAAAGTCGTTTTGTGCACCGAAGCGAACAACAATAATAAAAATACTAGAAAATAACAAAAAATAGAAAACTAAAGAAGCCAAAAAGAACAACATAACCAATGCAACTAACTCCGGCAACTCGAATCTTGCCGTAGTCACTTTTGTGCACAAAATAAAGTCGTTTTGTGCACAGAAGCGAACAACAATAATAAAAATACTAGAAAATAACAAAAAATAGAAAACTGAAGAAGCCAAAAAGAACAACCTAACCGATGCAACTAACTCCGGCAACTCGAATCTTGCCGGAGTCACTTTTGTGCACAAAATAAAGTCGTTTTGTGCACCGAAGCGAACAACAATAATAAAAATACTAGAAAATAACAAAAAATAGAAAACTAAAGAAGCCAAAAAGAACAACATAACCGATGCAACTAACTCCGGCAACTCGAATCTTGCCGGAGTCACTTTTGTGCACAAAATAAAGTCGTTTTGTGCACAGAAGCTAACAGCAATAATAAAAATACTAGGAAATAACAAAAAATAGAAAATTGAAGAAGCCAGAAAGAACAACCTAACCGATGCAACTAACTCCGGCAACTCGAATCTTGCCGGAGTCACTTTTGTGCACAAAATAAAGTCGTTTTGTGCATCGAAGCGAACAACAATAATAAAAATACTAGAAAATAACAAAAAATAGAAAACTAAAGAAGCCAAAAAGAACAACATAACCAATGCAACTAACTCCGGCAACTCGAATCTTGCCGTAGTCACTTTTGTGCACAAAATAAAGTCGTTTTGTGCACAGAAGCGAACAACAATAATAAAAATACTAGAAAATAACAAAAAATAGAAAACTGAAGAAGCCAAAAAGAACAACCTAACCGATGCAACTAACTCCGGCAACTCGAATCTTGCCGGAGTCACTTTTGTGCACAAAATAAAGTCGTTTTGTGCATCGAAGCGAACAACAATAATAAAAATACTAGAAAATAACAAAAAATAGAAAATTAAAGAAGCCAAAAAGAACAACCTAACCGATGCAACTAACTCCGGCAACTCGAATCTTGCCGGAGTCACTTTTGTGCACAAAATAAAGTCGTTTTGTGCACCGAAGCGAACAACAATAATAAAAATACTAGAAAATAACAAAAAATAGAAAACTAAAGAAGCCAAAAAGAACAACATAACCGATGCAACTAACTCCGGCAACTCGAATCTTGCCGGAGTCACTTTTGTGCACAAAATAAAGTCGTTTTGTGCACAGAAGCTAACAGCAATAATAAAAATACTAGGAAATAACAAAAAATAGAAAATTGAAGAAGGCAGAAAGAACAACCTAACCGATGCAACTAACTCCGGCAACTCGAATCTTGCCGGAGTCACTTTTGTGCACAAAATAAAGTCGTTTTGTGCATCGAAGCGAACAACAATAATAAAAATACTAGAAAATAATAAAAATAGAAAACTAAAGAAGCCAAAAAGAACAACATAACCGATGCAACTAACTCCGGCAACTCGAATCTTGCCGGAGTCACTTTTGTGCACAAAATAAAGTCATTTTGTTCACCGAAGCGAACAACAATAATAAAAATACTAGAAAATAACAAAAAATAGAAAATTGAAGAAACCAAAATGAACAACCTAACCGATGCAATAAACTCCATCAAATCGAATCTTGTCGGAGTCACTTTTGTGCACAAAATAAAGTCGTTTTTGCACCGAAGCGAACAACAATAATAAAAATACTAGAAAATAACAAAAAATAGAAAATTGAAGAAGCCAAAATGAACAACCTAACCGATGCAATTAACTCCATCAACTCGAATCATGTCGGAGTCACTTTTGTGCACAAAATAAAGTCGTTTTGTGCACCAAAGCGACAAGCAATAATAAAAATACTAGAAAATAACAAAAAATAGAAAACTGAAGAAGCCAAAAAGAACAACCTAACCGATGCAACTAACTCCGGCAACTCGAATCTTGTCGGAGTCACTTTTGTGCACAAAATAAAGTTGTTTTGTGCACCGAAGCGAACAACAATAATGAAAATACAAGAAAATAACAAAAAATAGAAAACTGAAGAAGCCAAAAAGAACAACCTAACCGATGCAACTAACTCCGGCAACTCGAATCTTGTCGGAGTCACTTTTGTGCACAAAATAAAGTCGTTTTGTGCACAGAAGCGAACAACAATAATAAAAATACTATAAAATAACAAAAAATAGAAAACTAAAGAAGCCAAAAAGAACAACCTAACCGATGCAACTAACTCCTGCAACTCGAATCTTGCCGAAGTCACTTTTGTGCACAAAATAAAGTCGTTTTGTGCCCCGAAGCGAACAACAAAAACTAAAATACTAGAAAATAACAAAAAACAGAAAACTAAAGAAGCCAAAAAGAACAACCTAACCGATGCAAACTCCGGCAACTCGAATCTTGTCGGACTCACTTTTGTGCACAAAATAAAGTCTTTTTGTGCACCGAAGCGAACAACAATAATAAAAATACTAGAAAATAACAAAAAATAGAAAACTAAAGAAGCCAAAAAGAACAACATAACCAATGCAACTAACTCCGGCAACTCGAATCTTGCCGTAGTCACTTTTGTGCACAAAATAAAGTCGTTTTGTGCACAGAAGCGAACAACAATAATAAAAATACTAGAAAATAACAAAAAATAGAAAACTGAAGAAGCCAAAAAGAACAACCTAACCGATGCAACTAACTCCGGCAACTCGAATCTTGCCGGAGTCACTTTTGTGCACAAAATAAAGTCGTTTTGTGCACCGAAGCGAACAACAATAATAAAAATACTAGAAAATAACAAAAAATAGAAAACTAAAGAAGCCAAAAAGAACAACATAACCGATGCAACAAACTCCGGCAACTCGAATCTTGCCGGAGTCACTTTTGTGCACAAAATAAAGTCGTTTTGTGCACAGAAGCTAACAGCAATAATAAAAATACTAAGAAATAACAAAAAATAGAAAATTGAAGAAGCCAGAAAGAACAACCTAACCGATGCAACTAACTCCGGCAACTCGAATCTTGCCGGAGTCACTTTTGTGCAAAAAATAAAGTCGTTTTGTGCATCGAAGCGAACAACAATAATAAAAATACTAGAAAAAAACAAAAAATAGAAAACTAAAGAAGCCAAAAAGAACAACATAACCGATGCAACTAACTCCGGCAACTCGAATCTTGCCGGAGTCACTTTTGTGCACAAAATAAAGTCATTTTGTTCACCGAAGCGAACAACAATAATAAAAATACTAGAAAATAACAAAAAATAGAAAATTGAAGAAGCCAAAATGAACAACCTAACCGATGCAATAAACTCCATCAACTCGAATCTTGTCGGAGTCACTTTTGTGCACAAAATAAAGTCGTTTTCTGCACCGAAGCGAACAACAATAATAAAAATACTAGAAAATAACAAAAAATAGAAAATTGAAGAAGCCAAAATGAACAACCTAACCGATGCAATTAACTCCATCAACTCGAATCTTGTCGGAGTCACTTTTGTGACCAAAATAAAGTCGTTTTGTGCACCAAAGCGAACAGCAATAATAAAAATACTAGAAAATAACAAAAAATAGAAAACTGAAGAAGCCAAAAAGAACAACCTAACCGATGCAACTAACTCCGGCAACTCGAATCTTGTCGGAGTCACTTTTGTGCACAAAATAAAGTTGTTTTGTGCACCGAAGCGAACAACAATAATGAAAATACAAGAAAATAACAAAAAATAGAAAACTGAAGAAGCCAAAAAGAACAACCTAACCGATGCAACTAACTCCGGCAACTCGAATCTTGTCGGAGTCACTTTTGTGCACAAAATAAAGTCGTTTTGTGCACAGAAGCGAACAACAATAATAAAAATACTATAAAATAACAAAAAATAGAAAACTAAAGAAGCCAAAAAGAACAACCTAACCGATGCAACTAACTCCTGCAACTCGAATCTTGCCGGAGTCACAGTTGTGCACAAAATAAAGTCGTTTTGTGCCCCGAAGCGAACAACAAAAACTAAAATACTAGAAAATAACAAAAAACAGAAAACTAAAGAAGCCAAAAAGAACAACCTAACCGATGCAAACTCCGGCAACTCGAATCTTGTCGGACTCACTTTTGTGCACAAAATAAAGTCGTTTTGTGCACCGAAGCGAACAACAATAATAAAAATACTAGAAAATAACAAAAAATAGAAAACTAAAGAAGCCAAAAAGAACAACATAACCAATGCAACTAACTCCGGCAACTCGAATCTTGCCGTAGTCACTTTTGTGCACAAAATAAAGTCGTTTTGTGCACAGAAGCGAACAACAATAATAAAAATACTAGAAAATAACAAAAAATAGAAAACTGAAGAAGCCAAAAAGAACAACCTAACCGATGCAACTAACTCCGGCAACTCGAATCTTGCCGGAGTCACTTTTGTGCACAAAATAAAGTCGTTTTGTGCACCGAAGCGAACAACAATAATAAAAATACTAGAAAATAACAAAAAATAGAAAACTAAAGAAGCCAAAAAGAACAACATAACCGATGCAACTAACTCCGGCAACTCGAATCTTGCCGGAGTCACTTTTGTGCACAAAATAAAGTCGTTTTGTGCACAGAAGCTAACAGCAATAATAAAAATACTAGGAAATAACAAAAAATAGAAAATTGAAGAAGCCAGAAAGAACAACCTAACCGATGCAACTAACTCCGGCAACTCGAATCTTGCCGGAGTCACTTTTGTGCACAAAATAAAGTCGTTTTGTGCATCGAAGCGAACAACAATAATAAAAATACTAGAAAATAACAAAAAATAGAAAACTAAAGAAGCCAAAAAGAACAACGTAACCGATGCAACTAACTCCGGCAACTCGAATCTTGCCGGAGTCACTTTTGTGCACAAAATAAAGTCATTTTGTTCACCGAAGCGAACAACAATAATAAAAATACTAGAAAATAACAAAAAATAGAAAATTGAAGAAGCCAAAATGAACAACCTAACCGATGCAATAAACTCCATCAACTCGAATCTTGTCGGAGTCACTTTTGTGCACAAAATAAAGTCGTTTTCTGCACCGAAGCGAACAACAATAATAAAAATACTAGAAAATAACAAAAAATAGAAAATTGAAGAAGCCAAAATGAACAACCTAACCGATGCAATTAACTCCATCAACTCGAATCTTGTCGGAGTCACTTTTGTGCACAAAATAAAGTCGTTTTGTGCACCAAAGCGAACAGCAATAATAAAAATACTAGAAAATAACAAAAAATAGAAAACTGAAGAAGCCAAAAAGAACAACCTAACCGATGCAACTAACTCCGGCAACTCGAATCTTGTCGGAGTCACTTTTGTGCACAAAATAAAGTTGTTTTGTGCACCGAAGCGAACAACAATAATGAAAATACAAGAAAATAACAAAAAATAGAAAACTGAAGAAGCCAAAAAGAACAACCTAACCGATGCAACTAACTCCGGCGACTCGAATCTTGTCGGAGTCACTTTTGTGCACAAAATAAAGTCGTTTTGTGCACAGAAGCGAACAACAATAATAAAAATACTATAAAATAACAAAAAATAGAAAACTAAAGAAGCCAAAAAGAACAACCTAACCGATGCAACTAACTCCTGCAACTCGAATCTTGCCGGAGTCACTTTTGTGCACAAAATAAAGTCGTTTTGTGCCCCGAAGCGAACAACAAAAACTAAAATACTAGAAAATAACAAAAAAAAGAAAACTAAAGAAACCAAAAAGAACAACCTAACCGATGCAAACTCCGGCAACTCGAATCTTGTCGGACTCACTTTTGTGCACAAAATAAAGTCGTTTTGTGCACCGAAGCGAACAACAATAATAAAAATACTAGAAAATAACAAAAAATAGAAAACTAAAGAAGCCAAAAAGAACAACATAACCAATGCAACTAACTCCGGCAACTCGAATTTTGCCGTTGTCACTTTTGTGCACAAAATAAAGTCGTTTTGTGCACAGAAGCGAACAACAATAATAAAAATACTAGAAAATAACAAAAAATAGAAAACTGAAGAAGCCAAAAAGAACAACCTAACCGATGCAACTAACTCCGGCAACTCGAATCTTGCCGGAGTCACTTTTGTGCACAAAATAAAGTCGTTTTGTGCACCGAAGCGAACAACAATAATAAAAATACTAGAAAATAACAAAAAATAGAAAACTAAAGAAGCCAAAAAGAACAACATAACCGATGCAACTAACTCCGGCAACTCGAATCTTGCCGGAGTCACTTTTGTGCACAAAATAAAGTCGTTTTGTGCACAGAAGCTAACAGCAATAATAAAAATACTAGGAAATAACAAAAAATAGAAAATTGAAGAAGCCAGAAAGAACAACCTAACCGATGCAACTAACTCCGGCAACTCGAATCTTGCCGGAGTCACTTTTGTGCACAAAATAAAGTCGTTTTGTGCATCGAAGCGAACAACAATAATAAAAATACTAGAAAATAACAAAAAATAGAAAACTAAAGAAGCCAAAAAGAACAACGTAACCGATGCAACTAACTCCGGCAACTCGAATCTTGCCGGAGTCACTTTTGTGCACAAAATAAAGTCATTTTGTTCACCGAAGCGAACAACAATAATAAAAATACTAGAAAATAACAAAAAATAGAAAATTGAAGAAGCCAAAATGAACAACCTAACCGATGCAATAAACTCCATCAACTCGAATCTTGTCGGAGTCACTTTTGTGCACAAAATAAAGTCGTTTTCTGCACCGAAGCGAACAACAATAATAAAAATACTAGAAAATAACAAAAAATTGAAAATTGAAGAAGCCAAAATGAACAACCTAACCGATGCAATTAACTCCATCAACTCGAATCTTGTCGGAGTCACTTTTGTGCACAAAATAAAGTCGTTTTGTGCACCAAAGCGAACAGCAATAATAAAAATACTAGAAAATAACAAAAAATAGAAAACTGAAGAAGCCAAAAAGAACAACCTAACCGATGCAACTAACTCCGGCAACTCGAATCTTGTCTGAGTCACTTTTGTGCACAAAATAAAGTTGTTTTGTGCACCGAAGCGAACAACAATAATGAAAATACAAGAAAATAACAAAAAATAGAAAACTGAAGAAGCCAAAAAGAACAACCTAACCGATGCAACTAACTCCGGCAACTCGAATCTTGTCGGACTAACTTTTGTGCACAAAATAAAGTCGTTTTGTGCACCGAAGCGAACAACAATAATAAAAATACTAGAAAATAACAAAAAATAGAAAACTAAAGAAGCCAAAAAGAACAACATAACCGATGCAACTAACTCCGGCAACTCGAATCTTGCCGGAGTCACTTTTGTGCACAAAATAAAGTCGTTTTGTGCACAGAAGCGAACAACAATAATAAAAATACTAGAAAATAACAAAAAATAGAAAATTGAAGAAGCCAAAATGAACAACCTAACCGATGCAATAAACTCCATCAACTCGAATCTTGTCGGAGTCACTTTTGTGCACAAAATAAAGTCGTTTTCTGCACCGAAGCGAACCACAATAATAAAAATACTAGAAAATAACAAAAAATAGAAAATTGAAGAAGCCAAAATGAACAACCTAACCGATGCAATTAACTCCATCAACTCGAATCTTGTCGGAGTCACTTTTGTGCACAAAATAAAGTCGTTTTGTGCACCAAAGCGAACAGCAATAATAAAAAGACTAGAAAATAACAAAAAATAGAAAACTGAAGAAGCCAAAAAGAACAACCTAACCGATGCAACTAACTCCGGCAACTCGAATCTTGTCGGAGTCACTTTTGTGCACAAAATAAAGTTGTTTTGTGCACCGAAGCGAACAACAATAATAAAAATACTAGAAAATAACAAAAAATAGAAAATTGAAGAAGCCAAAATGAACAACCTAACCGATGCAATAAACTCCATCAACTCGAATCTTGTCGGAGTCACTTTTGTGCACAAAATAAAGACGTTTTCTGCACCGAAGCGAACAACAATAATAAAAATACTATAAAATAACAAAAAATAGAAAACTGAAGAAGCCAAAAAGAACAACCTAACCGATGCAACTAACTCCAGCAACTCTAATCTTGCCGGAGTCACTTTTGTGCACAAAATAAAGTCGTTTTGTGCACAGAAGCGAATAGCAATAATAAAAATACTAGGAAATAACAAAAAATAGAAAATTGAAGAAGCCAGAAAGAACAACCTAACCGATGCAACTAACTCCGGCAACTCGAATCTTGCCGCAGTCACTTTTGTGCACAAAATAAAGTCGTTTTGTGCATCGAAGCGAAAAAAAAAAATAAAAATACTAGAAAATAACAAAAAATAACAAAAAATAGAAAACTAAAGAAGCCAAAAAGAACAACCTAACCGATGCAACTAACTCCGGCAACTCGAATCTTGTCGGAGTCACTTTTGTGCACAAAATAAAGTTGTTTTGTGCACCGAAGCGAACAACAATAATGAAAATACAAGAAAATAACAAAAAATAGAAAACTGAAGAAGCCAAAAAGAACAACCTAACCGATGCAACTAACTCCGGCAACTCGAATCTTGTCGGACTAACTTTTGTGCACAAAATAAAGTCGTTTTGTGCACCGAAGCGAACAACAATAATAAAAATACTAGAAAATAACAAAAAATAGAAAACTAAAGAAGCCAAAAAGAACAACATAACCGATGCAACTAACTCCGGCAACTGGAATCTTGCCGGAGTCACTTTTGTGCACAAAATAAAGTCGTTTTGTGCACAGAAGCGAACAACAATAATAAAAATACTAGAAAATAACCAAAAATAGAAAACTGAAGAAGCCAAAAAGAACAACCTAACCGATGCAACTAACTCCAGCAACTCGAATCTTGCCGGAGTCACTTTTGTGCACAAAATAAAGTCGTTTTGTGCACAGAAGCGAACAGCAATAATAAAAATACTAGAAAATAACAAAAAATAGAAAATTGAAGAGGCCAGAAAGAACAACCTAACCGATGCAACTAACTCCGGCAACTCGAATCTTGCCGGAGTCACTTTTGTGCACAAAATAAAGTCGTTTTGTGCATCGAAGCGAACAACAATAATAAAAATACTAGAAAATAACAAAAAATAGAAAACTAAAGAAGCCAAAAAGAACAACATAACCGATGCAACTAACTCCGGCAACTCGAATCTTGCCGGAGTCACTTTTGTGCACAAAATAAAGTCATTTTGTTCACCGAAGCGAACAACAATAATAAAAATACTAGAAAATAACAAAAAATTGAAAATTGAAGAAGCCAAAATGAACAACCTAACCGATGCAATAAACTTCATCAACTCGAATCTTGTCGGAGTCACTTTTGTGCACAAAATAAAGTCGTTTTCTGCACCGAAGCGAACAACAATAATAAAAATACTAGAAAATAACAAAAAATAGAAAATTGAAGAAGCCAAAATGAACAACCTAACCGATGCAATTAACTCCATCAACTCGAATCTTGTCGGAGTCACTTTTGTGCACAAAATAAAGTCGTTTTGTGCACCAAAGCGAACAGCAATAATAAAAATACTAGAAAATAACAAAAAATAGAAAACTGAAGAAGCCAAAAAGAACAACCTAACCGATGCAACTAACTCCGGCAACTCGAATCTTGTCGGAGTCACTTTTGTGCACAAAATAAAGTTGTTTTGTGCACCGAAGCGAACAACAATAATGAAAATACAAGAAAATAACAAAAAATAGAAAACTGAAGAAGCCAAAAAGAACAACCTAACCGATGCAACTAACTCCGGCAACTCGAATCTTGTCGGAGTCACTTTTGTGCACAAAATAAAGTCGTTTTGTGCACAGAAGCGAACAACAATAATAAAAATACTATAAAATAACAAAAAATAGAAAACTAAAGAAGCCAAAAAGAACAACCTAACCGATGCAACTAACTCCTGCAACTCGAATCTTGCCGGAGTCACTTTTGTGCACAAAATAAAGTCGTTTTGTGCCCCGAAGCGAACAACAAAAACTAAAATACTAGAAAATAACAAAAAAAAGAAAACTAAAGAAACCAAAAAGAACAACCTAACCGATGCAAACTCCGGCAACTCGAATCTTGTCGGACTCACTTTTGTGCACAAAATAAAGTCGTTTTGTGCACCGAAGCGAACAACAATAATAAAAATACTAGAAAATAACAAAAAATAGAAAACTAAAGAAGCCAAAAAGAACAACATAACCAATGCAACTAACTCCGGCAACTCGAATTTTGCCGTTGTCACTTTTGTGCACAAAATAAAGTCGTTTTGTGCACAGAAGCGAACAACAATAATAAAAATACTAGAAAATAACAAAAAATAGAAAACTGAAGAAGCCAAAAAGAACAACCTAACCGATGCAACTAACTCCGGCAACTCGAATCTTGCCGGAGTCACTTTTGTGCACAAAATAAAGTCGTTTTGTGCACCGAAGCGAACAACAATAATAAAAATACTAGAAAATAACAAAAAATAGAAAACTAAAGAAGCCAAAAAGAACAACATAACCGATGCAACTAACTCCGGCAACTCGAATCTTGCCGGAGTCACTTTTGTGCACAAAATAAAGTCGTTTTGTGCACAGAAGCTAACAGCAATAATAAAAATACTAGGAAATAACAAAAAATAGAAAATTGAAGAAGCCAGAAAGAACAACCTAACCGATGCAACTAACTCCGGCAACTCGAATCTTGCCGGAGTCACTTTTGTGCACAAAATAAAGTCGTTTTGTGCATCGAAGCGAACAACAATAATAAAAATACTAGAAAATAACAAAAAATAGAAAACTAAAGAAGCCAAAAAGAACAACGTAACCGATGCAACTAACTCCGGCAACTCGAATCTTGCCGGAGTCACTTTTGTGCACAAAATAAAGTCATTTTGTTCACCGAAGCGAACAACAATAATAAAAATACTAGAAAATAACAAAAAATAGAAAATTGAAGAAGCCAAAATGAACAACCTAACCGATGCAATAAACTCCATCAACTCGAATCTTGTCGGAGTCACTTTTGTGCACAAAATAAAGTCGTTTTCTGCACCGAAGCGAACAACAATAATAAAAATACTAGAAAATAACAAAAAATTGAAAATTGAAGAAGCCAAAATGAACAACCTAACCGATGCAATTAACTCCATCAACTCGAATCTTGTCGGAGTCACTTTTGTGCACAAAATAAAGTCGTTTTGTGCACCAAAGCGAACAGCAATAATAAAAATACTAGAAAATAACAAAAAATAGAAAACTGAAGAAGCCAAAAAGAACAACCTAACCGATGCAACTAACTCCGGCAACTCGAATCTTGTCTGAGTCACTTTTGTGCACAAAATAAAGTTGTTTTGTGCACCGAAGCGAACAACAATAATGAAAATACAAGAAAATAACAAAAAATAGAAAACTGAAGAAGCCAAAAAGAACAACCTAACCGATGCAACTAACTCCGGCAACTCGAATCTTGTCGGACTAACTTTTGTGCACAAAATAAAGTCGTTTTGTGCACCGAAGCGAACAACAATAATAAAAATACTAGAAAATAACAAAAAATAGAAAACTAAAGAAGCCAAAATGAACAACCTAACCGATGCAATAAACTCCATCAACTCGAATCTTGTCGGAGTCACTTTTGTGCACAAAATAAAGTCGTTTTCTGCACCGAAGCGAACCACAATAATAAAAATACTAGAAAATAACAAAAAATAGAAAATTGAAGAAGCCAAAATGAACAACCTAACCGATGCAATTAACTCCATCAACTCGAATCTTGTCGGAGTCACTTTTGTGCACAAAATAAAGTCGTTTTGTGCACCAAAGCGAACAGCAATAATAAAATGACTAGAAAATAACAAAAAATAGAAAACTGAAGAAGCCAAAAAGAACAACCTAACCGATGCAACTAACTCCGGCAACTCGAATCTTGTCGGAGTCACTTTTGTGCACAAAATAAAGTTGTTTTGTGCACCGAAGCGAACAACAATAATAAAAATACTAGAAAATAACAAAAAATAGAAAATTGAAGAAGCCAAAATGAACAACCTAACCGATGCAATAAACTCCATCAACTCGAATCTTGTCGGAGTCACTTTTGTGCACAAAATAAAGACGTTTTCTGCACCGAAGCGAACAACAATAATAAAAATACTATAAAATAACAAAAAATAGAAAACTGAAGAAGCCAAAAAGAACAACCTAACCGATGCAACTAACTCCAGCAACTCTAATCTTGCCGGAGTCACTTTTGTGCACAAAATAAAGTCGTTTTGTGCACAGAAGCGAATAGCAATAATAAAAATACTAGGAAATAACAAAAAATAGAAAATTGAAGAAGCCAGAAAGAACAACCTAACCGATGCAACTAACTCCGGCAACTCGAATCTTGCCGCAGTCACTTTTGTGCACAAAATAAAGTCGTTTTGTGCATCGAAGCGAAAAAAAAAAATAAAAATACTAGAAAATAACAAAAAATAACAAAAAATAGAAAACTAAAGAAGCCAAAAAGAACAACCTAACCGATGCAACTAACTCCGGCAACTCGAATCTTGTCGGAGTCACTTTTGTGCACAAAATAAAGTTGTTTTGTGCACCGAAGCGAACAACAATAATGAAAATACAAGAAAATAACAAAAAATAGAAAACTGAAGAAGCCAAAAAGAACAACCTAACCGATGCAACTAACTCCGGCAACTCGAATCTTGTCGGACTAACTTTTGTGCACAAAATAAAGTCGTTTTGTGCACCGAAGCGAACAACAATAATAAAAATACTAGAAAATAACAAAAAATAGAAAACTAAAGAAGCCAAAAAGAACAACATAACCGATGCAACTAACTCCGGCAACTGGAATCTTGCCGGAGTCACTTTTGTGCACAAAATAAAGTCGTTTTGTGCACAGAAGCGAACAACAATAATAAAAATACTAGAAAATAACCAAAAATAGAAAACTGAAGAAGCCAAAAAGAACAACCTAACCGATGCAACTAACTCCAGCAACTCGAATCTTGCCGGAGTCACTTTTGTGCACAAAATAAAGTCGTTTTGTGCACAGAAGCGAACAGCAATAATAAAAATACTAGAAAATAACAAAAAATAGAAAATTGAAGAGGCCAGAAAGAACAACCTAACCGATGCAACTAACTCCGGCAACTCGAATCTTGCCGGAGTCACTTTTGTGCACAAAATAAAGTCGTTTTGTGCATCGAAGCGAACAACAATAATAAAAATACTAGAAAATAACAAAAAATAGAAAACTAAAGAAGCCAAAAAGAACAACATAACCGATGCAACTAACTCCGGCAACTCGAATCTTGCCGGAGTCACTTTTGTGCACAAAATAAAGTCATTTTGTTCACCGAAGCGAACAACAATAATAAAAATACTAGAAAATAACAAAAAATTGAAAATTGAAGAAGCCAAAATGAACAACCTAACCGATGCAATAAACTTCATCAACTCGAATCTTGTCGGAGTCACTTTTGTGCACAAAATAAAGTCGTTTTCTGCACCGAAGCGAACAACAATAATAAAAATACTAGAAAATAACAAAAAATAGAAAATTGAAGAAGCCAAAATGAACAACCTAACCGATGCAATTAACTCCATCAACTCGAATCTTGTCGGAGTCACTTTTGTGCACAAAATAAAGTCGTTTTGTGCACCAAAGCGAACAGCAATAATAAAAATACTAGAAAATAACAAAAAATAGAAAACTGAAGAAGCCAAAAAGAACAACCTAACCGATGCAACTAACTCCGGCAACTCGAATCTTGTCGGAGTCACTTTTGTGCACAAAATAAAGTTGTTTTGTGCACCGAAGCGAACAACAATAATGAAAATACTAGAAAATAACAAAAAATAGAAAACTGAAGAAGCCAAAAAGAACAACCTAACCGATGCAACTAACTCCGGCAACTCGAATCTTGTCGGAGTCACTTTTGTGCACAAAATAAAGTCGTTTTGTGCACAGAAGCGAACAACAATAATAAAAATACTATAAAATAACAAAAAATAGAAAACTAAAGAAGCCAAAAAGAACAACCTAACCGATGCAACTAACTCCTGCAACTCGAATCTTGCCGGAGTCACTTTTGTGCACAAAATAAAGTCGTTTTGTGCAACGAAGCGAACAACAAAAACAAAAATACTAGAAAATAACAAAAAATAGAAAACTAAAGAAGCCAAAAAGAACAACCTAACCGATGCAACTAACTCCGGCAACTCGAATCTTGTCGGACTCACTTTTGTGCACAAAATAAAGTCGTTTTGTGCACCGAAGCGAACAACAATAATAAAAATACTAGAAAATAACAAAAAATAGAAAACTAAAGAAGCCAAAAAGAACAACATAACCAATGCAACTAACTCCGGCAACTCGAATCTTGCCGTAGTCACTTTTGTGCACAAAATAAAGTCGTTTTGTGCACAGAAGCGAACAACAATAATAAAAATACTAGAAAATAACAAAACATAGAAAACTGAAGAAGCCAAAAAGAACAACCTAACCGATGCAACTAACTCCGGCAACTCGAATCTTGTCGGAGTCACTTTTGTGCACAAAATAAAGTTGTTTTGTGCACCGAAGCGAACAACAATAATAAAAATACTAGAAAATAACAAAAAATAGAAAACTGAAGAAGCCAAAAAGAACAACCTAACCGATGCAACTAACTCCGGCAACTCGAATCTTGCCGGAGTCACTTTTGTGCACAAAATAAAGTCGTTTTGTGCACAGAAGCGAATAGCAATAATAAAAATACTAGGAAATAACAAAAAATAGAAAATTGAAGAAGCCAGAAAGAACAACCTAACCGATGCAACTAACTCCTGCAACTCGAATCTTGCCGGAGTCACTTTTGTGCACAAAATAAAGTCGTTTTGTGCACCCAAGCGAACAACAAAAACAAAAATACTAGAAAATAACAAAAAATAGAAAACTAAAGAAGCCAAAAAGAACAACCTAACCGATGCAACTAACTCCGGCAACTCGAATCTTGTCGGACTCACTTTTGTGCACAAAATAAAGTCGTTTTGTGCACCGAAGCGAACAACAATAATAAAAATACTAGAAAATAACAAAAAATAGAAAACTAAAGAAGCCAAAAAGAACAACCTTACCGATGCAACTAACTCCAGGAACTCGAATCTTGCCGGAGTCACTTTTGTGCACAAAATAAAGTCGTTTTGTCCACCGAAGCGAACAACAAAAACAAAAATACTAGAAAATAACAAAAAATAGAAAACTGAAGAAGCCAAAAAGAACAACCTAACCTGTGCAACTAACTCCGGCAACTCGAATCTTGCCGGAGTCACTTTTGTGCACAAAATAAAGTCGTTTTGTGCACCGAAGCGAACAGCAATAATAAAAATATTAGAAAATAACAAAAAATAGAAAATTGAAGAAGCCAGAAAGAACAACCTAACCGATGCAACTAACTCCGGCAACTCGAATCTTGCCGGAGTCACTTTTGTGCACAAAATAAAATCGTTTTGTGCATCGAAGCGAACAACAATAATAAAAATACTAGAAAATAACAAAAAATAGAAAACTAAAGAAGCCAAAAAGAACAACATAACCGATGCAACTAACTCCGGCAACTCGAATCTTGCCGGAGTCACTTTTGTGCACAAGATAAAGTCATTTTGTTCACCGAAGCGAACAACAATAATAAAAATACTAGAAAATAACAAAAAATTGAAAATTGAAGAAGCCAAAATGAACAACCTAACCGATGCAATAAACTTCATCAACTCGAATCTTGTCGGAGTCACTTTTGTGCACAAAATAAAGTCGTTTTCTGCACCGAAGCGAACAACAATAATAAAAATACTAGAAAATAACAAAAAATAGAAAATTGAAGAAGCCAAAATGAACAACCTAACCGATGCAATTAACTCCATCAACTCGAATCTTGTCGGAGTCACTTTTGTGCACAAAATAAAGTTGTTTTGTGCACCAAAGCGAACAGCAATAAGAAAAATACTAGAAAATAACAAAAAATAGAAAACTGAAGAAGCCAAAAAGAACAACCTAACCGATGCAACTAACTCCGGCAACTCGAATCTTGTCGGAGTCACTTTTGTGCACAAAATAAAGTTGTTTTGTGCACCGAAGCGAACAACAATAATGAAAATACTAGAAAATAACAAAAAATAGAAAACTGAAGAAGCCAAAAAGAACAACCTAACCGATGCAACTAACTCCGGCAACTCGAATCTTGTCGGAGTCACTTTTGTGCACAAAATAAAGTCGTTTTGTGCACAGAAGCGAACAACAATAATAAAAATACTATAAAATAACAAAAAATAGAAAACTAAAGAAGCCAAAAAGAACAACCTAACCGATGCAACTAACTCCTGCAACTCGAATCTTGCCGGAGTCACTTTTGTGCACAAAATAAAGTCGTTTTGTGCAACGAAGCGAACAACAAAAACAAAAATACTAGAAAATAACAAAAAATTGAAAACTAAAGAAGCCAAAAAGAACAACCTAACCGATGCAACTAACTCCGGCAACTCGAATCTTGTCGGACTCACTTTTGTGCACAAAATAAAGTCGTTTTGTGCACCGAAGCGAACAACAATAATAAAAATACTAGAAAATAACAAAAAATAGAAAACTAAAGAAGCCAAAAAGAACAACATAACCAATGCAACTAACTCCGGCAACTCGAATCTTGCCGTAGTCACTTTTGTGCACAAAATAAAGTCGTTTTGTGCACAGAAGCGAACAACAATAATAAAAATACTAGAAAATAACAAAACATAGAAAACTGAAGAAGCCAAAAAGAACAACCTAACCGATGCAACTAACTCCGGCAACTCGAATCTTGTCGGAGTCACTTTTGTGCACAAAATAAAGTTGTTTTGTGCACCGAAGCGAACAACAATAATAAAAATACTAGAAAATAACAAAAAATAGAAAACTGAAGAAGCCAAAAAGAACAACCTAACCGATGCAACTAACTCCGGCAACTCGAATCTTGCCGGAGTCACTTTTGTGCACAAAATAAAGTCGTTTTGTGCACAGAAGCGAATAGCAATAATAAAAATACTAGGAAATAACAAAAAATAGAAAATTGAAGAAGCCAGAAAGAACAACCTAACCGATGCAACTAACTCCTGCAACTCGAATCTTGCCGGAGTCACTTTTGTGCACAAAATAAAGTCGTTTTGTGCACCCAAGCGAACAACAAAAACAAAAATACTAGAAAATAACAAAAAATAGAAAACTAAAGAAGCCAAAAAGAACAACCTAACCGATGCAACTAACTCCGGCAACTCGAATCTTGTCGGACTCACTTTTGTGCACAAAATAAAGTCGTTTTGTGCACCGAAGCGAACAACAATAATAAAAATACTAGAAAATAACAAAAAATAGAAAACTAAAGAAGCCAAAAAGAACAACCTTACCGATGCAACTAACTCCAGGAACTCGAATCTTGCCGGAGTCACTTTTGTGCACAAAATAAAGTCGTTTTGTCCACCGAAGCGAACAACAAAAACAAAAATACTAGAAAATAACAAAAAATAGAAAACTGAAGAAGCCAAAAAGAACAACCTAACCTGTGCAACTAACTCCGGCAACTCGAATCTTGCCGGAGTCACTTTTGTGCACAAAATAAAGTCGTTTTGTGCACCGAAGCGAACAGCAATAATAAAAATATTAGAAAATAACAAAAAATAGAAAATTGAAGAAGCCAGAAAGAACAACCTAACCGATGCAACTAACTCCGGCAACTCGAATCTTGCCGGAGTCACTTTTGTGCACAAAATAAAATCGTTTTGTGCATCGAAGCGAACAACAATAATAAAAATACTAGAAAATAACAAAAAATAGAAAACTAAAGAAGCCAAAAAGAACAACATAACCGATGCAACTAACTCCGGCAACTCGAATCTTGCCGGAGTCACTTTTGTGCACAAGATAAAGTCATTTTGTTCACCGAAGCGAACAACAATAATAAAAATACTAGAAAATAACAAAAAATTGAAAATTGAAGAAGCCAAAATGAACAACCTAACCGATGCAATAAACTTCATCAACTCGAATCTTGTCGGAGTCACTTTTGTGCACAAAATAAAGTCGTTTTCTGCACCGAAGCGAACAACAATAATAAAAATACTAGAAAATAACAAAAAATAGAAAATTGAAGAAGCCAAAATGAACAACCTAACCGATGCAATTAACTCCATCAACTCGAATCTTGTCGGAGTCACTTTTGTGCACAAAATAAAGTTGTTTTGTGCACCAAAGCGAACAGCAATAAGAAAAATACTAGAAAATAACAAAAAATAGAAAACTGAAGAAGCCAAAAAGAACAACCTAACCGATGCAACTAACTCCGGCAACTCGAATCTTGTCGGAGTCACTTTTGTGCACAAAATAAAGTTGTTTTGTGCACCGAAGCGAACAACAATAATGAAAATACTAGAAAATAACAAAAAATAGAAAACTGAAGAAGCCAAAAAGAACAACCTAACCGATGCAACTAACTCCGGCAACTCGAATCTTGTCGGAGTCACTTTTGTGCACAAAATAAAGTCGTTTTGTGCACAGAAGCGAACAACAATAATAAAAATACTATAAAATAACAAAAAATAGAAAACTAAAGAAGCCAAAAAGAACAACCTAACCGATGCAACTAACTCCTGCAACTCGAATCTTGCCGGAGTCACTTTTGTGCACAAAATAAAGTCGTTTTGTGCAACGAAGCGAACAACAAAAACAAAAATACTAGAAAATAACAAAAAATAGAAAACTAAAGAAGCCAAAAAGAACAACCTAACCGATGCAACTAACTCCGGCAACTCGAATCTTGTCGGACTCACTTTTGTGCACAAAATAAAGTCGTTTTGTGCACCGAAGCGAACAACAATAATAAAAATACTAGAAAATAACAAAAAATAGAAAACTAAAGAAGCCAAAAAGAACAACATAACCAATGCAACTAACTCCGGCAACTCGAATCTTGCCGTAGTCACTTTTGTGCACAAAATAAAGTCGTTTTGTGCACAGAAGCGAACAACAATAATAAAAATACTAGAAAATAACAAAACATAGAAAACTGAAGAAGCCAAAAAGAACAACCTAACCGATGCAACTAACTCCGGCAACTCGAATCTTGTCGGAGTCACTTTTGTGCACAAAATAAAGTTGTTTTGTGCACCGAAGCGAACAACAATAATAAAAATACTAGAAAATAACAAAAAATAGAAAACTGAAGAAGCCAAAAAGAACAACCTAACCGATGCAACTAACTCCGGCAACTCGAATCTTGCCGGAGTCACTTTTGTGCACAAAATAAAGTCGTTTTGTGCACAGAAGCGAATAGCAATAATAAAAATACTAGGAAATAACAAAAAATAGAAAATTGAAGAAGCCAGAAAGAACAACCTAACCGATGCAACTAACTCCTGCAACTCGAATCTTGCCGGAGTCACTTTTGTGCACAAAATAAAGTCGTTTTGTGCACCCAAGCGAACAACAAAAACAAAAATACTAGAAAATAACAAAAAATAGAAAACTAAAGAAGCCAAAAAGAACAACCTAACCGATGCAACTAACTCCGGCAACTCGAATCTTGTCGGACTCACTTTTGTGCACAAAATAAAGTCGTTTTGTGCACCGAAGCGAACAACAATAATAAAAATACTAGAAAATAACAAAAAATAGAAAACTAAAGAAGCCAAAAAGAACAACCTTACCGATGCAACTAACTCCAGGAACTCGAATCTTGCCGGAGTCACTTTTGTGCACAAAATAAAGTCGTTTTGTCCACCGAAGCGAACAACAAAAACAAAAATACTAGAAAATAACAAAAAATAGAAAACTGAAGAAGCCAAAAAGAACAACCTAACCTGTGCAACTAACTCCGGCAACTCGAATCTTGCCGGAGTCACTTTTGTGCACAAAATAAAGTCGTTTTGTGCACCGAAGCGAACAGCAATAATAAAAATATTAGAAAATAACAAAAAATAGAAAATTGAAGAAGCCAGAAAGAACAACCTAACCGATGCAACTAACTCCGGCAACTCGAATCTTGCCGGAGTCACTTTTGTGCACAAAATAAAATCGTTTTGTGCATCGAAGCGAACAACAATAATAAAAATACTAGAAAATAACAAAAAATAGAAAACTAAAGAAGCCAAAAAGAACAACATAACCGATGCAACTAACTCCGGCAACTCGAATCTTGCCGGAGTCACTTTTGTGCACAAGATAAAGTCATTTTGTTCACCGAAGCGAACAACAATAATAAAAATACTAGAAAATAACAAAAAATAGAAAATTGAAGAAGCCAAAATGAACAACCTAACCGATGCAATAAACTCCATCAACTCGAATCTTGTCGGAGTCACTTTTGTGCACAAAATAAAGTCGTTTTCTGCACCGAAGCGAACCACAATAATAAAAATACTAGAAAATAACAAAAAATAGAAAATTGAAGAAGCCAAAATGAACAACCTAACCGATGCAATTAACTCCATCAACTCGAATCTTGTCGGAGTCACTTTTGTGCACAAAATAAAGTCGTTTTGTGCACCAAAGCGAACAGCAATAATAAAAATACTAGAAAATAACAAAAAATAGAAAACTGAAGAAGCCAAAAAGAACAACCTAACCGATGCAACTAACTCCGGCAACTCGAATCTTGTCGGAGTCACTTTTGTGCACAAAATAAAGTTGTTTTGTGCACCGAAGCGAACAACAATAATAAAAATACTAGAAAATAACAAAAAATAGAAAATTGAAGAAGCCAAAATGAACAACCTAACCGATGCAATAAACTCCATCAACTCGAATCTTGTCGGAGTCACTTTTGTGCACAAAATAAAGTCGTTTTCTGCACCGAAGCGAACAACAATAATAAAAATACTATAAAATAACAAAAAATAGAAAACTGAAGAAGCCAAAAAGAACAACCTAACCGATGCAACTAACTCCAGCAACTCTAATCTTGCCGGAGTCACTTTTGTGCACAAAATAAAGTCGTTTTGTGCACAGAAGCGAATAGCAATAATAAAAATACTAGGAAATAACAAAAAATAGAAAATTGAAGAAGCCAGAAAGAACAACCTAACCGATGCAACTAACTCCGGCAACTCGAATCTTGCCGCAGTCACTTTTGTGCACAAAATAAAGTCGTTTTGTGCATCGAAGCGAAAAACAATAATAAAAATACTAGAAAATAACAAAAAATAGAAAACTAAAGAAGCCAAAAAGAACAACATAACCGATGCAACTAACTCCGGCAACTCGAATCTTGCCGGAGTCACTTTTGTGCACAAAATAAAGTCATTTTGTTCACCGAAGCGAACAACAATAATAAAAATACTAGAAAATAACAAAAAATAGAAAATTGAAGAAGCCAAAATGAACAACCTAACCGATGCAATAAACTCCATCAACTCGAATCTTGTCGGAGTCACTTTTGTGCACAAAATAAAGTCGTTTTCTGCACCGAAGCGAACAACAATAATAAAAATACTAGAAAATAACAAAAAATAGAAAATTGAAGAAGCCAAAAAGAACAACCTAACCGATGCAACTAACTCCGGCAACTCGAATCTTGTCGGAGTCACTTTTGTGCACAAAATAAAGTTGTTTTGTGCACCTAAGCGAACAACAATAATAAAAATACTAGAAAATAACAAAAAATAGAAAATTGAAGAAGCCAGAAAGAACAACCTAACCGATGCAACTAACTCCGGCAACTCGAATCTTGTCGGACTCACTTTTGTGCACAAAATAAAGTCGTTTTGTGCACCGAAGCGAACAACAATAATAAAAATACTAGAAAATAACAAAAAATAGAAAACTCAAGAAGCCAAAAAGAACAACCTAACCGATGCAACTAACTCCAGCAACTCGAATCTTGCCGGAGTCACTTTTGTGCACAAAATAAAGTCGTTTTGTCCACCGAAGCGAACAACAAAAACAAAAATACCAGAAAATAACAAAAAATAGAAAACTGAAGAAGCCAAAAAGAACAACCTAACCGATGCAACTAACTCCGGCAACTCGAATCTTGTCGGAGTCACTTTTGTGCACAAAATAAAGTTGTTTTGTGCACCTAAGCGAACAACAATAATAAAAATACTAGAAAATAACAAAAAATAGAAAACTGAAGAAGCCAAAAAGAACAACCTAACCGATGCAACTAACTCCGGCAACTCGAATCTTGTCGGAGTCACTTTTGTGCACAAAATAAAGTCGTTTTGTGCACAGAAGCGAACAACAATAATAAAAATACTATAAAATAACAAAAAATAGAAAACTAAAGAAGCCAAAAAGAACAACCTAACCGATGCAACTAACTCCTGCAACTCGAATCTTGCCGGAGTCACTTTTGTGCACAAAATAAAGTCGTTTTGTGCACCCAAGCAAATAACAAAAACAAAAATACTAGAAAATAACAAAAAATAGAAAACTAAAGAAGCCAAAAAGAACAACCTAACCGATGCAACTAACTCCGGCAACTCGAATCTTGTCGGACTCACTTTTGTGCACAAAATAAAGTCGTTTTGTGCACAGAAGCGAACAACAATAATAAAAATACTAGAAAATAACAAAAAATAGAAAACTAAATAAGCCAAAAAGAACAACATAACCGATGCAACTAACTCCTGCAACTCGAATCTTGTCGGAGTCACTTTTGTGCACAAAATAAAGTCGTTTTGTGCACAGAAGCGAACAACAATAATAAAAATACTAGAAAATAACAAAAAATAGAAAACTAAAGAAGCCAAAAAGAACAACCTAACCGATGCAACTAACTCCTGCAACTCGAATCTTGCCGGAGTCACTTTTGTGCACAAAAAAAGTCGTTTTGTGCACCGAAGCGAACAACAAAAACTAAAATACTAGAAAATAACAAAAAATAGAAAACTAAAGAAGCCAGCAAGAACAACCTAACCGATGCAACTAACTCCGGCAACTCGAATCTTGTCGGACTCACTTTTGTGCACAAAATAAAGTCGTTTTGTGCACCGAAGCGAACAACAATAATAAAAATACTAGAAAATAACAAAAAATAGAAAACTAAAGAAGCCAAAAAGAACAACATAACCAATGCAACTACCTCCGGCAACTCGAATCTTGCCGTAGTCACTTTTGTGCACAAAATAAAGTCGTTTTGTGCACAGAAGCGAACAACAATAATAAAAATACTAGAAAATAACAAAAAATAGAAAACTGAAGAAGCCAAAAAGAACAACCTAACCGATGCAACTAACTCCGGCAACTCGAATCTTGTCGGAGTCACTTTTGTGCACAAAATAAAGTTGTTTTGTGCACCTAAGCGAACAACAATAATAAAAATACTAGAAAATAACAAAAAATAGAAAACTGAAGAAGCCAAAAAGAACAACCTAACCGATGCAACTAACTCCGGCAACTCGAATCTTGTCGGAGTCACTTTTGTGCACAAAATAAAGTCGTTTTGTGCACAGAAGCGAACAACAATAATAAAAATACTATAAAATAACAAAAAAATAGAAAACTAAAGAAGCCAAAAAGAACAACCTAACCGATGCAACTAACTCCTGCAACTCGAATCTTGCCGGAGTCACTTTTGTGCACAAAATAAAGTCGTTTTGTGCACCCAAGCGAACAACAAAAACAAAAATACTAGAAAATAACAAAAAATAGAAAACTAAAGAAGCCAAAAAGAACAACCTAACCGATGCAACTAACTCCGGCAACTCGAATCTTGTCGGACTCACTTTTGTGCACAAAATAAAGTCGTTTTGTGCACCGAAGCGAGCAACAATAATAAAAATACTAGAAAATAACAAAAAATAGAAAACTAAAGAAGCCAAAAAGAACAACATAACCGATGCAACTAACTCCGGCAACTCGAATCTTGCCGGAGTCACTTTTGTGCACAAAATAAAGTTGTTTTGTGCACCGAAGCGAACAACAATAATAAAAATACTAGAAAATAACAAAAAATAGAAAATTGAAGAAGCCAGAAAGAACAACCTAACCGATGCAACTAACTCCGGCAACTCGAATCTTGCCGGAGTCACTTTTGTGCACAAAATAAAGTCGTTTTGTGCATCGAAGCGAACGACAATAATAAAAATACTAGAAAATAACAAAAAATAGAAAACTAAAGAAGCCAAAAAGAACAACCTAACCGATGCAACTAACTCCGGCAACTCGAATCTTGCCGGAGTCACTTTTGTGCACAAAATAAAGTCATTTTGTTCACCGAAGCGAACAACAATAATAAAAATACTAGAAAATAACAAAAAATAGAAAATTGAAGAAGCCAAAATGAACAACCTAACCGATGCAATAAACTCCATCAACTCGAATCTTGTCGGAGTCACTTTTGTGCACAAAATAAAGTCGTTTTCTGCACCGAAGCGAACAACAATAATAAAAATACTAGAAAATAACAAAAAATAGAAAATTGAAGAAGCCAAAATGAACAACCTAACCGATGCAATTAACTCCATCAACTCGAATCTTGTCGGAGTCACTTTTGTGCACAAAATAAAGTCGTTTTGTGCACCAAAGCGAACAGCAATAATAAAAATACTAGAAAATAACAAAAAATAGAAAACAGAAGAAGCCAAAAAGAACAACCTAACCGATGCAACTAACTCCGGCAACTCGAATCTTGTCGGAGTCACTTTTGTGCACAAAATAAAGTTGTTTTGTGCACCGAAGCGAACAACAATAATGAAAATACTAGAAAATAACAAAAAATAGAAAACTGAAGAAGCCAAAAAGAAGAACCTAACCGATGCAACTAACTCCGGCAACTCGAATCTTGTCGGAGTCACTTTTGTGCATAAAATAAAGTCGTTTTGTGCACAGAAGCGAACAACAATAATAAAAATACTAGAAAATAACAAAAAATAGAAAACTAAAGAAGCCAAAAAGAACAACATAACCGATGCAACTAACTCCTGCAACTCGAATCTTGTCGGAGTCACTTTTGTGCACAAAATAAAGTCGTTTTGTGCACAGAAGCGAACAACAATAATAAAAATACTAGAAAATAACAAAAAATAGAAAACTAAAGAAGCCAAAAAGAACAACCTAACCGATGCAATTAACTCCATCAACTCGAATCTTGTCGGAGTCACTTTTGTGCACAAAATAAAGTCGTTTTGTGCACCAAAGCGAACAGCAATAAAAAAAATACTAGAAAATAAAAAAAAATAGAAAACTGAAGAAGCAAAAAAGAACAACCTAACCGATGCAACTAACTCCGGCAACTCGAATCTTGTCGGAGTCACTTTTGTGCACAAAATAAAGTTGTTTTGTGCACCGAAGCGAACAACAATAATAAAAATACTAGAAAATAACAAAAAATAGAAAAGTGAAGAAGCCAAAAAGAACAACCTAACCGATGCAACTAACTCCGGCAACTCGAATCTTGTCGGAGTCACTTTTGTGCATAAAATAAAGTCGTTTTGTGCACAGAAGCGAACAACAATAATAAAAATACTATAAAATAACAAAAAAATAGAAAACTAAAGAAGCCAAAATGAATAACCTAACCGATGCAACTAACTCCTGCAACTCGAATCTTGCCGGAGTCACTTTTGTGCACAAAATAAAGTCGTTTTGTGCACCCAAGCGAACAACAAAAACAAAAATACTAGAAAATAACAAAAAATAGAAAACTAAAGAAGCCAAAAAGAACAACCTAACCGATGCAACTAACTCCGGCAACTCGAATCTTGTCGGACTCACTTTTGTGCACAAAATAAAGTCGTTTTGTGCACCGAAGCGAACAACAATAATAAAAATACTATAAAATAACAAAAAAATAGAAAACTAAAGAAGCCAAAAAGAACAACCTAACCGATGCAACTAACTCCTGCAACTCGAATCTTGCCGGAGTCACTTTTGTGCACAAAATAAAGTCGTTTTGTGCACCCAAGCGAACAACAAAAACAAAAATACTAGAAAATAACAAAAAATAGAAAACTAAAGAAGCCAAAAAGAACAACCTAACCGATGTAACTAACTCCGGCAACTCGAATCTTGTCGGACTCACTTTTGTGCACAAAATAAAGTCGTTTTGTGCACCGAAGCGAACAACAATAATAAAAATACTAGAAAATAACAAAAAATAGAAAACTCAAGAAGCCAAAAAGAACAACCTAACCGATGCAACTAACTCCAGCAACTCGAATCTTGCCGGAGTCACTTTTATGCACAAAATAAAGTCGTTTTGTCCACCGAAGCGAACAACAAAAACAAAAATACTAGAAAATAACAAAAAATAGAAAACTGAAGAAGCCAAAAAGAACAACCTAACCTGTGCAACTAACTTCGGCAACTCGAATCTTGCCGGAGTCACTTTTGTGCACAAAATAAAGTCATTTTGTGCACCGAAGTGAACAGCAATAATAAAAATACTAGAAAATAACAAAAAATAGAAAATTGAAGAAGCCAGAAAGAACAACCTAACCGATGCAACTAACTCCGGCAACTCGAATCTTGCCGGAGTTACTTTTGTGCACAAAATAAAGTCGTTTTGTGCATCGAAGCGAACAACAATAATAAAAATACTAGAAAATAACAAAAAATAGAAAACAAAAGAAGCAAAAAAGAACAACATAACCGATGCAACTAACTCCGGCAACTCGAATCTTGCCGGAGTCACTTTTGTGCACAAAATAAAGTCATTTTGTTCACCGAAGCGAACAACAATAATAAAAATACTAGAAAATAACAAAAAATAGAAAATTGAAGAAGCCAAAATGAACAACCTAACCGATGCAATAAACTCCATCAACTCGAATCTTGTCGGAGTCACTTTTGTGCACAAAATAAAGTCGTTTTCTGCACCGAAGCGAACAACAATAATAAAAATACTAGAAAATAACAAAAAACAGAAAATTGAAGAAGCCAAAAAGAACAACCTAACCGATGCAACTAACTCCGGCAACTCGAATCTTGCCGGAGTCAATTTTGTGCACAAAATAAAGTCATTTTGTTCACCGAAGCGAACAACAATAATAAAAATACTAGAAAATAACAAAAAATAGAAAATTGAAGAAGCCAAAATGAACAACCTAACCGATGCAATTAACTCCATCAACTCGAATCTTGTCGGAGTCACTTTTGTGCACAAAATAAAGTCGTTTTGTGCACCAAAGCGAACAGCAATAATAAAAATACTAGAAAATAACAAAAAATAGAAAACTGAAGAAGCCAAAAAGAACAACCTAACCGATGCAACTAACTCCGGCAACTCGAATCTTGTCGGAGTCACTTTTGTGCACAAAATAAAGTTGTTTTGTGCACCGAAGCGAACAACAATAATGAAAATACTAGAAAATAACAAAAAATAGAAAACTGAAGAAGCCAAAAAGAACAACCTAACCGATGCAACTAACTCCGGCAACTCGAATCTTGTCGGAGTCACTTTTGTGCACAAAATAAAGTCGTTTTGTGCACAGAAGCGAACAACAATAATAAAAATACTATAAAATAACAAAAAATAGAAAACTAAAGAAGCCAAAAAAGAACAACCTAACCGATGCAACTAACTCCTGCAACTCGAATCTTGCCGGAGTCACTTTTGTGCACAAAATAAAGTCGTTTTGTGCACCGAAGCGAACAACAAAAACAAAAATACTATAAAATAACAAAAAATAGAAAACAAAAGAAGCCAAAAAGAACAACCTAACCGATGCAACTAACTCTGGCAACTCGAATCTTGTCGGAGTCACTTTTGTGCACAAAATAAAGTCGTTTTGTGCACAGAAGCGAACAACAATAATAAAAATACTATAAAATAACAAAAAATAGAAAACTAAAGAAGCCAAAAAGAACAACCTAACCGATGCAACTAACTCCTGCAACTCGAATCTTGCCGGAGTCACTTTTGTGCACAAAATAAAGTCGTTTTGTGCACCCAAGCGAACAACAAAAACAAAAATACTAGAAAATAACAAAAAATAGAAAACTAAAGAAGCCAAAAAGAACAACCTAACCGATGCAACTACCTCCGGCAACTCGAATCTTGCCGTAGTCACTTTTGTGCACAAAATAAAGTCGTTTTGTGCACAGAAGCGAACAATAATAATAAAAATACTAGAAAATAACAAAAAATAGAAAACTGAAGAAGCCAAAAAGAACAACCTAACCGATGCAACTAACTCCGGCAACTCGAATCTTGTCGGAGTCACTTTTGTGCACAAAATAAAGTTGTTTTGTGCACCTAAGCGAACAACAATAATAAAAATACTAGAAAATAACAAAAAATAGAAAACTGAAGAAGCCAAAAAGAACAACCTAACCGATGCAACTAACTCCGGCAACTCGAATCTTGTCGGAGTCACTTTTGTGCACAAAATAAAGTCGTTTTGTGCACAGAAGCGAACAACAATAATAAAAATACTATAAAATAACAAAAAATAGAAAACTAAAGAAGCCAAAAAGAACAACCTAACCGATGCAACTAACTCCTGCAACTCGAATCTTGCCGGAGTCACTTTTGTGCACAAAATAAAGTCGTTTTGTGCACCCAAGCGAACAACAAAAACAAAAATACTAGAAAATAACAAAAAATAGAAAACTAAAGAAGCCAAAAAGAACAACCTAACCGATGCAACTAACTCCGGCAACTCGAATCTTGTCGGACTCACTTTTGTGCACAAAATAAAGTCGTTTTGTGCACCGAAGCGAGCAACAATAATAAAAATACTAGAAAATAACAAAAAATAGAAAACTAAAGAAGCCAAAAAGAACAACATAACCGATGCAACTAACTCCGGCAACTCGAATATTGCCGGAGTCACTTTTGTGCACAAAATAAAGTTGTTTTGTGCACCGAAGCGAACAACAATAATAAAAATACTAGAAAATAACAAAAAATAGAAAATTGAAGAAGCCAGAAAGAACAACCTAACCGATGCAACTAACTCCGGCAACTCGAATCTTGCCGGAGTCACTTTTGTGCACAAAATAAAGTCGTTTTGTGCATCGAAGCGAACAACAATAATAAAAATACTAGAAAATAACAAAAAATAGAAAACTAAAGAAGCCAAAAAGAACAACATAACCGATGCAACTAACTCCGGCAACTCGAATCTTGCCGGAGTCACTTTTGTGCACAAAATAAAGTCATTTTGTTCACCGAAGCGAACAACAATAATAAAAATACTAGAAAATAACAAAAAATAGAAAATTGAAGAAGCCAAAATGAACAACCTAACCGATGCAATAAACTCCATCAACTCGAATCTTGTCGGAGTCACTTTTGTGCACAAAATAAAGTCGTTTTCTGCACCGAAGCGAACAACAATAATAAAAATACTAGAAAATAACAAAAAATAGAAAATTGAAGAAGCCAAAATGAACAACCTAACCGATGCAATTAACTCCATCAACTCGAATCTTGTCGGAGTCACTTTTGTGCACAAAATAAAGTCGTTTTGTGCACCAAAGCGAACAGCAATAATAAAAATACTAGAAAATAACAAAAAATAGAAAACTGAAGAAGCAAAAAAGAACAACCTAACCGATGCAACTAACTCCGGCAACTCGAATCTTGTCGGAGTCACTTTTGTGCACAAAATAAAGTTGTTTTGTGCACCGAAGCGAACAACAATAATGAAAATACTAGAAAATAACAAAAAATAGAAAACTGAAGAAGCCAAAAAGAAGAACCTAACCGATGCAACTAACTCCGGCAACTCGAATCTTGTCGGAGTCACTTTTGTGCATAAAATAAAGTCGTTTTGTGCACAGAAGCGAACAACAATAATAAAAATACTAGAAAATAACAAAAAATAGAAAACTAAAGAAGCCAAAAAGAACAACATAACCGATGCAACTAACTCCTGCAACTCGAATCTTGTCGGAGTCACTTTTGTGCACAAAATAAAGTCGTTTTGTGCACAGAAGCGAACAACAATAATAAAAATACTAGAAAATAACAAAAAATAGAAAACTAAAGAAGCCAAAAAGAACAACCTAACCGATGCAATTAACTCCATCAACTCGAATCTTGTCGGAGTCACTTTTGTGCACAAAATAAAGTCGTTTTGTGCACCAAAGCGAACAACAATAAAAAAATGCTAGAAAATAACAAAAAATAGAAAACTGAAGAAGCAAAAAAGAACAACCTAACCGATGCAACTAACTCCGGCAACTCGAATCTTGTCGGAGTCACTTTTGTGCACAAAATAAAGTTGTTTTGTGCACCGAAGCGAACAACAATAATAAAAATACTAGAAAATAACAAAAAATAGAAAAGTGAAGAAGCCAAAAAGAACAACCTAACCGATGCAACTAACTCCGGCAACTCGAATCTTGTCGGAGTCACTTTTGTGCATAAAATAAAGTCGTTTTGTGCACAGAAGCGAACAACAATAATAAAAATACTATAAAATAACAAAAAAATAGAAAACTAAAGAAGCCAAAATGAATAACCTAACCGATGCAACTAACTCCTGCAACTCGAATCTTGCCGGAGTCACTTTTGTGCACAAAATAAAGTCGTTTTGTGCACCCAAGCGAACAACAAAAACAAAAATACTAGAAAATAACAAAAAATAGAAAACTAAAGAAGCCAAAAAGAACAACCTAACCGATGCAACTAACTCCGGCAACTCGAATCTTGTCGGACTCACTTTTGTGCACAAAATAAAGTCGTTTTGTGCACCGAAGCGAACAACAATAATAAAAATACTATAAAATAACAAAAAAATAGAAAACTAAAGAAGCCAAAAAGAACAACCTAACCGATGCAACTAACTCCTGCAACTCGAATCTTGCCGGAGTCACTTTTGTGCACAAAATAAAGTCGTTTTGTGCACCCAAGCGAACAACAAAAACCAAAATACTAGAAAATAACAAAAAATAGAAAACTAAAGAAGCCAAAAAGAACAACCTAACCGATGCAACTAACTCCGGCAACTCGAATCTTGTCGGACTCACTTTTGTGCACAAAATAAAGTCGTTTTGTGCACCGAAGCGAACAACAATAATAAAAATACTAGAAAATAACAAAAAATAGAAAACTCAAGAAGCCAAAAAGAACAACCTAACCGATGCAACTAACTCCAGCAACTCGAATCTTGCTGGAGTCACTTTTATGCACAAAATAAAGTCGTTTTGTCCACCGAAGCGAACAACAAAAACAAAAATACTAGAAAATAACAAAAAATAGAAAACTGAAGAAGCCAAAAAGAACAACCTAACCTGTGCAACTAACTTCGGCAACTCGAATCTTGCCGGAGTCACTTTTGTGCACAAAATAAAGTCATTTTGTGCACCGAAGCGAACAGCAATAATAAAAATACTAGAAAATAACAAAAAATAGAAAATTGAAGAAGCCAGAAAGAACAACCTAACCGATGCAACTAACTCCGGCAACTCGAATCTTGCCGGAGTTACTTTTGTGGACAAAATAAAGTCGTTTTGTGCATCGAAGCGAACAACAATAATAAAAATACTAGAAAATAACAAAAAATAGAAAACAAAAGAAGCAAAAAAGAACAACATAACCGATGCAACTAACTCCGGCAACTCGAATCTTGCCGGAGTCACTTTTGTGCACAAAATAAAGTCATTTTGTTCACCGAAGCGAACAACAATAATAAAAATACTAGAAAATAACAAAAAATAGAAAATTGAAGAAGCCAAAATGAACAACCTAACCGATGCAATAAACTCCATCAACTCGAATCTTGTCGGAGTCACTTTTGTGCACAAAATAAAGTCGTTTTCTGCACCGAAGCGAACAACAATAATAAAAATACTAGAAAATAACAAAAAACAGAAAATTGAAGAAGCCAAAAAGAACAACCTAACCGATGCAACTAACTCCGGCAACTCGAATCTTGCCGGAGTCACTTTTGTGCACAAAATAAAGTCGTTTTGTGCACCCAAGCGAACAACAAAAACAAAAATACTAGAAAATAACAAAAAATAGAAAACTAAAGAAGCCAAAAAGAACAACCTAACCGATGCAACTAACTCCGGCAACTCGAATCTTGTCGGACTCACTTTTGTGCACAAAATAAAGTCGTTTTGTGCACCGAAGCGAACAACAATAATAAAAATACTAGAAAATAACAAAAAATAGAAAACTCAAGAAGCCAAAAAGAACAACCTAACCGATGCAACTAACTCCAGCAACTCGAATCTTGCTGGAGTCACTTTTATGCACAAAATAAAGTCGTTTTGTCCACCGAAGCGAACAACAAAAACAAAAATACTAGAAAATAACAAAAAATAGAAAACTGAAGAAGCCAAAAAGAACAACCTAACCTGTGCAACTAACTTCGGCAACTCGAATCTTGCCGGAGTCACTTTTGTGCACAAAATAAAGTCATTTTGTGCACCGAAGCGAACAGCAATAATAAAAATACTAGAAAATAACAAAAAATAGAAAATTGAAGAAGCCAGAAAGAACAACCTAACCGATGCAACTAACTCCGGCAACTCGAATCTTGCCGGAGTTACTTTTGTGGACAAAATAAAGTCGTTTTGTGCATCGAAGCGAACAACAATAATAAAAATACTAGAAAATAACAAAAAATAGAAAACAAAAGAAGCAAAAAAGAACAACATAACCGATGCAACTAACTCCGGCAACTCGAATCTTGCCGGAGTCACTTTTGTGCACAAAATAAAGTCATTTTGTTCACCGAAGCGAACAACAATAATAAAAATACTAGAAAATAACAAAAAATAGAAAATTGAAGAAGCCAAAATGAACAACCTAACCGATGCAATAAACTCCATCAACTCGAATCTTGTCGGAGTCACTTTTGTGCACAAAATAAAGTCGTTTTCTGCACCGAAGCGAACAACAATAATAAAAATACTAGAAAATAACAAAAAACAGAAAATTGAAGAAGCCAAAAAGAACAACCTAACCGATGCAACTAACTCCGGCAACTCGAATCTTGCCGGAGTCACTTTTGTGCACAAAATAAAGTCATTTTGTTCACCGAAGCGAACAACAATAATAAAAATACTAGAAAATAACAAAAAATAGAAAATTGAAGAAGCCAAAATGAACAACCTAACCGATGCAATTAACTCCATCAACTCGAATCTTGTCGGAGTCACTTTTGTGCACAAAATAAAGTCGTTTTGTGCACCAAAGCGAACAGCAATAATAAAAATACTAGAAAATAACAAAAAATAGAAAACTGAAGAAGCCAAAAAGAACAACCTAACCGATGCAACTAACTCCGGCAACTCGAATCTTGTCAGAGTCACTTTTGTGCACAAAATAAAGTTGTTTTGTGCACCGAAGCGAACAACAATAATGAAAATACTAGAAAATAACAAAAAATAGAAAACTGAAGAAGCCAAAAAGAACAACCTAACCGATGCAACTAACTCCGGCAACTCGAATCTTGTCGGAGTCACTTTTGTGCACAAAATAAAGTCGTTTTGTGCACAGAAGCGAACAACAATAATAAAAATACTATAAAATAACAAAAAATAGAAAACTAAAGAAGCCAAAAAGAACAACCTAACCGATGCAACTAACTCCTGCAACTCGAATCTTGCCGGAGTCACTTTTGTGCACAAAATAAAGTCGTTTTGTGCACCGAAGCGAACAACAAAAACAAAAATACTAGAAAATAACAAAAAATAGAAAACTAAAGAAGCCAAAAAGAACAACCTAACCGATGCAACTAACTCCGGCAACTCGAATCTTGTCGGAGTCACTTTTGTGCACAAAATAAAGTCGTTTTGTGCACAGAAGCGAACAACAATAATAAAAATACTATAAAATAACAAAAAATAGAAAACTAAAGAAGCCAAAAAGAACAACCCAACCGATGCAACTAACTCCTGCAACTCGAATCTTGCCGGAGTCACTTTTGTGCACAAAATAAAGTCGTTTTGTGCACCCAAGCGAACAACAAAAACAAAAATACTAGAAAATAACAAAAAATAGAAAACTAAAGAAGCCAAAAAGAACAACCTAACCGATGCAACTAACTCCGGCAACTCGAATCTTGTCGGACTCACTTTTGTGCACAAAATAAAGTCGTTTTGTGCACCGAAGCGAACAATAATAATAAAAATACTAGAAAATAACAAAAAATAGAAAACTAAAGAAGCCAAAAAGAACAACATAACCGATGCAACTAACTCCGGCAACTCGAATCTTGCCGGAGTCACTTTTGTGCACAAAATAAAGTCGTTTTGTGCACAGAAGCGAACAACAATAATAAAAATACTAGAAAATAACCAAAAATAGAAAACTGAAGAAGCCAAAAAGAACAACCTAACCGATGCAACTAACTCCGGCAACTCGAATCTTGTTAGAGTCACTTTTGTGCACAAAATAAAGTTGTTTTGTGCACCGAAGCGAACATCAATAATAAAAATACTAGAAAATAACAAAAAATAGAAAATTGAAGAAGCCAGAAAGAACAACCTAACCGATGCAACTAACTCCGGCAACTCGAATCTTGCCGGAGTAACTTTTGTGCACAAAATAAAGTCGTTTTGTGCATCGAAGCGAACAACAATAATGAAAATACTAGAAAATAACAAAAAATAGAAAACTAAAGAAGCCAAAAAGAACAACATAACCGATGCAACTAACTCCGGCAACTCGAATCTTGCCGGAGTCACTTTTGTGCACAAAATAAAGTCATTTTGTTCACCGAAGCGAACAACAATAATAAAAATACTAGAAAATAACAAAAAATAGAAAATTGAAGAAGCCAAAATGAACAACCTAACCGATGCAATAAACTCCATCAACTCGAATCTTGTCGGAGTCACTTATGTGCACAAAATAAAGTCGTTTTCTGCACCGAAGCGAACAACAATAATAAAAATACTAGAAAATAACAAAAAATAGAAAATTGAAGAAGCCAAAATGAACAACCTAACCGATGCAATTAACTCCATCAACTCGAATCTTGTCGGAGTCACTTTTGTGCACAAAATAAAGTTGTTTTGTGCACCAAAGCGAACAGCAATAATAAAAATACTAGAAAATAACAAAAAATAGAAAACTGAAGAAGCCAAAAAGAACAACCTAACTGATGCAACTAACTCCGGCAACTCGAATCTTGTCGGAGTCACTTTTGTGCACAAAATAAAGTTGTTTTGTGCACCGAAGCGAACAACAATAATAAAAATACTAGAAAATAACAAAAAATTTGAAAACTGAAGAAGCCAAAAAGAACAACCTAACCGATGCAACTAACTCCGGCAACTCGAATCTTGTCGGAGTCACTTTTGTGCACAAAATAAAGTCGTTTTGTGCACAGAAGCGAACAACAATAATAAAAATACAATAAAATAACAAAAAATAGAAAACTAAAGAAGCCAAAAAGAACAACCTAACCGATGCAACTAACTCCTGCAACTCGAATCTTGCCGGAGTCACTTTTGTGCACAAAATAAAGTCGTTTTGTGCACCCAAGCGAACAACAAAAACAAAAATACTAGAAAATAACAAAAAATAGAAAGCTAAAGAAGCCAAAAAGAACAAGCTAACCGATGCAACTAACTCCGGCAACTCGAATCTTGTCGGACTCACTTTTGTGCACAAAATAAAGTCGTTTTGTGCACCGAAGCGAACAACAATAATAAAAATACTAGAAAATAACAAAAAATAGAAAACTCAAGAAGCCAAAAAGAACAACCTAACCGATGCAACTAACTCCAGCAACTCGAATCTTGCCGGAGTCACTTTTATGCACAAAATAAAGTCGTTTTGTCCACCGAAGCGAACAACAAAAACAAAAATACTAGAAAATAACAAAAAATAGAAAACTGAAGAAGCCAAAAAGAACAACCTAACCTGTGCAACTAACTCCGGCAACTCGAATCTTGCCGGAGTCACTTTTGTGCACAAAATAAAGTCATTTTGTGCACCGAAGCGAACAGCAATAATAAAAATACTAGAAAATAACAAAAAATAGAAAATTGAAGAAGCCAGAAAGAACAACCTAACCGATGCAACTAACTCCGGCAACTCGAATCTTGCCGGAGTTACTTTTGTGCACAAAATAAAGTCGTTTTGTGCATCGAAGCGAACAACAATAATAAAAATACTAGAAAATAACAAAAAATAGAATACAAAAGAAGCAAAAAAGAACAACATAACCGATGCAACTAACTCCGGCAACTCGAATCTTGCCGGAGTCACTTTTGTGCACAAAATAAAGTCATTTTGTTCACCGAAGCGAACAACAATAATAAAAATACAAGAAAATAACAAAAAATAGAAAATTGAAGAAGCCAAAATGAACAACCTAACCGATGCAATAAACTCCATCAACTCGAATCTTGTCGGAGTCACTTTTGTGCACAAAATAAAGTCGTTTTCTGCACCGAAGCGAACAACAATAATAAAAATACTAGAAAATAACAAAAAAACAGAAAATTGAAGAAGCCAAAAAGAACAACCTAACCGATGCAACTAACTCCGGCAACTCGAATCTTGCCGGAGTCACTTTTGTGCACAAAATAAAGTCATTTTGTTCACCGAAGCGAACAACAATAATAAAAATACTAGAAAATAACAAAAAATAGAAAATTGAAGAAGCCGAAATGAACAACCTAACCGATGCAATTAACTGCATCAACTCGAATCTTGTCGGAGTCACTTTTGTGCACAAAATAAAGTCGTTTTGTGCACCAAAGCGAACAGCAATAATAAAAATACTAGAAAATAACAAAAAATAGAAAACTGAAGAAGCCAAAAAGAACAACCTAACCGATGCAACTAACTCCGGCAACTCGAATCTTGTCGGAGTCACTTTTGTGCACAAAATAAAGTTGTTTTGTGCACCGAAGCGAACAACAATAATGAAAATACTAGAAAATAACAAAAAATAGAAAACTGAAGAAGCCAAAAAGAACAACCTAACCGATGCAACTAACTCCGGCAACTCGAATCTTGTCGGAGTCACTTTTGTGCACAAAATAAAGTCGTTTTGTGCACAGAAGCGAACAACAATAATAAAAATACAATAAAATAACAAAAAATAGAAAACTAAAGAAGCCGAAAAGAACAACCTAACCGATGCAACTAACTCCTGCAACTCGAATCTTGCCGGAGTCACTTTTGTGCACAAAATAAAGTCGTTTTGTGCACCGAAGCGAACAACAAAAACAAAAATACTAGAAAATAACAAAAAATAGAAAACTAAAGAAGCCAAAAAGAACAACCTAACCGATGCAACTAACTCCGGCAACTCGAATCTTGTCGGACTCACTTTTGTGCACCAAATAAAGTCGTTTTGTGCACCGAAGCGAACAACAATAATAAAAATACTAGAAAATAACAAAAAATAGAAAACTAAAGAAGCCAAAAAGAACAACATAACCAATGCAACTAACTCCGGCAACTCGAATCTTGCCGTAGTCACTTTTGTGCACAAAATAAAGTCGTTTTGTGCACAGAAGCGAACAACAATAATATAAATACTAGAAAATAACAAAAAATAGAAAACTGAAGAAGCCAAAAAGAACAACCTTACCGATGCAACTAACTCCGGCAACTCGAATCTTGTCGGAGTCACTTTTGTGCACAAAATAAAGTTGTTTTGTGCACCGAAGCGAACAACAATAATAAAAATACTAGAAAATAACAAAAAATAGAAAACTGAAGAAGCCAAAAAGAACAACCTAACCGATGCAACTAACTCCGGCAACTCGAATCTTGTCGGAGTCACTTTTGTGCACAAAATAAAGTCGTTTTGTGCACAGAAGCGAACAACAATAATAAAAATACTATAAAATAACAAAAAATAGAAAACTAAAGAAGCCAAAAAGAACAACCTAACCGATGCAACTAACTCCTGCAACTCGAATCTTGCCGGAGTCACTTTTGTGCACAAAATAAAGTCGTTTTGTGCACCGAAGCGAACAACAAAAACAAAAATACTAGAAAATAACAAAAAATAGAAAACTAAAGAAGCCAAAAAGAACAACCTAACCGATGCAACTAACTCTGGCAACTCGAATCTTGTCGGAGTCACTTTTGTGCACAAAATAAAGTCGTTTTGTGCACAGAAGCGAACAACAATAATAAAAATACTATAAAATAACAAAAAATAGAAAACTAAAGAAGCCAAAAAGAACAACCTAACCGATGCAACTAACTCCGGCAACTCGAATCTTGCCGGAGTCACTTTTGTGCACAAAATAAAGTCATTTTGTTCACCGAAGCGAACAACAATAATAAAAATACTAGAAAATAACAAAAAATAGAAAATTGAAGAAGCCAAAATGAACAACCTAACCGATGCAATAAACTCCATCAACTCGAATCTTGTCGGAGTCACTTTTGTGCACAAAATAAAGTCGTTTTCTGCACCGAAGCGAACAACAATAATAAAAATACTAGAAAATAACAAAAAATAGAAAATTGAAGAAGCCAAAATGAACAACCTAACCGATGCAATTAACTCCATCAACTCGAATCTTGTCGGAGTCACTTTTGTGCACAAAATAAAGTCGTTTTGTGCACCAAAGCGAACAGCAATAATAAAAATACTAGAAAATAACAAAAAATAGAAAACTGAAGAAGCCAAAAAGAACAACCTAACCGATGCAACTAACTCCGGCAACTCGAATCTTGTCGGAGTCACTTTTGTGCACAAAATAAAGTTGTTTTGTGCACCGAAGCGAACAACAATAATGAAAATACTAGAAAATAACAAAAAATAGAAAACGGAAGAAGCCAAAAAGAAGAACCTAACCGATGCAACTAACTCCGGCAACTCGAATCTTGTCGGAGTCACTTTTGTGCATAAAATAAAGTCGTTTTGTGCACAGAAGCGAACAACAATAATAAAAATACTAGAAAATAACAAAAAATAGAAAACTAAAGAAGCCAAAAAGAACAACATAACCGATGCAACTAACTCCTGCAACTCGAATCTTGTCGGAGTCACTTTTGTGCACAAAATAAAGTCGTTTTGTGCACAGAAGCGAACAACAATAATAAAAATACAAGAAAATAACAAAAAATAGAAAACTAAAGAAGCCAAAAAGAACAACCTAACCGATGCAATTAACTCCATCAACTCGAATCTTGTCGGAGTCACTTTTGTGCACAAAATAAAGTCGTTTTGTGAACCAAAGCGAACAGCAATAAAAAAAATACTAGAAAATAACAAAAAATAGAAAACTGAAGAAGCCAAAAAGAACAACCTAACCGATGCAACTAACTCCGGCAACTCGAATCTTGTCGGAGGCACTTTTGTGCACAAAATAAAGTTGTTTTGTGCACCGAAGCGAACAACAATAATAAAAATACTAGAAAATAACAAAAAATAGAAAAGTGAAGAAGCCAAAAAGAACAACCTAACCGATGCAACTAACTCCGGCAACTCGAATCTTGTCGGAGTCACTTTTGTGCATAAAATAAAGTCGTTTTGTGCACAGAAGCGAACAACAATAATAAAAATACTATAAAATAACAAAAAAATAGAAAACTAAAGAAGCCAAAATGAATAACCTAACCGATGCAACTAACTCCTGCAACTCGAATCTTGCCGGAGTCACTTTTGTGCACAAAATAAAGTCGTTTTGTGCACCCAAGCGAACAACAAAAACAAAAATACTAGAAAATAACAAAAAATAGAAAACTAAAGAAGCCAAAAAGAACAACCTAACCGATGCAACTAACTCCGGCAACTCGAATCTTGTCGGACTCACTTTTGTGCACAAAATAAAGTCGTTTTGTGCACAGAAGCGAACAACAATAATAAAAATACTATAAAATAACAAAAAATAGAAAACTAAAGAAGCCAAAAAGAACAACCTAACCGATGCAACTAACTCCTGCAACTCGAATCTTGCCGGAGTCACTTTTGTGCACAAAATAAAGTCGTTTTGTGCACCCATGCGAACAACAAAAACAAAAATACTAGAAAATAACAAAAAATAGAAAACTAAAGAAGCAAAAAAGAACAACCTAACCGATGCAACTAACTCCGGCAACTCGAATCTTGTCGGACTCACTTTTGTGCACAAAATAAAGTCGTTTTGTGCACAGAAGCGAACAACAATAATAAAAATACTAGAAAATAACAAAAAATAGAAAACTGAAGAAGCCAAAAAGAACAACCTAACCGATGCAACTAACTCCGGCAACTCGAATCTTGTCGGAGTCACTTTTGTGCACAAAATAAAGTCGTTTTGTGCACAGAAGCGAACAACAATAATAAAAATACTATAAAATAACAAAAAATAGAAAACTAAAGAAGCCAAAAAGAACAACCTAACCGATGCAACTAACTCCTGCAACTCGAATCTTGCCGGAGTCACTTTTGTGCACAAAATAAAGTCGTTTTGTGCACCCAAGCGAACAACAAAAACAAAAATACTAGAAAATAACAAAAAATAGAAAACTAAAGAAGCCAAAAAGAACAACCTAACCGATGCAACTAACTCCGGCAACTCGAATCTTGTCGGACTCACTTTTGTGCACAAAATAAAGTCGTTTTGTGCACCGAAGCGAGCAACAATAATAAAAATACTAGAAAATAACAAAAAATAGAAAACTAAAGAAGCCAAAAAGAACAACATAACCGATGCAACTAACTCCGGCAACTCGAATCTTGCCGGAGTCACTTTTGTGCACAAAATAAAGTTGTTTTGTGCACCGAAGCGAACAACAATAATAAAAATACTAGAAAATAACAAAAAATAGAAAATTGAAGAAGCCAGAAAGAACAACCTAACCGATGCAACTAACTCCGGCAACTCGAATCTTGCCGGAGTCACTTTTGTGCACAAAATAAAGTCGTTTTGTGCATCGAAGCGAACAACAATAATAAAAATACTAGAAAATAACAAAAAATAGAAAACTAAAGAAGCCAAAAAGAACAACATAACCGATGCAACTAACTCCGGCAACTCGAATCTTGCCGGAGTCACTTTTGTGCACAAAATAAAGTCATTTTGTTCACCGAAGCGAACAACAATAATAAAAATACTAGAAAATAACAAAAAATAGAAAATTGAAGAAGCCAAAATGAACAACCTAACCGATGCAATAAACTCCATCAACTCGAATCTTGTCGGAGTCACTTTTGTGCACAAAATAAAGTCATTTTCTGCACCGAAGCGAACAACAATAATAAAAATACTAGAAAATAACAAAAAATAGAAAATTGAAGAAGCCAAAATGAACAACCTAACCGATGCAATTAACTCCATCAACTCGAATCTTGTCGGAGTCACTTTTGTGCACAAAATAAAGTTGTTTTGTGCACCAAAGCGAACAGCAATAATAAAAATACTAGAAAATAACAAAAAATAGAAAACTGAAGAAGCCAAAAAGAACAACCTAACCGATGCAACTAACTCCGGCAACTCGAATCTTGTCGGAGTCACTTTTGTGCACAAAATAAAGTTGTTTTGTGCACCGAAGCGAACAACAATAATGAAAATACTAGAAAATAACAAAAAATAGAAAACTGAAGAAGCCAAAAAGAAGAACCTAACCGATGCAACTAACTCCGGCAACTCGAATCTTGTCGGAGTCACTTTTGTGCATAAAATAAAGTCGTTTTGTGCACAGAAGCGAACAACAATAATAAAAATACTAGAAAATAACAAAAAATAGAAAACTAAAGAAGCCAAAAAGAACAACATAACCGATGCAACTAACTCCTGCAACTCGAATCTTGTCGGAGTCACTTTTGTGCACAAAATAAAGTCGTTTTGTGCACAGAAGCGAACAACAATAATAAAAATACTAGAAAATAACAAAAAATAGAAAACTAAAGAAGCCAAAAAGAACAACCTAACCGATGCAATTAACTCCATCAACTCGAATCTTGTCGGAGTCACTTTTGTGCACAAAATAAAGTCGTTTTGTGAACCAAAGCGAACAGCAATAAAAAAAATACTAGAAAATAACAAAAAATAGAAAACTGAAGAAGCCAAAAAGAACAACCTAACCGATGCAACTAACTCCGGCAACTCGAATCTTGTCGGAGTCACTTTTGTGCACAAAATAAAGTTGTTTTGTGCACCGAAGCGAACAACAATAATAAAAATACTAGAAAATAACAAAAAATAGAAAAGTGAAGAAGCCAAAAAGAACAACCTAACCGATGCAACTAACTCCGGCAACTCGAATCTTGTCGGAGTCACTTTTGTGCATAAAATAAAGTCGTTTTGTGCACAGAAGCGAACAACAATAATAAAAATACTATAAAATAACAAAAAAATAGAAAACTAAAGAAGCCAAAATGAATAACCTAACCGATGCAACTAACTCCTGCAACTCGAATCTTGCCGGAGTCACTTTTGTGCACAAAATAAAGTCGTTTTGTGCACCCAAGCGAACAACAAAAACAAAAATACTAGAAAATAACAAAAAATAGAAAACTAAAGAAGCCAAAAAGAACAACCTAACCGATGCAATTAACTCCGGCAACTCGAATCTTGTCGGACTCACTTTTGTGCACAAAATAAAGTCGTATTGTGCACCGAAGCGAACAACAATAATAAAAATACTATAAAATAACAAAAAAATAGAAAACTAAAGAAGCCAAAAAGAACAACCTAACCGATGCAACTAACTCCTGCAACTCGAATCTTGCCGGAGTCACTTTTGTGCACAAAATAAAGTCGTTTTGTGCACCCAAGCGAACAACAAAAACAAAAATACTAGAAAATAACAAAAAATAGAAAACTAAAGAAGCCAAAAAGAACAACCTAACCGATGCAACTAACTCCGGCAACTCGAATCTTGTCGGAGTCACTTTTGTGCACAAAATAAAGTCGTTTTGTGCACCGAAGCGAACAACAATAATAAAAATACTAGAAAATAACAAAAAATAGAAAACTCAAGAAGCCAAAAAGAACAACCTAACCGATGCAACTAACTCCAGCAACTCGAATCTTGCCGGAGTCACTTTTATGCACAAAATAAAGTCGTTTTGTCCACCGAAGCGAACAACAAAAACAAAAATACTAGAAAATAACAAAAAATAGAAAACTGAAGAAGCCAAAAAGAACAACCTAACCTGTGCAACTAACTTCGGCAACTCGAATCTTGCCGGAGTCACTTTTGTGCACAAAATAAAGTCATTTTGTGCACCGAAGCGAACAGCAATAATAAAAATACTAGAAAATAACAAAAAATAGAAAATTGAAGAAGCCAGAAAGAACAACCTAACCGATGCAACTAACTCCGGCAACTCGAATCTTGCCGGAGTTACTTTTGTGCACAAAATAAAGTCGTTTTGTGCATCGAAGGGAACAACAATAATAAAAATACTAGAAAATAACAAAAAATAGAAAACAAAAGAAGCAAAAAAGAACAACATAACCGATGCAACTAACTCCGGCAACTCGAATCTTGCCGGAGTCACTTTTGTGCACAAAATAAAGTCATTTTGTTCACCGAAGCGAACAACAATAATAAAAATACTAGAAAATAACAAAAAATAGAAAATTGAAGAAGCCAAAATGAACAACCTAACCGATGCAATAAACTCCATCAACTCGAATCTTGTCGGAGTCACTTTTGTGCACAAAATAAAGTCGTTTTCTGCACCGAAGCGAACAACAATAATAAAAATACTAGAAAATAACAAAAAACAGAAAATTGAAGAAGCCAAAAAGAACAACCTAACCGATGCAACTAACTCCGGCAACTCGAATCTTGCCGGAGTCACTTTTGTGCACAAAATAAAGTCATTTTGTTCACCGAAGCGAACAAAAATAATAAAAATACTAGAAAATAACAAAAAATAGAAAATTGAAGAAGCCAAAATGAACAACCTAACCGATGCAATTAACTCCATCAACTCGACTCTTGTCGGAGTCACTTTTGTGCACAAAATAAAGTCGTTTTGTGCACCAAAGCGAACAGCAATAATAAAAATACTAGAAAATAACAAAAAATAGAAAACTGAAGAAGCCAAAAAGAACAACCTAACCGATGCAACTAACTCCGGCAACTCGAATCTTGTCGGAGTCACTTTTGTGCACAAAATAAAGTTGTTTTGTGCACCGAAGCGAACAACAATAATGAAAATACTAGAAAATAACAAAAAATAGAAAACTGAAGAAGCCAAAAAGAACAACCTAACCGATGCAACTAACTCCGGCAACTCGAATCTTGTCGGAGTCACTTTTGTGCACAAAATAAAGTCGTTTTGTGCACAGAAGCGAACAACAATAATAAAAATACTATAAAATAACAAAAAATAGAAAACTAAAGAAGCCAAAAAGAACAACCTAACCGATGCAACTAACTCCTGCAACTCGAATCTTGCCGGAGTCACTTTTGTGCACAAAATAAAGTCGTTTTGTGCACCGAAGCGAACAACAAAAACAAAAATACTAGAAAATAACAAAAAATAGAAAACTAAAGAAGCCAAAAAGAACAACCTAACCGATGCAACTAACTCCGGCAACTCGAATCTTGTCGGAGTCACTTTTGTGCACAAAATAAAGTCGTTTTGTGCACAGAAGCGAACAACAATAATAAAAATACTATAAAATAACAAAAAATAGAAAACTAAAGAAGCCAAAAAGAACAACCTAACCGATGCAACTAACTCCTGCAACTCGAATCTTGCCGGAGTCACTTTTGTGCACAAAATAAAGTCGTTTTGTGCACCCAAGCGAACAACAAAAACAAAAATACTAGAAAATAACAAAAAATAGAAAACTAAAGAAGCCAAAAAGAACAACCTAACCGATACAACTAACTCCGGCAACTCGAATCTTGTCGGACTCACTTTTGTGCACAAAATAAAGTCGTTTTGTGCACCGAAGCGAACAACAATAATAAAAATACTAGAAAATAACAAAAAATAGAAAACTAAAGAAGCCAAAAAGAACAACATAACCGATGCAACTAACTCCGGCAACTCGAATCTTGCCGGAGTCACTTTTGTGCACAAAATAAAGTCGTTTTGTGCACAGAAGCGAACAACAATAATAAAAATATTAGAAAATAACCAAAAATAGAAAACTGAAGAAGCCAAAAAGAACAACCTAACCGATGCAACTAACTCCGGCAACTCGAATCTTGTCGGAGTCACTTTTGTGCACAAAATAAAGTTGTTTTGTGCACCGAAGCGAACATCAATAATAAAAATACTAGAAAATAACAAAAAATAGAAAATTTAAGAAGCCAGAAAGAACAACCTAACCGATGCAACTAACTCCGGCAACTCGAATCTTGCCGGAGTAACTTTTGTGCACAAAATAAAGTCGTTTTGTGCATCGAAGCGAACAACAATAATAAAAATACTAGAAAATAACAAAAAATAGAAAACTAAAGAAGCCAAAAAGAACAACATAACCGATGCAACTAACTCCGGCAACTCGAATCTTGCCGGAGTCACTTTTGTGCACAAAATAAAGTCATTTTGTTCACCGAAGCGAACAACAATAATAAAAATACTAGAAAATAACAAAAAATAGAAAATTGAAGAAGCCAAAATGAACAACCTAACCGATGCAATAAACTCCATCAACTCGAATCTTGTCGGAGTCACTTATGTGCACAAAATAAAATCGTTTTCTGCACCGAAGCGAACAACAATAATAAAAATACTAGAAAATAACAAAAAATAGAAAATTGAAGAAGCCAAAATGAACAACCTAACCGATGCAATTAACTCCATCAACTCGAATCTTGTCGGAGTCACTTTTGTGCACAAAATAAAGTTGTTTTGTGCACCAAAGCGAACAGCAATAATAAAAATACTAGAAAATAACAAAAAATAGAAAACTGAAGAAGCCAAAAAGAACAACCTAACCGATGCAACTAACTCCGGCAACTCGAATCTTGTCGGAGTCACTTTTGTGCACAAAATAAAGTTGTTTTGTGCACCGAAGCGAACAACAATAATAAAAATACTAGAAAATAACAAAAAATAGAAAACTGAAGAAGCCAAAAAGAACAACCTAACCGATGCAACTAACTCCGGCAACTCGAATCTTGTCGGAGTCACTTTTGTGCACAAAATAAAGTCGTTTTGTGCACAGAAGCGAACAACAATAATAAAAATACTATAAAATAACAAAAAAATAGAAAACTAAAGAAGCCAAAAAGAACAACCTAACCGATGCAACTAACTCCTGCAACTCGAATCATGCCGGAGTCACTTTTGTGCACAAAATAAAGTCATTTTGTGCACCGAAGCGAACAGCAATAATAAAAATACTAGAAAATAACAAAAAATAGAAAATTGAAGAAGCCAGAAAGAACAACCTAACCGATGCAACTAACTCCGGCCACTCGAATCTTGCCGGAGTTACTTTTGTGCACAAAATAAAGTCGTTTTGTGCATCGAAGCGAACAACAATAATAAAAATACTAGAAAATAACAAAAAATAGAATACAAAAGAAGCAAAAAAGAACAACATAACCGATGCAACTAACTCCGGCAACTCGAATCTTGCCGGAGTCACTTTTGTGCACAAAATAAAGTCATTTTGTTCACCGAAGCGAACAACAATAATAAAAATACTAGAAAATAACAAAAAATAGAAAATTGAAGAAGCCAAAATGAACAACCTAACCGATGCAATAAACTCCATCAACTCGAATCTTGTCGGAGTCACTTTTGTGCACAAAATAAAGTCGTTTTCTGCACCGAAGCGAACAACAATAATAAAAATACTAGAAAATAACAAAAAAACAGAAAATTGAAGAAGCCAAAAAGAACAACCTAACCGATGCAACTAACTCCGGCAACTCGAATCTTGCCGGAGTCACTTTTGTGCACAAAATAAAGTCATTTTGTTCACCGAAGCGAACAACAATAATAAAAATACTAGAAAATAACAAAAAATAGAAAATTGAAGAAGCCAAAATGAACAACCTAGCCGATGCAATTAACTCCATCAACTCGAATCTTGTCGGAGTCACTTTTGTGCACAAAATAAAGTCGTTTTGTGCACCAAAGCGAACAGCAATAATAAAAATACTAGAAAATAACAAAAAATAGAAAACTGAAGAAGCCAAAAAGAACAACCTAACCGATGCAACTAACTCCGGCAACTCGAATCTTGTCGGAGTCACTTTTGTGCACAAAATAAAGTTGTTTTGTGCACCGAAGCGAACAACAATAATGAAAATACTAGAAAATAACAAAAAATAGAAAACTGAAGAAGCCAAAAAGAACAACCTAACCGATGCAACTAACTCCGGCAACTCGAATCTTGTCGGAGTCACTTTTGTGCACAAAATAAAGTCGTTTTGTGCACAGAAGCGAACAACAATAATAAAAATACAATAAAATAACAAAAAATAGAAAACTAAAGAAGCCGAAAAGAACAACCTAACCGATGCAACTAACTCCTGCAACTCGAATCTTGCCGGAGTCACTTTTGTGCACAAAATAAAGTCGTTTTGTGCACCGAAGCGAACAACAAAAACAAAAATACTAGAAAATAACAAAAAATAGAAAACTAAAGAAGCCAAAAAGAACAACCTAACCGATGCAACTAACTCCGGCAACTCGAATCTTGTCGGACTCACTTTTGTGCACCAAATAAAGTCGTTTTGTGCACCGAAGCGAACAACAATAATAAAAATACTAGAAAATAACAAAAAATAGAAAACTAAAGAAGCCAAAAAGAACAACATAACCAATGCAACTAACTCCGGCAACTCGAATCTTGCCGTAGTCACTTTTGTGCACAAAATAAAGTCGTTTTGTGCACAGAAGCGAACAACAATAATATAAATACTAGAAAATAACAAAAAATAGAAAACTGAAGAAGCCAAAAAGAACAACCTTACCGATGCAACTAACTCCGGCAACTCGAATCTTGTCGGAGTCACTTTTGTGCACAAAATAAAGTTGTTTTGTGCACCGAAGCGAACAACAATAATAAAAATACTAGAAAATAACAAAAAATAGAAAACTGAAGAAGCCAAAAAGAACAACCTAACCGATGCAACTAACTCCGGCAACTCGAATCTTGTCGGAGTCACTTTTGTGCACAAAATAAAGTCGTTTTGTGCACAAAAGCGAACAGCAATAATAAAAATACTAGAAAATAACAAAAAATAGAAAATTGAAGAAGCCAGAAAGAACAACCTAACCGATGCAACTAACTCCGGCAACTCGAATCTTGCCGGAGTTACTTTTGTGCACAAAATAAAGTCGTTTTGTGCATCGAAGCGAACAACAATAATAAAAATACTAGAAAATAACAAAAAATAGAATACAAAAGAAGCAAAAAAGAACAACATAACCGATGCAACTAACTCCGGCAACTCGAATCTTGCCGGAGTCACTTTTGTGCACAAAATAAAGTCATTTTGTTCACCGAAGCGAACAACAATAATAAAAATACTAGAAAATAACAAAAAATAGAAAATTGAAGAAGCCAAAATGAACAACCTAACCGATGCAATAAACTCCATCAACTCGAATCTTGTCGGAGTCACTTTTGTGCACAAAATAAAGTCGTTTTCTGCACCGAAGCGAACAACAATAATAAAAATACTAGAAAATAACAAAAAAACAGAAAATTGAAGAAGCCAAAAAGAACAACCTAACCGATGCAACTAACTCCGGCAACTCGAATCTTGCCGGAGTCACTTTTGTGCACAAAATAAAGTCATTTTGTTCACCGAAGCGAACAACAATAATAAAAATACTAGAAAATAACAAAAAATAGAAAATTGAAGAAGCCAAAATGAACAACCTAACCGATGCAATTAACTCCATCAACTCGAATCTTGTCGGAGTCACTTTTGTGCACAAAATAAAGTCGTTTTGTGCACCAAAGCGAACAGCAATAATAAAAATACTAGAAAATAACAAAAAATAGAAAACTGAAGAAGCCAAAAAGAACAACCTAACCGATGCAACTAACTCCGGCAACTCGAATCTTGTCGGAGTCACTTTTGTGCACAAAATAAAGTTGTTTTGTGCACCGAAGCGAACAACAATAATGAAAATACTAGAAAATAACAAAAAATAGAAAACTGAAGAAGCCAAAAAGAACAACCTAACCGATGCAACTAACTCCGGCAACTCGAATCTTGTCGGAGTCACTTTTGTGCACAAAATAAAGTCGTTTTGTGCACAGAAGCGAACAACAATAATAAAAATACAATAAAATAACAAAAAATAGAAAACTAAAGAAGCCGAAAAGAACAACCTAACCGATGCAACTAACTCCTGCAACTCGAATCTTGCCGGAGTCACTTTTGTGCACAAAATAAAGTCGTTTTGTGCACCGAAGCGAACAACAAAAACAAAAATACTAGAAAATAACAAAAAATAGAAAACTAAAGAAGCCAAAAAGAACAACCTAACCGATGCAACTAACTCCGGCAACTCGAATCTTGTCGGACTCACTTTTGTGCACCAAATAAAGTCGTTTTGTGCACCGAAGCGAAAACAATAATAAAAATACTAGAAAATAACAAAAAATAGAAAACTAAAGAAGCCAAAAAGAACAACATAACCAATGCAACTAACTCCGGCAACTCGAATCTTGCCGTAGTCACTTTTGTGCACAAAATAAAGTCGTTTTGTGCACAGAAGCGAACAACAATAATATAAATACTAGAAAATAACAAAAAATAGAAAACTGAAGAAGCCAAAAAGAACAACCTTACCGATGCAACTAACTCCGGCAACTCGAATCTTGTCGGAGTCACTTTTGTGCACAAAATAAAGTTGTTTTGTGCACCGAAGCGAACAACAATAATAAAAATACTAGAAAATAACAAAAAATAGAAAACTGAAGAAGCCAAAAAGAACAACCTAACCGATGCAACTAACTCCGGCAACTCGAATCTTGTCGGAGTCACTTTTGTGCACAAAATAAAGTCGTTTTGTGCACAGAAGCGAACAACAATAATAAAAATACTATAAAATAACAAAAAATAGAAAACTAAAGAAGCCAAAAAGAACAACCTAACCGATGCAACTAACTCCTGCAACTCGAATCATGCCGGAGTCACTTTTGTGCACAAAATAAAGTCGTTTTGTGCACCCAAGCGAACAACAAAAACAAAAATACTAGAAAATAACAAAAAATAGAAAACTAAAGAAGCCAAAAAGAACAACCTAACCGATGCAACTAACTCCGGCAACTCGAATCTTGTCGGACTCACTTTTGTGCACAAAATAAAGTCGTTTTGTGCACCGAAGCGAGCAACAATAATAAAAATACTAGAAAATAACAAAAAATAGAAAACTAAAGAAGCCAAAAAGAACAACATAACCGATGCAACTAACTCCGGCAACTCGAATCTTGCCGGAGTCACTTTTGTGCACAAAATAAAGTTGTTTTGTGCACCGAAGCGAACAACAATAATAAAAATACTTGAAAATAACAAAAAATAGAAAATTGAAGAAGCCAGAAAGAACAACCTAACCGATGCAACTAACTCCGGCAACTCGAATCTTGCCGGAGTCACTTTTGTGCACAAAATAAAGTCATTTTGTGCATCGAAGCGAACAACAATAATAAAAATACTAGAAAATAACAAAAAATAGAAAACTAAAGAAGCCAAAAAGAACAACATAACCGATGCAACTAACTCCGGCAACTCGAATCTTGCCGGAGTCACTTTTGTGCACAAAATAAAGTCATTTTGTTCACCGAAGCGAACAACAATAATAAAAATACTAGAAAATAACAAAAAATAGAAAATTGAAGAAGCCAAAATGAACAACCTAACCGATGCAATAAACTCCATCAACTCGAATCTTGTCGGAGTCACTTTTGTGCACAAAATAAAGTCGTTTTCTGCACCGAAGCGAACAACAATAATAAAAATACTAGAAAATAACAAAAAATAGAAAATTGAAGAAGCCAAAATGAACAACCTAACCGATGCAATTAACTCCATCAACTCGAATCTTGTCGGAGTCACTTTTGTGCACAAAATAAAGTCGTTTTGTGCACCAAAGCGAACAGCAATAATAAAAATACTAGAAAATAACAAAAAATAGAAAACTGAAGAAGCCAAAAAGAACAACCTAACCGATGCAACTAACTCCGGCAACTCGAATCTTGTCGGAGTCACTTTTGTGCACAAAATAAAGTTGTTTTGTGCACCGAAGCGAACAACAATAATAAAAATACTAGAAAATAACAAAAAATAGAAAACTGAAGAAGCCAAAAAGAACAACCTAACCGATGCAACTAACTCCGGCAACTCGAATCTTGTCGGAGTCACTTTTGGGCACAAAATAAAGTCGTTTTGTGCACAGAAGCGAACAACAATAATAAAAATACTATAAAATAACAAAAAAATAGAAAACTAAAGAAGCCAAAAAGAACAACCTAACCGATGCAACTAACTCCTGCAACTCGAATATTGCCGGAGTCACTTTTGTGCACAAAATAAAGTCGTTTTGTGCACCCAAGCGAACAACAAAAACAAAAATACTAGAAAATAACAAAAAATAGAAAACTAAAGAAGCCAAAAAGAACAAGCTAACCGATGCAACTAACTCCGGCAACTCGAATCTTGTCGGACTCACTTTTGTGCACAAAATAAAGTCGTTTTGTGCACCGAAGCGAACAACAATAATAAAAATACTAGAAAATAACAAAAAATAGAAAACTCAAGAAGCCAAAAAGAACAACCTAACCGATGCAACTAACTCCAGCAACTCGAATCTTGCCGGAGTCACTTTTATGCACAAAATAAAGTCGTTTTGTCCACCGAAGCGAACAACAAAAACAAAAATACTAGAAAATAACAAAAAATAGAAAACTGAAGAAGCCAAAAAGAACAACCTAACCTGTGCAACTAACTCCGGCAACTCGAATCTTGCCGGAGTCACTTTTGTGCACAAAATAAAGTCATTTTGTGCACCGAAGCGAACAGCAATAATAAAAATACTAGAAAATAACAAAAAATAGAAAATTGAAGAAGCCAGAAAGAACAACCTAACCGATGCAACTAACTCCGGCAACTCGAATCTTGCCGGAGTTACTTTTGTGCACAAAATAAAGTCGTTTTGTGCATCGAAGCGAACAACAATAATAAAAATACTAGAAAATAACAAAAAATAGAAAACAAAAGAAGCAAAAAAGAACAACATAACTGATGCAACTAACTCCGGCAACTCGAATCTTGCCGGAGTCACTTTTGTGCACAAAATAAAGTCATTTTGTTCACCGAAGCGAACAACAATAATAAAAATACTAGAAAATAACAAAAAATAGAAAATTGAAGAAGCCAAAATGAACAACCTAACCGATGCAATAAACTCCATCAACTCGAATCTTGTCGGAGTCACTTTTGTGCACAAAATAAAGTCGTTTTCTGCACCGAAGCGAACAACAATAATAAAAATACTAGAAAATAACAAAAAACAGAAAATTGAAAAAGCCAAAAAGAACAACCTAACCGATGCAACTAACTCCGGCAACTCGAATCTTGCCGGAGTCACTTTTGTGCACAAAATAAAGTCATTTTGTTCACCGAAGCGAACAACAATAATAAAAATACTAGAAAATAACAAAAAATAGAAAATTGAAGAAGCCAAAATGAACAACCTAACCGATGCAATAAACTCCATCAACTCGAATCTTGTCGGAGTCACTTTTGTGCACAAAATAAAGTCGTTTTGTGCCCCAAAGTGAACAGCAATAATAAAAATACTAGAAAATAACAAAAAATAGAAAACTGAAGAAGCCAAAAAGAACAACCTAACCGATGCAACTAACTCCGGCAACTCGAATCTTGTCGGAGTCACTTTTGTGCACAAAATAAAGTTGTTTTGTGCACCGAAGCGAACAACAATAATGAAAATACTAGAAAATAACAAAAAATAGAAAACTGAAGAAGCCAAAAAGAACAACCTAACCGATGCAACTAACTCCGGCAACTCGAATCTTGTCGGAGTCACTTTTGTGCACAAAATAAAGTCGTTTTGTGCACAGAAGCGAACAACAATAATAAAAATACTATAAAATAACAAAAAATAGAAAACTAAAGAAGCAAAAAAGAACAACCAAACCGATGCAACTAACTCCTGCAACTCGAATCTTGCCGGAGTCACTTTTGTGCACAAAATAAAGTCGTTTTTTGCACCGAAGCGAACAACAAAAACAAAAATACTAGAAAATAACAAAAAATAGAAAACTAAAGAAGCCAAAAAGAACAACCTAACCGATGCAACTAACTCCGGCAACTCGAATCTTGTCGGACTCACTTTTGTGCACAAAATAAAGTCGTTTTGTGCACCGAAGCGAACAACAATAATAAAAATACTAGAAAATAACAAAAAATAGAAAACTAAAGAAGCCAAAAAGAACAACATAACCAATGCAACTAACTCCGGCAACTCGAATCTTGCCGTAGTCACTTTTGTGCACAAAATAAAGTCGTTTTGTGCACAGAAGCGAACAACAATAATATAAATACTAGAAAATAACAAAAAATAGAAAACTGAAGAAGCCAAAAAGAACAACCTAACCGATGCAACTAACTCCGGCAACTCGAATCTTGTCGGAGTCACTTTTGTGCACAAAATAAAGTTGTTTTGTGCACCGAAGCGAACAACAATAATAAAAATACTAGAAAATAACAAAAAATAGAAAACTGAAGAAGCCAAAAAGAACAACCTAACCGATGCAACTAACTCCGGCAACTCGAATCTTGTCGGAGTCACTTTTGTGCACAAAATAAAGTCGTTTTGTACACAGAAGCGAACAACAATAATAAAAATACTATAAAATAACAAAAAATAGAAAACTAAAGAAGCCAAAAAGAACAACCTAACCGATGCAACTAACTCCTGCAACTCGAATCATGCCGGAGTCACTTTTGTGCACAAAATAAAGTCGTTTTGTGCACCCAAGCGAACAACAAAAACAAAAATACTAGAAAATAACAAAAAATAGAAAACTAAAGAAGCCAAAATGAACAACCTAACCGATGCAACTAACTCCGGCAACTCGAATCTTGTCGGACTCACTTTTGTGCACAAAATAAAGTCGTTTTGTGCACCGAAGCGAGCAACAATAATAAAAATACTAGAAAATAACAAAAAATAGAAAACTAAAGAAGCCAAAAAGAACAACATAAACGATGCAACTAACTCCGGCAACTCGAATCTTGCCGGAGTCACTTTTGTGCACAAAATAAAGTCGTTTTGTGCACAGAAGCGAACAACAATAATAAAAATACTAGAAAATAACAAAAAATAGAAAACTGAAGAAGCCAAAAAGAACAACCTAACCGATGCAACTAACTCCAGCAACTCGAATCTTGCCGGAGTCACTTTTGTGCACAAAATAAAGTCGTTTTGTGCACAGAAGCGAACAACAATAATAAAAATACTAGAAAATAACAAAAAATAGAAAACTGAAGAAGCCAAAAAGAACAACATAACCGATGCAACTAACTCCGGCAACTCGAATCTTGCCGGAGTCACTTTTGTGCACAAAATAAAGTCGTTTTGTGCACAGAAGCGAACAACAATAATAAAAATACTAGAAAGTAACAAAAAATAGAAAACTGAAGAAGCCAAAAAGAACAATTTTAACCGATGCAACTAACTCCAGCAACTCGAATCTTGCCGGAGTCACTTTTGTGCACAAAATAAAGTCGTTTTGTGCACAGAAGCGAACAATTATAATAAAAATACTAGAAAATAACAAAAAATAGAAAACTGAAGAAGCCAAAAAGAACAACCTAACCGATGCAACTAACTCCAGCAACTCGAATCTTGCCGGAGTCACTTTTGTGCACAAAATAAAGTCGTTTTGTGCACAGAATAAAACAACAATAATAAAAATACTAGAAAATAACAAAAAATAGAAAACTGAAGAAGCCAAAAAGAACAACATAACCGATGCAACTAACTCCGGCAACTCGAATCTTGCCGGAGTCACTTTTGTGCACAAAATAAAGTCGTTTTGTGCACAGAAGCGAACAACAATAATAAAAATACTAGAAAATAACAAAAAATAGAAAACTGAAGAAGCCAAAAAGAACAACCTAACCGATGCAACTAACTCCAGCAACTCGAATCTTGCCGGAGTCACTTTTGTGCACAAAATAAAGTCGTTTTGTGCACAGAAGCGAACAACAATAATAAAAATACTAGAAAATAACAAAAAATAGAAAACTGAAGAAGCCAAAAAGAACAACATAACCGATGCAACTAACTCCGGCAACTCGAATCTTGCCGGAGTCACTTTTGTGCACAAAATAAAGTCGTTTTGTGCACAGAAGCGAACAACAATAATAAAAATACTAGAAAGTAACAAAAAATAGAAAACTGAAGAAGCCAAAAAGAACAATTTTAACCGATGCAACTAACTCCAGCAACTCGAATCTTGCCGGAGTCACTTTTGTGCACAAAATAAAGTCGTTTTGTGCACAGAAGCGAACAATTATAATAAAAATACTAGAAAATAACAAAAAATAGAAAACTGAAGAAGCCAAAAAGAACAACCTAACCGATGCAACTAACTCCAGCAACTCGAATCTTGTCGGAGTCACTTTTGTGCACAAAATAAAGTTGTTTTGTGCACCGAAGCGAACAACAATAATGAAAATACTAGAAAATAACAAAAAATAGAAAACTGAAGAAGCCAAAAAGAACAACCTAACCGATGCAACTAACTCCGGCAACTCGAATCTTGTCGGAGTCACTTTTGTGCACAAAATAAAGTCGTTTTGTGCACAGAAGCGAACAACAATAATAAAAATACTATAAAATAACAAAAAATAGAAAACTAAAGAAGCAAAAAAGAACAACCAAACCGATGCAACTAACTCCTGCAACTCGAATCTTGCCGGAGTCACTTTTGTGCACAAAATAAAGTCGTTTTTTGCACCGAAGCGAACAACAAAAACAAAAATACTAGAAAATAACAAAAAATAGAAAACTAAAGAAGCCAAAAAGAACAACCTAACCGATGCAACTAACTCCGGCAACTCGAATCTTGTCGGACTCACTTTTGTGCACAAAATAAAGTCGTTTTGTGCACCGAAGCGAACAACAATAATAAAAATACTAGAAAATAACAAAAAATAGAAAACTAAAGAAGCCAAAAAGAACAACATAACCAATGCAACTAACTCCGGCAACTCGAATCTTGCCGTAGTCACTTTTGTGCACAAAATAAAGTCGTTTTGTGCACAGAAGCGAACAACAATAATATAAATACTAGAAAATAACAAAAAATAGAAAACTGAAGAAGCCAAAAAGAACAACCTAACCGATGCAACTAACTCCGGCAACTCGAATCTTGTCGGAGTCACTTTTGTGCACAAAATAAAGTTGTTTTGTGCACCGAAGCGAACAACAATAATAAAAATACTAGAAAATAACAAAAAATAGAAAACTGAAGAAGCCAAAAAGAACAACCTAACCGATGCAACTAACTCCGGCAACTCGAATCTTGTCGGAGTCACTTTTGTGCACAAAATAAAGTCGTTTTGTACACAGAAGCGAACAACAATAATAAAAATACTATAAAATAACAAAAAATAGAAAACTAAAGAAGCCAAAAAGAACAACCTAACCGATGCAACTAACTCCTGCAACTCGAATCATGCCGGAGTCACTTTTGTGCACAAAATAAAGTCGTTTTGTGCACCCAAGCGAACAACAAAAACAAAAATACTAGAAAATAACAAAAAATAGAAAACTAAAGAAGCCAAAATGAACAACCTAACCGATGCAACTAACTCCGGCAACTCGAATCTTGTCGGACTCACTTTTGTGCACAAAATAAAGTCGTTTTGTGCACCGAAGCGAGCAACAATAATAAAAATACTAGAAAATAACAAAAAATAGAAAACTAAAGAAGCCAAAAAGAACAACATAAACGATGCAACTAACTCCGGCAACTCGAATCTTGCCGGAGTCACTTTTGTGCACAAAATAAAGTCGTTTTGTGCACAGAAGCGAACAACAATAATAAAAATACTAGAAAATAACAAAAAATAGAAAACTGAAGAAGCCAAAAAGAACAACCTAACCGATGCAACTAACTCCAGCAACTCGAATCTTGCCGGAGTCACTTTTGTGCACAAAATAAAGTCGTTTTGTGCACAGAAGCGAACAACAATAATAAAAATACTAGAAAATAACAAAAAATAGAAAACTGAAGAAGCCAAAAAGAACAACATAACCGATGCAACTAACTCCGGCAACTCGAATCTTGCCGGAGTCACTTTTGTGCACAAAATAAAGTCGTTTTGTGCACAGAAGCGAACAACAATAATAAAAATACTAGAAAGTAACAAAAAATAAAAAACTGAAGAAGCCAAAAAGAACAATTTTAACCGATGCAACTAACTCCAGCAACTCGAATCTTGCCGGAGTCACTTTTGTGCACAAAATAAAGTCGTTTTGTGCACAGAAGCGAACAATTATAATAAAAATACTAGAAAATAACAAAAAATAGAAAACTGAAGAAGCCAAAAAGAACAACCTAACCGATGCAACTAACTCCAGCAACTCGAATCTTGCCGGAGTCACTTTTGTGCACAAAATAAAGTCGTTTTGTGCACAGAAGCGAACAACAATAATAAAAATACTAGAAAATAACAAAAAATAGAAAACTAAAGAAGCCAAAAAGAACAACCTAACCGATGCAACTAACTTTGGCAACTCGAATCTTGCCGGAGTTACTTTTGTGCACAAAATAAAGTCGTTTTGTGCACTGAAGCGAACAAAAAAAACAAAAATACTAGAAAATAACAAAAAATAGAAAACTAAAGAAGCCAAAAAGAACAACCTAACCGATGCAACTAACTCCTACAACTCGAATCTTGCCGGAGTCACTTTTGTGCACAAAATAAAGTCGTTTTGTGCACCCAAGCGAACAACAAAAACAAAAATACTAGAAAATAACAAAAAATAGAAAACCAAAGAAGCCAAAAAGAACAACTTAACCGATGCAACTAACTCCGGCAACTCGAATCTTGTCGGACTCACTTTTGTGCACAAAATAAAGTCGTTTTGTGCACCGAAGCGAACAACAATAATAAAAATACTAGAAAATAACAAAAAATAACAAAAAATAGAAAACTAAAGAAGCCAAAAAGAACAACATAACCGATGCAACTAACTCCGGCAACTCAAATCTTGCCGGAGTCACTTTTGTGCACAAAATAAAGTCGTTTTGTGCACAGAAGCGAACAACAATAATAAAAATACTAGAAAATAACAAAAAATAGAAAACTGAAGAAGCCAAAAAGAACAACCTAACCGATGCAACTAACTCCAGCAACTCGAATCTTGCCGGAGTCACTTTTGTGCACAAAATAAAGTCGTTTTGAGCACAGAAGCGAACAACAATAATAAAAATACTAGAAAATAACAAAAAATAGAAAACTAAAGAAGCCAAAAAGAACAACCTAACCGATGCAACTAACTTTGGCAACTCGAATCTTGCCGGAGTTACTTTTGTGCACAAAATAAAGTCGTTTTGTGCACTGAAGCGAACAACAAAAACAAAAATACTAGAAAATAACAAAAAATAGAAAACTAAAGAAGCCAAAAAGAAAAACCTAACCGATGCAACAAACTCCTGCAACTCGAATCTTGCCGGAGTCACTTTTGTGCACAAAATAAAGTCGTTTTGTGCACCCAAGCGAACAACAAAATCAAAAATACTAGAAAATAACAAAAAATAGAAAACTAAAGAAGCCAAAAAGAACAACCTAACCGATGCAACTAACTCCGGCAACTCGAATCCTGTCGGACTCACTTTTGTGCACAAAATAAAGTCGTTTTGTGCACCGAAGCGAACAACAATAATAAAAATACTAGAAAATAACAAAAAATAGAAAACTAAAGAAGCAAAAAAGAACAACATAACCGATGCAACTAACTCCGGCAACTCGAATCTTGCCGGAGTCACTTTTGTGCACAAAATAAAGTCGTTTTGTGCACAGAAGCTAACAACAATAATAAAAATACTAGAAAATAACAAAAAATAGAAAACTGAAGAAGCCAAAAAGAACAACCTAACCGATGCAACTAACTCCAGCAACTCGTATCTTGCCGGAGTCACTTTTGTGCACAAAATAAAGTCGTTTTGTGCACAGAAGCGAACAACAATAATAAAAATACTAGAAAATAACAAAAAATAGAAAACTAAATGATGAGTCGAATTCTCGACTCGTTCACATGCCCATTTACGAAGAGTTTTGGTCCATTCCCGATGCTATTTCGATGCCATTTGACCCCTCTCCTTGTATTTCAGGCTTGGAATGACCATACTTTGAGCTCAGAACCTTAGCACGAAGAAACGAGGAAAATTCGAAGATTTGAGCAAAAGTTGGCAGAAATTCACTCCAGTCGATCGACTGGGAAGCTCCCCTGCTCCAGTCGATCGACTCGCCAGAAGAAACAGGAGCTACTGCAAATCAGCCTATCTCAGTCGATCGACTCACCTTCAGTCGATCGACTCGCTCAACTCCCAGGAGGCGCTGCAATTTGACCCTTCTCAGTCGATCGACTGGGATCCTTCTTTGTGCCAGTCGACCGACTCAAGCAATTCTCAGGAGGGTCTGCAAATCAGGCTGAGCCAGTCGATCGACTGAGCCAACACACAACATCAGTCGATCGACTGGGCTACAGTACCGGAAAACCCTAGCTTTGGCTATAAATAGAAACTTTTGGGGATTTTCAAAAGGGGGGGCTTTTTGGGAGGACTTTTGGCACGAATTTCGAGGAGCATCTAGCACTGAATTCAAGGTTGATTGGAGTGAAGAAGAAGATCTAGATCAAGGATCCTCCTATTTCTCAATCTCAATTTGGTTTTAGACTCCTAAACTTCATCTCTATACTTTGTTTTTGATTTTAATCTCACCATGAGTGAGTAGTGACCTAGATTGGGGATTATGGATCCCCTAGACATATTGTGATGATGTAAATGCCATTGATGTCATATTGAATGAGTTTGCACATGAATCTTCTTCATTTGAACTACATGCCTAGAGTTGCCCATAGGGTGTTTGTGAAAATGCCTCAATGAGAAACTTAGTTTAATTTCATACTTGATGTAGCTCACGTTGATCAATATGAATTTAATGAAATAAATGAAGAGGCATTAGGACTTTTGTGTTACATGGCGACACTTAGAACCTAATGAGATTGGCTTGATTTTAACAAGAACATGTCTGTCTAATCAATAGAGCGCGAGTGTGAGATTAGAAATGCATGCTCTATAGGGCCAATAGAGCGCGAGTGTGAGGTCCTATGCGAGGTGTAACCTCTTTATCCTAGGTTGTAGCGCGAGTGGAACTTAGGGGAAATGTTACATGGGTAAATTCTATTCAAGTGCATGCAAATTCATAATTGACATCTAATATCATCATCACTATAATTGTCTAGGTGGGGAAGTAATCCCTAGTCTTCTTTGATTGACTGTTTATTTGTTTCTTGCTTGAAATCTCTTTTGGATAGTCAAAACTTGGCTATCAACCTCTTTTGAGGAACAAACCTCCCCCAAAACCATTAACAATCTAGGTTTAATCATTAGCGCAATTAGTTTAATCACCTATCTCTTGGGTACGACCTTGGGTTTCCCGAGTCTTTACAAATGTTTTGATTTAACGTGATTTAGCATAAGTATTTGATGTCCTTATCGAGTATTTACACTATATTTGCACGCGATCAAATGGCGCCGTTGCCGGGGATAGGTTAATTAACTAGGTGCTAGTTGGTTATTTAGTTTGTTCAACCCTTTCTTTGCTTGATAACCATTGCTTGTTTTGTGCTTGATTGTGTTTATCTCTTTTGCCGCTCATTGCTAAGAATTTCTTTTGTTCTCGCAGGAAATTGAATGAACACAAGGTTTGAAGGAAAGAAACACGTAGCAACCGGCTCTTCTTCAAGTACTTCTAGACCTTCTCAACCTACCGTTAAGAGGGGAAGAGGTAGACCTCGCAAGAACCCTCTACCTCCATTAGTTCCTATTGTCCCACCTATCATCCAAAATCAAAGACAAGAAGTTATTATGGAAAATAAAGATGGGAACCGTCCGGTTCTTCAAGGAAATGTTCAAAATCGTAGAATTGATGGAGAAGAAGTAGAGGATCCTCAAGCTAGAAATGACAATTATAATGAGAATGAGAGACGTCCTATCCGGAATCCTCGTGTTCATCGTAGAGAGAACCGAAACAATAGGTATGAGGAGGAAGATGAAGAAGATGAGGATGAAAGACCCGTAGGGGACTACATGACTCCCACCCTTGAAGGGAATGGCTCGGCTATCATGCCCCCGGATGAAGATGCTTTCGACTTTGATGTGAAGTCTTCCTTGGTCCACATGGTGACCCATGACCAATATCAAGGGGTAGGAAACCCTTCCACACACTTGGCCAATTTCCAAGAGTATTGCCGAACATACAAGCCAAGAAATGTGCCCGTGGAATACGTCTACTTGAAGCTTTTTCCTTCTTCATTGTATGGGGACGCTAAGGAGTGGTTGCAAAACCAAGAGCCGGGAACTTTTAGAACATGGGATCATCTAGCAAATTCCTTCTTGAACAAGTTCTTTCCACCGTCAAGGACCAAGAAATTCATTGATTACATATTGACGTTCTCCCAAAGAGATAATGAATTATTCCATCAAGCCTATGATCGCTTCAAGCATTATTTGAAGGAATGCCCTCATCACAACTTTCGTAAAGCCGATCTTATGAGATACTTCTACTTGGGGATGAACAAGGAAGCTAAAAATCAATTGGATACGGAAAGTGGTGGTGCTATCATGGAGTTACCGGCTAGCCAAGGGTTTAAAATTGTGGATAAGATAGCTACGAATTCCGATCGTTACCAAGGGGTAGACCACAAGAAAATGGGTAAACCACGCGATGACTCCTCAAATTGTGCACTAAAGGATCAAATGGCGGACTTAACAAAAAAGGTGGAGAACATGATTAGTATGGTGAATTGTGTTGAAGCGACAAAAGCCAAAGCCGAGAAAGAGAAAATACCGACACAACAAGTTTGCTTCTTGTGTGCTAGCACGAGACACACTACCAAGAATTGCCCGGAAGGAAGATATGAAGATGATGATGATGGATATAAAGAAGCGCACTACGTCAATCAACAAAGGAACTATGCTTCAAATCCTAATTCTACAACAAGGAATTATGAGCCTCCTCAAAGGAGAGCGTCCAATGAGTCCAATTTTGTTTCTAAGCCTCAAGGGCAAGGCAATTATCAAGGGACGTATCAAAGACAAGGATATGGCTCAAACCAAAATCAAGGGCAAGCCTCTTATTCTACTCAAGGTCAAGGGTCCAACCAAAACTCTCAATATTCCAACCAAGGGAATTATCAAAGGCCTTATCAAGCCAAGACTCAAATGAACGATCAAGGACCCTCCAATTCACAAAGACAAGCTCCTCCCAACAATCAAGATAATACTATGATGTCTATGATGGCTCAAATGCTAGACAATCAAAAAGAGACTAACAAGAGAATGGAGCAATTGGAAGCCCATAACAAGATGCTTGAGAACCAAGTGGCTCAACAAGCCGTGGCATTGAAGCAAATGGGGAAACTTCCTTCTCAACCGGACGTGAACTCCATAGAACATGTGGACGCCATCACATTGAAGAGCGGGAAAGTCTTACCCACCCCTCAAGGGAAATCTAGTCCCGATGGCAAGGAAAAAGAAGGAGGAATCGCCAAGGAAAATTTGGAAGATGAACCTCAAGCTCCCGCGGAGGAGGAGAAAAAGGAAGAAGAGCCGATTTTAATGAGGAAGTATGTGCCCATGGTGCCTTTCCCTCAAAGGTTGAACAAAAGCAAGCTCGATGCTCACTTTCAAAGGTTCGTGGAGATGCTTAAAAAGTTATACGTCACGCTCCCCTTCCATGAGGTAATCACACAAAACCCTACTTATGCTAAATTCTTGAAAGATATTGTGTCAAACCGTAGGGTGATTGAAGAGTCTAGCATGGTAGCTTTAAATGCCGAATGTAGTGCAATTGTGCAAAGCCGCATGCCTAGAAAAATGCAAGACCAAGGGTCGTTTTCTATTCCTATCTCCATAGGAAAAATTGAAATTGATAGAGCTTTATGTGACCTTGGTGCTAGTATTTCTTTGATCCCATATTCATTGTATGAAAAGATTGACATGGGTGAGCTACATCCCACCACTATTTCGTTGAAACTAGCCGATAGGAGCTCTAGGGTGCCTAATAGAGTCCTAAGGGATGTGCCTATAAAAGTTGGGAAATTTTTCATCCCCGTGGACTTCTATGTGTTAGATATGGATAGTGAACAAGAGACACCCGTCATCTTAGGGAGACCCTTTCTAAATACCGTTGAAGCGGTCATAAAATGTGGTGAAGGGTCAATTGAATTGAAGATAGGGAATGAAAAACTGAAATTTTTTCTGAAAAATGCTATGAAAGCCCCTACTTCATCCTTTGAGTGCAATATGCTTGATATTTCTTGTGAAACTTTCGGGCTAACGTCTTTTGAAAGTGAAGTTATGGAGTTAGACGACTCTAGTACACTCTTTGCCTCTCTAATGAATATGGAAGATGAGGATATGGGCGACATTACCTTGGATGAAGGTGAGCAAAGGCCGAATGATCATGAAATTAAGGAAGACCCGGTGCCAAGAGGTAAGGAATTCGAAGGAGAGTTAAAACCTCTACCTTCGAATCTAAGGTATGAATTTCTTGGGTCCAATGCTACATTCCCCGTTATTGTTGGTGCCACTTTGAATGAGGATGAAACGTCCAAGCTTGTGCATGTTTTGAAAGCCAATAGAAAAGCCCTAGGCTATTCCATTGATGATATTACGGGAATTAGCCCTTCACTATGCATGCATAGGATTAATCTTGAGGAAAATGTGAAACCTTCTAGGGAGTTGTTGAGGAGATTGAACCCTAAACTTAGCGAGGTGGTTTTTAAAGAAATCACCAAGCTAAGAGACGCGGGAATCATTTATTCGGTCCCGGATTCGGAATGGGTAAGTCCCATCCATGTCGTCCCTAAAAAGGGAGGACTCACGGTCGTTCCAAATGACAAAGGGGAATTAGTCCCTACGAGAACCGTGAATGGGTGGAGAATGTGCATTGATTATCGAAAATTGAATAAGGCAACTAAAAAGGATCACTTTCCTATACCATTCATAGATCAAATGCTTGAAAGGCTAGCGGGACATGATTATTTTTGCTTCTTAGATGGATATAGTGGTTTTTACCAAATTCCGATATTGCCAAATGATCAAGGAAAAACCACTTTCACATGCCCATATGGTACTTTTGCTTTTAGGCGTATGCCTTTTGGTTTGTGTAATGCACCAGGAACTTTTCAACGTTGTATGATGTCCATTTTTAGCGATTATATTGAGAAGTGCATTGAGGTCTTCATGGACGATTTTTCTATCCATGGATCCTCTTTTGAAGATTGTTTGGCTAATCTCTCTAATGTTCTTGCTAGGTGTATCGAGACAAATTTGGTACTCAATTGGGAGAAGTGCCATTTTATGGTGCAAGAGGGAATTGTGCTAGGCCATTTGGTCTCAAAAAGAGGAGTAGAAGTTGATAAGGCCAAAATTCAAGTTATTGAGCAACTTCCACCCCCAAAAAACCAAAAGGGAATAAGGAGTTTTTTGGGCCACGCCGGTTTTTACCGGCGGTTTATAAAGGACTTCTCAAAAATTGCTAGACCATTGACTCATCTCCTTTGCAACGATGTGGAATTCAATTTTGATGAGGAATGCCTTGAGGAATTTGACAAATTGAAAAAGAATCTTGTATCGGCACCTATTGTGCAATCGCCAAATTGGGACCTTCCCTTTGAATTAATGTGCGATGCAAGCGATTACGCCATTGGGGCAGTTTTAGGTCAACGTATTGAGAAGAAGCTTCATGCAATATACTACGTGAGCAAGGTGCTCGATGGTGCTCAAATAAATTATACTACCACGGAAAAGGAGTTATTAGCGGTAGTCTACGCTTTTGAGAAGTTTAGACCCTATCTCGTGGCAACAAAGACTATTGTTTACACGGACCATGCCGCAATCAAGTACCTAATGGCAAAGAAAGATGCTAAGCCAAGGCTTATTAGATGGGTCCTCCTCCTACAAGAGTTTGACATTGAGATTCGGGACAAGAAAGGAGTAGAGAATGTGGTAGCGGATCACCTTTCAAGAGTAGAGCTATATGATTCAAAATGGTTCTCGGCGCCTATCCAAGACTCTTTCGTCGGTGAATATTTGATGAGTGCCGAAGGAGATGCCCCATGGTATGCGGATTACGTGAATTACTTGACGTGCAATATTCTTCCCGAGGGCCTTAATTACAATCAAAGAAGCAAGTTCTTGCATGACGTTTCGAGATATTATTGGGATGACCCATTCCTCTACAAGCTATGCTCGGATGGGATTTATAGAACGTGTGTGCCCAAGGAGGATTTCAAGGGAATCATAGCTTGTTGCCACTCTTCTTCTTATGGTGGGCATGGTTCGGCTTCAAAGACCACATCCAAAATTCTTCAATCGGGTTTCTATTGGCCGAGTATGTTCAAGGATACTTACGAGTTCGTCAAGGCGTGCAATGAGTGCCAACGTATGGGAAACATAGCTAGAAGAGAGGAGATGCCTCAAAAAGGAATCTTAGAAGTGGAGATTTTTGACGTATGGGGAGTGGACTTCATGGGACCCCTACCCTCGTCTCAAGGAAAATTTTTCATCCTAGTAGCGGTGGACTACGTGTCCAAATGGGTTGAGGCGATCGCTTCCCCTTCTTGTGACGCTAAAGTGGTGATCAAGATGTTCAAGAAAGTAATATTCCCAAGATTCGGAGTGCCAAGAGCAGTAATTAGCGACAATGGTTCCCATTTTAAGGAGAAAAGATTTGAGTCCATGCTTAAGAAATTTGGGATCTTCCATAGGTGTTCCACCCCTTATCATCCCCAAGCGAATGGGCAAGTCGAAGTGTCTAATAGAGAAATAAAGAATATCTTGTCCAAGACAGTTGGGAAATCGGGAAAGGATTGGGCATTAAAGCTTGACGATGCCCTGTGGGCCTATAGAACCGCGTTCAAGACTCCGATCGGGATGTCCCCCTACCGGCTAGTATATGGCAAGGCATGCCATCTTCCCGTGGAACTCGAGTATAAGGCCATGTGGGCCGTTCAAGAGCTAAATTTTGACACAAAAGCTTCGGGAGAGAAGAGACTCCTTCAACTAAATGAAATAGATGAAATCCGATTAGACTCCTACGAGAGTTCAAGAATCTACAAGGAGAAAACCCGGAGGTGGCATGACAAGCTCATTCTTAAGAGACAATTCTCGGTGGGTGATAAGGTTTTGCTATTCAACTCAAAATACAAGTTATTTCCCGGGAAGTTCAAGTCTAGGTGGTTTGGGCCATATAGAATTCATAGAGTTTTTGACGACGGCCACCTAGAGCTAGTTGACAATCAAGGGAATTTATTCAAGGCAAATGGGCAAAGAGTCAAAATTTATCATGCCAACCACGGAGACCAAAACATGTTGGAAGCTCCCTTTTGAGTGCTTTATGCTATCGCCGCTAGAGAAGGGATCCCGTTTGGGACTTCTCTTAGTGTGCTTCTCTTCAACCAAAGCTTCGGCTCGGTCTTGCCAAGACGTTAAACTAGGCCCTAACGGGAGGTAGCCCGGTTTGTGAGTCGTCCACCTATGCAAAATCGTTCTATATATGTTTGGCATGTGCTCTTTGAACTATGCATGTTAACTTGATGTTTGCTTGATCGAAATGCATGATTTGGTGTGCTTGGTGTGAATTTTGTGCTTGCATGAGTTATCTTGGTGTTGGTGATGTCTTAAGTGTGGAGTCTACGATTCTAGCTTGCGTTTGGTTAAAGAGCATGTTTATGCTAATTATTTCTTGGCGATGTCTTGAATTTGTACGATTTTTGTGCTACCTATGCTTGGTTAGGAGTAAAAATTCTGAGTGGGGAGTTGGGAATCATTGGAAAAAGAAAAAAAATTATTTCAAGCAGAATTCCGGTTCCAGTCGATCGACTGGCGTTGAGCTATATCTCAGTCGATCGACTGGGAAGATATCTCAGAAGGTCCTGTAATTTGAACCTCCTCAGTCGATCGACTGGAGGCAAGAAAGAACCCAGTCGATCGACTGGGAATTGCCTATCAAACCCACTTCGTCCTTCTTCGTTTTCATTCCACCGAAAACGCAAATCACCAAAACCCTAACCACCGACCACCGATCCTCACCAATTCTCGCCATCATCTCGCCACCCGTCCGCGAGTCCTCCGCCACCCTTCCGCCGCAAGCCGCCACTCTTCCAACCGACAATTCGTCCGAAATCTCCAATCGATCGGAAAAGCCAACCGAGCTCGATCTCCTCCGTCCGACGTTTTCCGACCCCGTTCAACCACTCATTCTTCTCGGAATAGCCTCGCCAACAAAACCCCTCCATTGATTTGAGCAGAAAATCTCTCCCCGGTAAAACCCCAAACTTGCCCTAATTTTCGAATTCCAGTCGATCGACTGGCAATCAGTTTCAGCCCAGTCGATCGACTGAGGTGCAGTCCAGTGCTGTTGTCAGTTTTTGGTGCGATTCAGTTTTGATTTCCATTTCAGGTGCATCATGGGTAATTCCGAAACATCATCGAGTGCAAAAGCGAAGGGGAAAGGGATCGCTCCCGAGCCCTCGATCGAGGAGCAAATTGACGACTATATACCAGAGGACGAGGATGATAGACCTCTTGTTTCACGCAAGAGGAATTTATTGAGGAGGTCGCTTGCTGACGTTGACTCGGGGTCAGATGCCGAGATTGAGGCCGTGCCGGTTTCCCCGCCGCCTCCAAAGAAGAAAAAGCCCGAACCGAGGAAACCGGCACCGAAGAGGAAAGCGCCCGCGCCTCCTCCCCCTAGAGCCCCTTCGCCCCCAGTGCCCAGAGTGCCTTCTCCTGCTGCAGCACCTGCACCCTTGGCCTTAGTGCCGATTGAGCCTCACGAGGGGCCCTATGAGGGACCGATGCCCATTTCGGTCCCGTATCCGTTCTCGCCTCCCTTGGTCTTTAGGGACGAGAGGCACCAGACTCATCACGCCACCATCACGTCAAAGAAGAAGACTGCCATCCCTACACTGTACCCCGACATGGGTTTGCTTCGTGGCATTGACGAAGCAGTCGCGACTGAGGTACAATCTCGCCTCACTACATATGGTTTGTCTTTCCTTTTGTCTGATGATCCGGGTACCTACCAGAGGGTAGTTGAAGAGTTCACTTGCTCTTTTGAGTTGGTGAAGGAGATAGAGGGGGAGGGGGTCGATTGGACCTATTATTGGAAATTTGTGCTCGGGGGTCGGGATTTCCGTATTCGGGAGAGTTTGATCCGTGAGTAGTTGGGATTTCCACAGCCCGAGGCATCATTACCCCCGGTGATTTCTGAGCATGACCAGTCCAAGCTTTGGAGGAGAATCTCCGGTAGGCATGAGTGGTTTATATCTTCATATAATTCTTCCACGATAGTTGACCCAGTTTGGAAGATTTTACACCATGTCATTGCTATCGGTATTAACACGAGGACTGAGAAGGCTAGGAAAGTCACCCTCCCGGATATGGATATTATGGTCGCTTTGGATTTTGGGCGCACTGTTGATTGGCTTGCTTCTCTCGCCGACCGGTTTGAGACCGTGGTGAAGCCGGGAACGAGAAACAAGGGGATGGGAGGAGGCTCCTTGATTTCATTGATAGCCCGAAGGTGTAACTTCACCTTTGGCTACGAGGGTTGTGAGGCCCCCAAAAGGAGCAGGCTTGACATTGATTTGATGAAAAACATGCATATGGTCAAGCGGGACGGTAAGACGTGGAGCCATGACCCGTCGCCCCATGTGGAGACCCTTGTGATAGATGCTGCTGCGAAGAGGAGGGCTTTCAAGCAGAAGTTCCCCCTCTACTGCCGATCCAACCTCTCTCCCTCTCCTGCCAGTTCACCCCCTTCACCCTCACCTCCAGTCGTTCCCGAGGCACAGGCGGACGTCGAGCTCCCACCAGCAGATGAGGAGGTTCCCGCGGCAGATCCCCCGGTCCATGTCCCCCCTCCAGTCGTTGATGACTCAGCAGAGTGGAGGCAGACAGTTACATCAGAGATTGCACGGTTATCGACCGGGATGACTGCTATGAGGAGTGATTTGGCCCGCATAGAGGACCTCGTCCGCACTGAGTCAGAGTGGGTCCGCACTGCACTAGAGTCCCTGATGAGAGGCCAGACTGCGCCAGCTGCTACAGTTCCTACTGCTTCCCGCGCTCCCTCTCCTATGCCTAGTGCACCATCCGCAGGCGCTTTAGAGGAGGACGAGGGAGCCTCTGATGGAGATGCCGAGGAGGGAGCCTCTGATGGAGGGACCACTTCGGGAGGTGACGAGAGAGCGTCTTCACGTTCAGAGACTTTCTGATCATGTTTTTATTGACATTTTGGTGTTTCTTTATTTGGATCATGTACTTGGATGTTAAGTCGCCTTTTGGCGCAATTTTGGATGATGCTTGCCATTTTGATTATATTCCCATTTCTTGCCTTTGGTTGTGTGCCATATTCATTATGATATTGACGGTGCTTACCACTTACGATGCTCACTCTACAGGATATATATTTCATATGCTTATCTTGTCCAAAACACCGTCTTTATCTACAATTGCAACCAAGAGGTTATTTCTCACTCCCATAGGGTATATCATCGGCTCTACAATCGAGGGGAGTTTCTATGCGCCCTTACCTTTATTTTACCGTTCTTTGCGCTTAGGGACTAAGCTTGAGTCAAGTGTGGAGTGGTTTGTGCGCATAGTTCACATGATTGCATGCTTTGCATATCACTTTTGATGGACACTTGCATCTTTTGCACTTTATCCCTACATGAGAGAGTGTTAACCACATAGGCTTGTGACTATCAATTCCGATTTGTGTAATTGTTGGTTGTCACCTACTTAAGGATTTATGATGATGGTATAGAGGATTTGCAGGAGCTTGAATAGGCCAGTATGGTCTGGAGGAGCTGAAGATCAAATGGTTATGTTTTGCCTGAGACAGGGTGAAACGGCAGTGTTTGGCTGGAGCTGGAATCAAGTGATGTCGTTTGGTGGAAGCGCCAAAGGTTTGGTTTGAAGTCTGAAGGAACGGCGTCGTTGAGCTGCGGGAATGGATGCTAGCCGGTCGGATGCCCGAGTGGAGGTTCGTGCGGATGCCCGATCGTTGGCGCCTGGTAGCCGAGCGGCTGCCCGATCGGTTGGGCTGGTAGCCGAGCGGCTACCCGATCGGATGGGTTGGTTGGCCGAGCGGATACCCGGTCGGTTGGCCGGTCGGCTGCCCGATCGGCTGGCCGGTCGGTTGCCTTGTTCGTCCTCGGATGCCCGAGCGGCTGAGCGCGAGAGTCGGTTGGAGTTCGTTGGGATGGAGCGTCGTCGTTTTGGAGCCAATGGAGTGCACGCCTGAGGTTAATGAAACGGTTACGTTTTGTAGAAAGCAATGAACGAGACTCTGCGTTTTGGATTGGTCTTCAAGCTGAATCAAGTAACGGCTATAAAAGGAGTCGACTCGCCCGAGTTAAGCACGAGTTCTTCCCCAAATTACCAGAAAGCAAAACTAGGGTTCTTGGAGAGATTTGAATCAAGTTTTCGGTTGAGTTCAAATTGAGAGACAAGAATTGATTAGTAGTTTCGTGAGTGTGATTCCTGTATTGTATCATCATCAATTCAATCAATAAAGAGCCGCCCCTCTTCTCGACTGGAGTAGGATCACCCGGATCCGAACCAGTATAATTTCCTGTGTCTTTGTTCTTCGTTTTTCGTTTGATTATTGCATTCCGGTGCGTGCGAAACTCTACAAACTGGTATCAGAGGCGCAGGGTCGTTGCAATGGTGTCTACGAAGGTGGAACTGGAAAGATTTGATGGCAAGGGCGATTTTGCTTTATGGAAGCAAAGGATGAAAGCGATTTTGGTACAAATGAAGGTGGCAAAAGCACTGGTGGCCGGAGGCATTCCTGATATTGTGTCCGCTGCAGAAAAGGAGGAAATGCAAGAAATGGCCTACTCCACTCTGATCTTGCATCTTGGAGATAAAGTGCTTAGAGAAGTCTCAAAGGAGAAGACAGCTGCTGGAGTTTGGCTCAAGCTGGAATCTCTGTATATGACTGCAACTCTCACCAACAGAATCTACTTGAAAGGTAAGCTTTTTGGTTTTAAAATGGATGGGAGTAAATCCATTGAAGAGCACCTTGATGATTTTGCAAAGATAGTGATTGATCTTGAAAATATCAAAGAAAAGATTGAGGATGAGGATCAGGCAATTATGGTTTTGAATGCTCTCCCTCCTTCATATTCTACTTTTGTTGATACCATGAAATACTCAAGAGAGACTTTGTCCATGGAGGATGTGTTGGCTACCCTGAAACAGAAACAGATGGAGCAGAAGCCTAAGAAGGAAATTGCTGATGGCTTAGTTGCTCATGGAGGTTTTCAGAAAAGGAACTTTCAAAAGAAGTCTGGATTTCAGAAATCCAAAGATAAGCAAGGGTCCAACAACTCTCAACAATCAGATCAAAAGAAGTTCAAGTGCTTCTTTTGTCATAAGACTGGACATTGGAGAAAGGACTGTCCTGAGAGGAAGAAAAATCTGGGTCAGAAGGAACATGAAAAGGGTGATGCTGCCATGGCTGAAGAGGCTTATGGGAATGCAGAAGCTCTGGTTGTGGCTCAGACCTGTCCTACCAGCAGATGGATCCTTGACAGTGGTTGTTCATATCATATGACACCACACAAAGAGTGGCTCATGGAGTATATTGAAAAGGATCAAGGCACAGTGCATTTGGGAAATAACAAGGCCTGTAACATGGTGGGAGTTGGCACCATTTGGATCAAGGCAACTGATGGACCTGAGTTCAAACTCTCAGGTGTGAGGTATGTGCCTTACTTGAAAAGGAATTTAATTTCTTTGGGCATGTTAGAAGCACATGGCTGTAACTTTAAGGCTGAAAATGGTTTGATAAAAGTCTTTAAAGGGAATGTGTTGAAGTTAAGTGGAAATAGACAAAATGGGATTTATGTGTTAGAAGGAAATACTATGATCTTGAATGATGTAAACTATGGTGAGTCTGAGAAAGATAGAACAGTCTTGTGGCATTTGAGACTAGGACATTTAGGTCAGTTAGGCCTACAAAAATTGCATGATCAAGGTTGTTTTGGTAAGGATCATGTTAGCAAAATTGAATTTTGTGAAAATTGTGTCTTAGGAAAATCCACTAAGTTGGGTTTTGGAAAAGGTAAACATGTTACTAAGTCCAAACTAGACTACATTCACTCTGATCTTTGGGGACCAACCAGAGTTCAATCTCATGGGGGTAAAAGATACTTTATGTCTTTAATTGATGATTTTACCAGAAGATCTTGGGTATATTTTTTAGCTCAGAAATCTGAAGCATTTGAGATCTTCAAGAACTGGAAAATGATGGTAGAGAACCTGTCTGGACAGAAGGTGAAGTACCTAAGGACTGATAATGGACTGGAGTATTTGGACAGTGCATTTCTGAGCTTTTGCAAAGAAAATGGCATTGTGAAGCATCACACTGCACCAGGTAACCCACAGCAGAATGGCTTGGCTGAGAGGTTCAATAGAACACTCTTGGAAAGGGTAAGATGTATGTTAATTCAATCTGGTTTACCAAAAACATTTTGGGCTGAAGCTGCCCACACAGCATGTTACTTGATAAATAGAAGTCCTTCATCTGTTTTGAGTTTTAAAACTCCTATGCAAGTGTGGACTGATCATTTAGATGAGTATGATAGGCTTAGGATTTTTGGATGTGCTGCTTATGCAACAGTGAAGCAGAGTAAACTAGATCCTAGAGCTCTAAAATGTGTGTTTATTGGTTATCCTGATGGAACTAAGGCATATAAACTGTGGTGTTTAGAAGATGGCTATAAAAGGGTCATTATTAGTAAAGATGTAAGGTTTGATGAGTCTGCTTTTCCATTTAAGAAAAATGCTAGTCAGGTGGAGCTAAATCTGGAAGCAGATGAAAATGATTTGGTAACTAGAACTGATGGTGTTGAACCTGAGGTGGAGCTTGAACATGATAACATTCCTGCTGAAATAATTGAGACTCAGGGTATTGATGATGAAATAGATGCAAATATTGATCATAATGAAAGTAATAACTATGTGCTTGTTAGAGATAGGCCTAGAAGAAATCTTAAAGCACCTATAAGGTATGGCTTTGAGGATATGATCAATTATGCATGTAATGTTGCTGAAAATATTTCTAATCATGAACCTGAGAATGTGAAGGAAGCAGTGAATGGTGCTGAAGGAAAGCAATGGATTAAAGCAATGCATGATGAGATGGACTCCCTGAAGAAAAATAAAACTTGGGAAATAGTGGAAAGACCTGCTAAAGCTAGGCTTGTTGGAAGTAAATGGATCTTCACTAGAAAGGAAGGAATTCCAGGGGTTGAGCCTCCCAGATTGAAGGCAAGGTTAGTGGCAAGAGGTTTCACACAAAAGGAAGGTATTGATTTTAATGAAATATTCTCTCCTGTTGTGAAACATAGGTCAATTAGGATCATGTTGTCTTTAGTGGCTTATTTTGATTATGAACTAGAACAACTTGATGTTAAAACAGCATTCTTGCATGGTAATCTTGATGAGACAATTTATATGAGGCAGCCTGAAGGCTTTGTAGTAGGTGATCCTGAAAAACAAGTTTGTTTGCTTAAAAGATCCTTATATGGCCTTAAACAATCACCTAGACTATGGTATAGGAGATTTGATGAGTTTATGTTCAATTGTGGCTTTAAGAGATCAGATTATGATTGGTGTATATATTATAAGCATGATAAAGGGCAATCTGTTATTTATCTGCTGTTATATGTGGATGATATGCTTATAGCTAGCCATGATATTACTGCTATAAATGATCTTAAAGTGCAGTTGAAAACTAACTTTGAAATGAAGGATTTTGGGAGTGCCAAGAAAATTTTGGGTATGCAGATCAAGAGGAATAGAAAAGAGAAAAGGCTATTTCTGTGTCAGACTGAGTATCTAACAAAAGTGGTGGAGAAGTTTGATATGAAGGATGCTAAACCAGTGGCAATTCCAGTGGCAAGTCACTTCAAGCTGAGTAAAGATCAAGAACCAGAAACCAAGGAAGAAAAGGCTTATATGGAGAATGTTCCATACTCAAATGCTGTAGGGTGTTTGATGTATGCAATGGTCTGCACAAGGCCTGACATTGCTCATGGAGTGAGTTTAGTGAGCAGACATATGGCCAATCCTGGAAAGTATCATTGGCAGGCTGTAAAATGGTTGCTGAGGTACATAAAGGGGACTTTAGGCAAAGGACTGGTTTATGGTAAAGGGCAAGTTAGTGCTGATCTTGTACAAGGCTTTGTGGATTCAGATTATGCAGGAAATATTGACACTAGGAAGTCACAAACTGGGTTAGTGTTCACAGTTTTTGGAACTGCTGTATCCTGGAAGGCAAACTTGCAGAAAGTAGTGGCTCTCTCAACAACTGAAGCTGAGTTCATGGCAATAACTGAGGCAGTTAAGGAGGCTCTTTGGATGAAGGGTCTGATGACTGAGTTAGGACATGGACAGAGCTGTGTTAAGGTCCACAGTGACAGTCAAGGAGCTATACATCTTTCAAAGCATCATGTCTTCCATGAGAGGTCCAAGCACATTGATGTGAGGATGCATTTTGTAAGGGATGTTGCTGATTCTGGAGTTGTTCAAGTGGTAAAGATTGGAACCAAGGATAACCCTGCTGATATGTTGACAAAGCCAGTCCCAAGTGAGAAATTTGAGTATTGCTTGGAGCTGGTAGGGTTGATGGATGAACCCTAAGGCAGGATGAGAGGAGAGGGGCATATGGGCTGAATAAGTAGTTAACAACCAAGGTGGAGATTTGTGTAATTGTTGGTTGTCACCTACTTAAGGATTTATGATGATGGTATAGAGGATTTGCAGGAGCTTGAATAGGCCAGTATGGTCTGGAGGAGCTGAAGATCAAATGGTTATGTTTTGCCTGAGACAGGGTGAAACGGCAGTGTTTGGTTGGAGCTGGAATCAAGTGATGTCGTTTGGTGGAAGCGCCAAAGGTTTGGTTTTAAGTCTGAAGGAACGGCGTCGTTGAGCTGCGGGAATGGATGCTAGCCGGTCGGATGCCCGAGTGGAGGTTCGTGCGGATGCCCGATCGTTGGCGCCTGGTAGCCGAGCGGCTGCCCGATCGGTTGGGCTGGTAGCCGAGCGGCTACCCGATCGGATGGGTTGGTTGGCCGAGCGGATACCCGGTCGGTTGCCTTGTTCGTCCTCGGATGCCCGAGCGGCTGAGCGCGAGAGTCGGTTGGAGTTCGTTGGGATGGAGCGTCGTCGTTTTGGAGCCAATGGAGTGCACGCCTGAGGTTAATGAAACGGTTACGTTTTGTAGAAAGCAATGAACGAGACTCTGCGTTTTGGATTGGTCTTCAAGCTGAATCAAGTAACGGCTATAAAAGGAGTCGACTCGCCCGAGTTAAGCACGAGTTCTTCCCCAAATTACCAGAAAGCAAAACTAGGGTTCTTGGAGAGATTTGAATCAAGTTTTCGGTTGAGTTCAAATTGAGAGACAAGAATTGATTAGTAGTTTCGTGAGTGTGATTCCTGTATTGTATCATCATCAATTCAATCAATAAAGAGCCGCCCCTCTTCTCGACTGGAGTAGGATCACCCGGATCCGAACCAGTATAATTTCCTGTGTCTTTGTTCTTCGTTTTTCGTTTGATTATTGCATTCCGGTGCGTGCGAAACTCTACACGATTCCTATAAATCACACCTAGCCTATTTGCTACATTTATCGGATTTTGAACTTAGAACCGACCTAGTCCATTGAATGTGTATTCTTGAAAACCAATATCATTGCTATCTCTCGTCTATCTAAATTCTCTAAGTATTTTCGTTGAAATACCTTGGATCAAGCTATAGCAAGCACCTTTTAAAATCTTCATGAAAAACTTAAACCTTTTGTTTGCTCCTTGGTGACTTGAGTTCTCTTACATTGTGCCTTGCTTATGTTTGTGTCCCGCACATTCCATATTTACACTGGGCATATTGTCAAGACTTAAGTGTGGAGTCAAAAGAGGGCGAAGCCCCATTCAAAAAAAAAATGATAAAGGGTACAAATGCCGGGGGTTAGGGAGGTAAGTCCCCCCTCGAAAGCATTTGTATGCCAAAGGCTACACAAAAAAGAAGAAAAAAAAAGAGAGAAAATAAAAGGCACTTAAAGCTTGACTCTATGTTCTTCCATCATTATTCACTTGTGCGGGTGCATCATTTGTTTTGTGTGCTAGTTGGAGTGACTTTTGGACGATCCATGTGCTTGCACGGGAGTATTTCATTTGGTTTATGACTTGGTTGTTAAGAACTCTCGTGTTGAGCTCCTCTTCCCTTTATGGATTACGGCTTGAGCGCCTAAAACTTGGGAACGAGTTCCATGTCGCAAGCCCGTGGACTAGCCCTAGCTAGCATAGGCAAGCGACTGACACTCTTTGTGCAAACTAAAAGCTCAACTTCTATTGTATTGCCTTGAAAATGAATGGACATTTGGATGAGACGATTGATAGCTCTAGTATTGATGACCTTGAATGCACAACCTTGATGGTACTCAAAGTGGTTCGAAAGTCCTTTTGATGGTATTGTGATGATAGTCCTAGCGTGGGGTGAGGAGTTTGTTTTGAGAAATCATGGCCTTGGTTAAACACTCTTAAATTCATTTCTCATGGGATAAGTGCACTTGGGATTTGTGAGTATTCCCTTTTCTGAAAACTCTCACGAGACTATAACTCGTCCACTAGGGTAGCCTAGGGGTGTAAAGGCTTAATGCATATGCTAAATGCATTCGTCACACCTACGAAAAGGAGTTAGAGTGTATATATGTGTTAGAGTAGTTAGAAATAAAGTTTTCCTATTGTTTATCTCTGGCTTGTTCTTATTGATTGCTCGGGACGATCAAACTCTAAGTGTGGAGTGTTTGATGAGTCGAATTCTCGACTCGTTCACATGCCCATTTACGAAGAGTTTTGGTCCATTCCCGATGCTATTTCGATGCCATTTGACCCCTCTCCTTGTATTTCAGGCTTGGAATGACCATACTTTGAGCTCAGAACCTTAGCACGAAGAAACGAGGAAAATTCGAAGATTTGAGCAAAAGTTGGCAGAAATTCACTCCAGTCGATCGACTGGGAAGCTCCCCTGCTCCAGTCGATCGACTCGCCAGAAGAAACAGGAGCTGCTGCAAATCAGCCTATCTCAGTCGATCGACTCACCTTCAGTCGATCGACTCGCTCAACTCCCAGGAGGCGCTGCAATTTGACCCTTCTCAGTCGATCGACTGGGATCCTTCTTTGTGCCAGTCGACCGACTCAAGCAATTCTCAGGAGGGTCTGCAAATCAGGAAGAGCCAGTCGATCGACTGAGCCAACACACAACATCAGTCGATCGACTGGGCTATAGTACCGGAAAACCCTAGCTTTGGCTATAAATAGAAACTTTTGGGGATTTTCAAAAGGGGGGGCTTTTTGGGAGGACTTTTGGCACGAATTTCGAGGAGCATCTAGCACTGAATTCAAGGTTGATTGGAGTGAAGAAGAAGATCTAGATCAAGGATCCTCCTATTTCTCAATCTCAATTTGGTTTTAGACTCCTAAACTTCATCTCTATACTTTGTTTTTGATTGTAATCTCACCATGAGTGAGTAGTGACCTAGATTGGGGATTATGGATCCCCTAGACATATTGTGATGATGTAAATGCCATTGATGTCATATTGAATGAGTTTGCACATGAATCTTCTTCATTTGAACTACATGCCTAGAGTTGCCCATAGGGTGTTTGTGAAAATGCCTCAATGAGAAACTTAGTTTAATTTCATACTTGATGTAGCTCACGTTGATCAATATGAATTTAATGAAATAAATGAAGAGGCATTAGGACTTTTGTGTTACATGGCGACACTTAGAACCTAATGAGATTGGCTTGAGTTTAACAAGAACATGTCTGTCTAATCAATAGAGCGCGAGTGTGAGATTAGAAATGCATGCTCTATAGGGCCAATAGAGCGCGAGTGTGAGGTCCTATGCGAGGTGTAACCTCTTTATCCTAGGTTGTAGCGCGAGTGGAACTTAGGGGAAATGTTACATGGGTAAATTCTATTCAAGTGCATGCAAATTCATAATTGACATCTAATATCATCATCACTATAATTGTCTAGGTGGGGAAGTAATCCCTAGTCTTCTTTGATTGACCGTTTATTTGTTTCTTGCTTGAAATCTCTTTTGGATAGTCAAAACTTGGCTATCAACCTCTTTTGAGGAACAAACCTCCCCCAAAACCATTAACAATCTAGGTTTAATCATTAGCGCAATTAGTTTAATCACCTATCTCTTGGGTACGACCTTGGGTTTCCCGAGTCTTTACAAATGTTTTGATTTAACGTGATTTAGCATAAGTATTTGATGTCCTTATCGAGTATTTACACTATATTTGCACGCGATCACTAAAGAAGCCAATAAGAACAACCTAACCGATGCAACTAACTTTGGCAACTCGAATCTTGCCGGAGTTACTTTTGTGCACAAAATAAAGTCGTTTTGTGCACTGAAGCGAACAACAAAAACAAAAATAATAGAAAATAACAAAAAATAGAAAACTAAAGAAGCCAAAAAGAACAACCTAACCGATGCAACTAACTCCTGCAACTCGAATCTTGCCGGAGTCACTTTTGTGCACAAAATAAAGTCGTTTTGTGCACCCAAGCGAACAACAAAAACAAAAATACTAGAAAATAACAAAAAATAGAAAACTAAAGAAGCCAAAAAGAACATCCTAACCGATGCAACTAACTCCGGCAACTCGAATCTTGTCGGACTCACTTTTGTGCATAAAATAAAGTCGTTTTGTGCACCGAAGCGAACAACAATAATAAAAATACTAGAAAATAACAAAAAATAGAAAACTAAAGAAGCCAAAAAGAACAACATAACCGATGCAACTAACTCCGGCAACTCGAATCTTGTCGGACTCACTTTTGTGCACAAAATAAAGTCGTTTTGTGCACCGAAGCGAACAACAATAATAAAAATACTTGAAAATAACAAAAAATAGAAAACTAAAGAAGCCAAAAAGAACAACATAACCGATGCAACTAACTCCGGCAACTCGAATCTTGCCGGAGTCACTTTTGTGCACAAAATAAAGTCGTTTTGTGCACAGAAGCGAACAACAATAATAAAAATACTAGAAAATAACAAAAAATAGAAAACTGAAGAAGCCAAAAAGAACAACCTAACCGATGCAACTAACTCCAGCAACTCGAATCTTGCCGGAGTCACTTTTGTGCACAAAATAAAGTCGTTTTGTGCACAGAAGCGAACAACAATAATAAAAATACTAGAAAATAACAAAAAATAGAAAACTAAAGAAGCCAAAAAGAACAACCTAACCGATGCAATTAACTTTGGCAACTCGATTCTTGCAGGAGTTACTTTTGTGCACAAAATAAAGTCGTTTTGTGCACAGAAGCGAACAACAAAAACAAAAATACTTGAAAATAACAAAAAATAGAAAACTAAAGAAGCCAAAAAGAACAACATAACCGATGCAACTAACTCCGGCAACTCGAATCTTGCCGGAGTCACTTTTGTGCACAAAATAAAGTCGTTTTGTGCACAGAAGCGAACAACAATAATAAAAATACTAGAAAATAACAAAAAATAGAAAAGTGAAGAAGCCAAAAAGAACAACCTATCCGATGCAACTAACTCCGGCAACTCGAATCTTGTCGGACTCACTTTTGTGCACAAAATAAAGTCGTTTTGTGCACCGAAGCGAACAACAATAATAAAAATACTAGAAAATAACAAAAAATAGAAAACTAAAGAAGCCAAAAAGAACAACATAACCGATGCAACTAACTCCGGCAACTCGAATCTTGCCGGAGTCACTTTTGTGCACAAAATAAAGTCGTTTTGCGCACAGAAGCGAACAACAATAATAAAAATACTAGAAAATAACAAAAAATAGAAAACTAAAGAAGCCAAAAAGAACAACCTAACCGATGCAACTAACTTTGGCAACTCGAATCTTGCCGGAGTTACTTTTGTGCCCAAAATAAAGTCTTTTTGTGCACCGAATCGAACAGCAATAACAAAAATACTAGAAAATAACAAAAAATAGAAAACTAAAGAAGCCAAAAAGAACAAGCTAACCGATGCAACTAACTTTGGCAACTCGAATCTTGCCGGAGTTACTTTTGTGCAAAAAATAAAGTCGTTTTGTGCACAGAAGCGAACAACAAAAAGAAAAATACTAGAAAATAACAAAAAATAGAAAACTAAAGAAGCCAAAAAGAACAACCTAACCGATGCAACTAACTCCTGCAACTCGAATCTTGCCGGAGTCACTTTTGTGCACAAAATAAAGTCGTTTTGTTCACCCAAGCGAACAACAAAAACAAAAATACTAGAAAATAACAAAAAATAGAGAACTAAAGAAGCCAGAAAGAACAACCTAACCGATGCAACTAACTCCGGCAACTCGAATCTTGTCGGACTCACTTTTGTGCACAAAATAAAATCGTTTTGTGCACCGAAGCGAACAACAATAATAAAAATACTAGAAAATAACAAAAAATAGAAAACTAAAGAAGCCAAAAAGAACAACATAACCGATGCAACTAACTCCGGCAACTCGAATCTTGCCGGAGTCACTTTTGTGCACAAAATAAAGTCGTTTTGTGCACAGAAGCGAACAACAATAATAAAAATACTAGAAAATAACAAAAAATAGAAAACTGAAGAAGCCAAAAAGAACAACCTAACCGATGCAACTAACTCCGGCAACTCGAATCTTGCCGGAGTCACTTTTGTGCACAAAATAAAGTCGTTTTGTGCATCGAAGCGAACAACAATAATAAAAATACTAGAAAATAACAAAAAATAGAAAACTAAAGAAGCCAAAAAGAACAACCTAACCGATGCAACTAACTTTGGCAACTCGAATCTTGCCGGAGTCACTTTTGTGCACAAAATAAAGTCGTTTTGTGCACAGAAGCGAACAACAATAATAAAAATACTAGAAAATAACAAAAAATAGAAAACTAAAGAAGCCAAAAAGAACAACCTAACCGATGCAACTAACTTTGGCAACTCGAATCTTGCCGGAGTTACTTTTGTGCCCAAAATAAAGTCTTTTTGTGCACCGAAGCGAACAGCAATAACAAAAATACTAGAAAATAACAAAAAATAGAAAACTAAAGAAGCCAAAAAGAACAAGCTAACCGATGCAACTAACTTTGGCAACTCGAATCTTGCCGGAGTTACTTTTGTGCAAAAAATAAAGTCGTTTTGTGCACAGAAGCGAACAACAAAAAGAAAAATACTAGAAAATAACAAAAAATAGAAAACTAAAGAAGCCAAAAAGAACAACCTAACCGATGCAACTAACTCCTGCAACTCGAATCTTGCCGGAGTCACTTTTGTGCACAAAATAAAGTCATTTTGTTCACCCAAGCGAACAACAAAAACAAAAATACTAGAAAATAACAAAAAATAGAGAACTAAAGAAGCCAGAAAGAACAACCTAACCGATGCAACTAACTCCGGCAACTCGAATCTTGTCGGACTCACTTTTGTGCACAAAATAAAGTCGTTTTGTGCACCGAAGCGAACAACAATAATAAAAATACTAGAAAATAACAAAAAATAGAAAACTAAAGAAGCCAAAAAGAACAACATAACCGATGCAACTAACTCCGGCAACTCGAATCTTGCCGGAGTCACTTTTGTGCACAAAATAAAGTCGTTTTGTGCACAGAAGCGAACAACAATAATAAAAATACTAGAAAATAACAAAAAATAGAAAACTGAAGAAGCCAAAAAGAACAACCTAACCGATGCAACTAACTCCGGCAACTCGAATCTTGCCGGAGTCACTTTTGTGCACAAAATAAAGTCGTTTTGTGCATCGAAGCGAACAACAATAATAAAAATACTAGAAAATAACAAAAAATAGAAAACTAAAGAAGCCAAAAAGAACAACCTAACCGATGCAACTAACTTTGGCAACTCGAATCTTGCCGGAGTCACTTTTGTGCACAAAATAAAGTCGTTTTGTGCACAGAAGCGAACAACAATAATAAAAATACTAGAAAATAACAAAAAATAGAAAACTAAAGAAGCCAAAAAGAACAACCTAACCGATGCAACTAACTTTGGCAACTCGAATCTTGCCGGAGTTACTTTTGTGCCCAAAATAAAGTCTTTTTGTGCACCGAAGCGAACAGCAATAACAAAAATACTAGAAAATAACAAAAAATAGAAAACTAAAGAAGCCAAAAAGAACAAGCTAACCGATGCAACTAACTTTGGCAACTCGAATCTTGCCGGAGTTACTTTTGTGCAAAAAATAAAGTCGTTTTGTGCACAGAAGCGAACAACAAAAAGAAAAATACTAGAAAATAACAAAAAATAGAAAACTAAAGAAGCCAAAAAGAACAACCTAACCGATGCAACTAACTCCTGCAACTCGAATCTTGCCGGAGTCACTTTTGTGCACAAAATAAAGTCATTTTGTTCACCCAAGCGAACAACAAAAACAAAAATACTAGAAAATAACAAAAAATAGAGAACTAAAGAAGCCAGAAAGAACAACCTAACCGATGCAACTAACTCCGGCAACTCGAATCTTGTCGGACTCACTTTTGTGCACAAAATAAAGTCGTTTTGTGCACCGAAGCGAACAACAATAATAAAAATACTAGAAAATAACAAAAAATAGAAAACTAAAGAAGCCAAAAAGAACAACATAACCGATGCAACTAACTCCGGCAACTCGAATCTTGCCGGAGTCACTTTTGTGCACAAAATAAAGTCGTTTTGTGCACAGAAGCGAACAACAATAATAAAAATACTAGAAAATAACAAAAAATAGAAAACTGAAGAAGCCAAAAAGAACAACCTAACCGATGCAACTAACTCCGGCAACTCGAATCTTGCCGGAGTCACTTTTGTGCACAAAATAAAGTCGTTTTGTGCATCGAAGCGAACAACAATAATAAAAATACTAGAAAATAACAAAAAATAGAAAACTAAAGAAGCCAAAAAGAACAACCTAACCGATGCAACTAACTTTGGCAACTCGAATCTTGCCGGAGTCACTTTTGTGCACAAAATAAAGTCGTTTTGTGCACAGAAGCGAACAACAATAATAAAAATACTAGAAAATAACAAAAAATAGAAAACTAAAGAAGCCAAAAAGAACAACCTAACTGATGCAACTAACTTTGGCAACTCGAATCTTGCCGGAGTTACTTTTGTGCCCAAAATAAAGTCTTTTTGTGCACCGAAGCGAACAGCAATAACAAAAATACTAGAAAATAACAAAAAATAGAAAACTAAAGAAGCCAAAAAGAACAAGCTAACCGATGCAACTAACTTTGGCAACTCGAATCTTGCCGGAGTTACTTTTGTGCAAAAAATAAAGTCGTTTTGTGCACAGAAGCGAACAACAAAAAGAAAAATACTAGAAAATAACAAAAAATAGAAAACTAAAGAAGCCAAAAAGAACAACCTAACCGATGCAACTAACTCCTGCAACCCGAATCTTGCCGGAGTCACTTTTGTGCACAAAATAAAGTCATTTTGTTCACCCAAGCGAACAACAAAAACAAAAATACTAGAAAATAACAAAAAATAGAGAACTAAAGAAGCCAGAAAGAACAACCTAACCGATGCAACTAACTCCGGCAACTCGAATCTTGTCGGACTCACTTTTGTGCACAAAATAAAGTCGTTTTGTGCACCGAAGCGAACAACAATAATAAAAATACTAGAAAATAACAAAAAATAGAAAACTAAAGAAGCCAAAAAGAACAACATAACCGATGCAACTAACTCCGGCAACTCGAATCTTGCCGGAGTCACTTTTGTGCACAAAATAAAGTCGTTTTGTGCACAGAAGCGAACAACAATAATAAAAATACTAGAAAATAACAAAAAATAGAAAACTGAAGAAGCCAAAAAGAACAACCTAACCGATGCAACTAACTCCGGCAACTCGAATCTTGCCGGAGTCACTTTTGTGCACAAAATAAAGTCGTTTTGTGCATCGAAGCGAACAACAATAATAAAAATACTAGAAAATAACAAAAAATAGAAAACTAAAGAAGCCAAAAAGAACAACCTAACCGATGCAACTAACTTTGGCAACTCGAATCTTGCCGGAGTCACTTTTGTGCACAAAATAAAGTCGTTTTGTGCACAGAAGCGAACAACAATAATAAAAATACTAGAAAATAACAAAAAATAGAAAACTAAAGAAGCCAAAAAGAACAACCTAACTGATGCAACTAACTTTGGCAACTCGAATCTTGCCGGAGTTACTTTTGTGCCCAAAATAAAGTCTTTTTGTGCACCGAAGCGAACAGCAATAACAAAAATACTAGAAAATAACAAAAAATAGAAAACTAAAGAAGCCAAAAAGAACAAGCTAACCGATGCAACTAACTTTGGCAACTCGAATCTTGCCGGAGTTACTTTTGTGCAAAAAATAAAGTCGTTTTGTGCACAGAAGCGAACAACAAAAAGAAAAATACTAGAAAATAACAAAAAATAGAAAACTAAAGAAGCCAAAAAGAACAACCTAACCGATGCAACTAACTCCTGCAACTCGAATCTTGCCGGAGTCACTTTTGTGCACAAAATAAAGTCATTTTGTTCACCCAAGCGAACAACAAAAACAAAAATACTAGAAAATAACAAAAAATAGAGAACTAAAGAAGCCAGAAAGAACAACCTAACCGATGCAACTAACTCCGGCAACTCGAATCTTGTCGGACTCACTTTTGTGCACAAAATAAAGTCGTTTTGTGCACCGAAGCGAACAACAATAATAAAAATACTAGAAAATAACAAAAAATAGAAAACTAAAGAAGCCAAAAAGAACAACATAACCGATGCAACTAACTCCGGCAACTCGAATCTTGCCGGAGTCACTTTTGTGCACAAAATAAAGTCGTTTTGTGCACAGAAGCGAACAACAATAATAAAAATACTAGAAAATAACAAAAAATAGAAAACTGAAGAAGCCAAAAAGAACAACCTAACCGATGCAACTAACTCCGGCAACTCGAATCTTGCCGGAGTCACTTTTGTGCACAAAATAAAGTCGTTTTGTGCATCGAAGCGAACAACAATAATAAAAATACTAGAAAATAACAAAAAATAGAAAACTAAAGAAGCCAAAAAGAACAACCTAACCGATGCAACTAACTTTGGCAACTCGAATCTTGCCGGAGTCACTTTTGTGCACAAAATAAAGTCGTTTTGTGCACAGAAGCGAACAACAATAATAAAAATACTAGAAAATAACAAAAAATAGAAAACTAAAGAAGCCAAAAAGAACAACCTAACCGATGCAACTAACTTTGGCAACTCGAATCTTGCCGGAGTTACTTTTGTGCCCAAAATAAAGTCTTTTTGTGCACCGAAGCGAACAGCAATAACAAAAATACTAGAAAATAACAAAAAATAGAAAACTAAAGAAGCCAAAAAGAACAAGCTAACCGATGCAACTAACTTTGGCAACTCGAATCTTGCCGGAGTTACTTTTGTGCAAAAAATAAAGTCGTTTTGTGCACAGAAGCGAACAACAAAAAGAAAAATACTAGAAAATAACAAAAAATAGAAAACTAAAGAAGCCAAAAAGAACAACCTAACCGATGCAACTAACTCCTGCAACTCGAATCTTGCCGGAGTCACTTTTGTGCACAAAATAAAGTCATTTTGTTCACCCAAGCGAACAACAAAAACAAAAATACTAGAAAATAACAAAAAATAGAGAACTAAAGAAGCCAGAAAGAACAACCTAACCGATGCAACTAACTCCGGCAACTCGAATCTTGTCGGACTCACTTTTGTGCACAAAATAAAATCGTTTTGTGCACCGAAGCGAACAACAATAATAAAAATACTAGAAAATAACAAAAAATAGAAAACTAAAGAAGCCAAAAAGAACAACATAACCGATGCAACTAACTCCGGCAACTCGAATCTTGCCGGAGTCACTTTTGTGCACAAAATAAAGTCGTTTTGTGCACAGAAGCGAACAACAATAATAAAAATACTAGAAAATAACAAAAAATAGAAAACTGAAGAAGCCAAAAAGAACAACCTAACCGATGCAACTAACTCCGGCAACTCGAATCTTGCCGGAGTCACTTTTGTGCACAAAATAAAGTCGTTTTGTGCATCGAAGCGAACAACAATAATAAAAATACTAGAAAATAACAAAAAATAGAAAACTAAAGAAGCCAAAAAGAACAACCTAACCGATGCAATTAACTTTGGCAACTCGAATCTTGCCGGAGTCACTTTTGTGCACAAAATAAAGTCGTTTTGTGCACAGAAGCGAACAACAATAATAAAAATACTAGAAAATAACAAAAAATAGAAAACTAAAGAAGCCAAAAAGAACAACCTAACCGATGCAACTAACTTTGGCAACTCGAATCTTGCCGGAGTTACTTTTGTGCCCAAAATAAAGTCTTTTTGTGCACCGAAGCGAACAGCAATAACAAAAATACTAGAAAATAACAAAAAATAGAAAACTAAAGAAGCCAAAAAGAACAAGCTAACCGATGCAACTAACTTTGGCAACTCGAATCTTGCCGGAGTTACTTTTGTGCAAAAAATAAAGTCGTTTTGTGCACAGAAGCGAACAACAAAAAGAAAAATACTAGAAAATAACAAAAAATAGAAAACTAAAGAAGCCAAAAAGAACAACCTAACCGATGCAACTAACTCCTGCAACTCGAATCTTGCCGGAGTCACTTTTGTGCACAAAATAAAGTCATTTTGTTCACCCAAGCGAACAACAAAAACAAAAATACTAGAAAATAACAAAAAATAGAGAACTAAAGAAGCCAGAAAGAACAACCTAACCGATGCAACTAACTCCGGCAACTCGAATCTTGTCGGACTCACTTTTGTGCACAAAATAAAGTCGTTTTGTGCACCGAAGCGAACAACAATAATAAAAATACTAGAAAATAACAAAAAATAGAAAACTAAAGAAGCCAAAAAGAACAACATAACCGATGCAACTAACTCCGGCAACTCGAATCTTGCCGGAGTCACTTTTGTGCACAAAATAAAGTCGTTTTGTGCACAGAAGCGAACAACAATAATAAAAATACTAGAAAATAACAAAAAATAGAAAACTGAAGAAGCCAAAAAGAACAACCTAACCGATGCAACTAACTCCGGCAACTCGAATCTTGCCGGAGTCACTTTTGTGCACAAAATAAAGTCGTTTTGTGCATCGAAGCGAACAACAATAATAAAAATACTAGAAAATAACAAAAAATAGAAAACTAAAGAAGCCAAAAAGAACAACCTAACCGATGCAACTAACTTTGGCAACTCGAATCTTGCCGGAGTCACTTTTGTGCACAAAATAAAGTCGTTTTGTGCACAGAAGCGAACAACAATAATAAAAATACTAGAAAATAACAAAAAATAGAAAACTAAAGAAGCCAAAAAGAACAACCTAACCGATGCAACTAACTTTGGCAACTCGAATCTTGCCGGAGTTACTTTTGTGCCCAAAATAAAGTCTTTTTGTGCACCGAAGCGAACAGCAATAACAAAAATACTAGAAAATAACAAAAAATAGAAAACTAAAGAAGCCAAAAAGAACAAGCTAACCGATGCAACTAACTTTGGCAACTCGAATCTTGCCGGAGTTACTTTTGTGCAAAAAATAAAGTCGTTTTGTGCACAGAAGCGAACAACAAAAAGAAAAATACTAGAAAATAACAAAAAATAGAAAACTAAAGAAGCCAAAAAGAACAACCTAACCGATGCAACTAACTCCTGCAACTCGAATCTTGCCGGAGTCACTTTTGTGCACAAAATAAAGTCATTTTGTTCACCCAAGCGAACAACAAAAACAAAAATACTAGAAAATAACAAAAAATAGAGAACTAAAGAAGCCAGAAAGAACAACCTAACCGATGCAACTAACTCCGGCAACTCGAATCTTGTCGGACTCACTTTTGTGCACAAAATAAAGTCGTTTTGTGCACCGAAGCGAACAACAATAATAAAAATACTAGAAAATAACAAAAAATAGAAAACTAAAGAAGCCAAAAAGAACAACATAACCGATGCAACTAACTCCGGCAACTCGAATCTTGCCGGAGTCACTTTTGTGCACAAAATAAAGTCGTTTTGTGCACAGAAGCGAACAACAATAATAAAAATACTAGAAAATAACAAAAAATAGAAAACTGAAGAAGCCAAAAAGAACAACCTAACCGATGCAACTAACTCCGGCAACTCGAATCTTGCCGGAGTCACTTTTGTGCACAAAATAAAGTCGTTTTGTGCATCGAAGCGAACAACAATAATAAAAATACTAGAAAATAACAAAAAATAGAAAACTAAAGAAGCCAAAAAGAACAACCTAACCGATGCAACTAACTTTGGCAACTCGAATCTTGCCGGAGTCACTTTTGTGCACAAAATAAAGTCGTTTTGTGCACAGAAGCGAACAACAATAATAAAAATACTAGAAAATAACAAAAAATAGAAAACTAAAGAAGCCAAAAAGAACAACCTAACTGATGCAACTAACTTTGGCAACTCGAATCTTGCCGGAGTTACTTTTGTGCCCAAAATAAAGTCTTTTTGTGCACCGAAGCGAACAGCAATAACAAAAATACTAGAAAATAACAAAAAATAGAAAACTAAAGAAGCCAAAAAGAACAAGCTAACCGATGCAACTAACTTTGGCAACTCGAATCTTGCCGGAGTTACTTTTGTGCAAAAAATAAAGTCGTTTTGTGCACAGAAGCGAACAACAAAAAGAAAAATACTAGAAAATAACAAAAAATAGAAAACTAAAGAAGCCAAAAAGAACAACCTAACCGATGCAACTAACTCATGCAACTCGAATCTTGCCGGAGTCACTTTTGTGCACAAAATAAAGTCATTTTGTTCACCCAAGCGAACAACAAAAACAAAAATACTAGAAAATAACAAAAAATAGAGAACTAAAGAAGCCAGAAAGAACAACCTAACCGATGCAACTAACTCCGGAAACTCGAATCTTGTCGGACTCACTTTTGTGCACAAAATAAAGTCGTTTTGTGCACCGAAGCGAACAACAATAATAAAAATACTAGAAAATAACAAAAAATAGAAAACTAAAGAAGCCAAAAAGAACAACATAACCGATGCAACTAACTCCGGCAACTCGAATCTTGCCGGAGTCACTTTTGTGCACAAAATAAAGTCGTTTTGTGCACAGAAGCGAACAACAATAATAAAAATACTAGAAAATAACAAAAAATAGAAAACTGAAGAAGCCAAAAAGAACAACCTAACCGATGCAACTAACTCCGGCAACTCGAATCTTGCCGGAGTCACTTTTGTGCACAAAATAAAGTCGTTTTGTGCATCGAAGCGAACAACAATAATAAAAATACTAGAAAATAACAAAAAATAGAAAACTAAAGAAGCCAAAAAGAACAACCTAACCGATGCAACTAACTTTGGCAACTCGAATCTTGCCGGAGTCACTTTTGTGCACAAAATAAAGTCGTTTTGTGCACAGAAGCGAACAACAATAATAAAAATACTAGAAAATAACAAAAAATAGAAAACTAAAGAAGCCAAAAAGAACAAGCTAACCGATGCAACTAACTTTGGCAACTCGAATCTTGCCGGAGTTACTTTTGTGCAAAAAATAAAGTCGTTTTGTGCACAGAAGCGAACAACAAAAAGAAAAATACTAGAAAATAACAAAAAATAGAAAACTAAAGAAGCCAAAAAGAACAACCTAACCGATGCAACTAACTCATGCAACTCGAATCTTGCCGGAGTCACTTTTGTGCACAAAATAAAGTCATTTTGTTCACCCAAGCGAACAACAAAAACAAAAATACTAGAAAATAACAAAAAATAGAGAACTAAAGAAGCCAGAAAGAACAACCTAACCGATGCAACTAACTCCGGCAACTCGAATCTTGTCGGACTCACTTTTGTGCACAAAATAAAGTCGTTTTGTGCACCGAAGCGAACAACAATAATAAAAATACTAGAAAATAACAAAAAATAGAAAACTAAAGAAGCCAAAAAGAACAACATAACCGATGCAACTAACTCCGGCAACTCGAATCTTGCCGGAGTCACTTTTGTGCACAAAATAAAGTCGTTTTGTGCACAGAAGCGAACAACAATAATAAAAATACTAGAAAATAACAAAAAATAGAAAACTGAAGAAGCCAAAAAGAACAACCTAACCGATGCAACTAACTCCGGCAACTCGAATCTTGCCGGAGTCACTTTTGTGCACAAAATAAAGTCGTTTTGTGCATCGAAGCGAACAACAATAATAAAAATACTAGAAAATAACAAAAAATAGAAAACTAAAGAAGCCAAAAAGAACAACCTAACCGATGCAACTAACTTTGGCAACTCGAATCTTGCCGGAGTCACTTTTGTGCACAAAATAAAGTCGTTTTGTGCACAGAAGCGAACAACAATAATAAAAATACTAGAAAATAACAAAAAATAGAAAACTAAAGAAGCCAAAAAGAACAACCTAACCGATGCAACTAACTTTGGCAACTCGAATCTTGCCGGAGTTACTTTTGTGCCCAAAATAAAGTCTTTTTGTGCACCGAAGCGAACAGCAATAACAAAAATACTAGAAAATAACAAAAAATAGAAAACTAAAGAAGCCAAAAAGAACAAGCTAACCGATGCAACTAACTTTGGCAACTCGAATCTTGCCGGAGTTACTTTTGTGCAAAAAATAAAGTCGTTTTGTGCACAGAAGCGAACAACAAAAAGAAAAATACTAGAAAATAACAAAAAATAGAAAACTAAAGAAGCCAAAAAGAACAACCTAACCGATGCAACTAACTCCTGCAACTCGAATCTTGCCGGAGTCACTTTTGTGCACAAAATAAAGTCATTTTGTTCACCCAAGCGAACAACAAAAACAAAAATACTAGAAAATAACAAAAAATAGAGAACTAAAGAAGCCAGAAAGAACAACCTAACCGATGCAACTAACTCCGGCAACTCGAATCTTGTCGGACTCACTTTTGTGCACAAAATAAAGTCGTTTTGTGCACCGAAGCGAACAACAATAATAAAAATACTAGAAAATAACAAAAAATAGAAAACTAAAGAAGCCAAAAAGAACAACATAACCGATGCAACTAACTCCGGCAACTCGAATCTTGCCGGAGTCACTTTTGTGCACAAAATAAAGTCGTTTTGTGCACAGAAGCGAACAACAATAATAAAAATACTAGAAAATAACAAAAAATAGAAAACTGAAGAAGCCAAAAAGAACAACCTAACCGATGCAACTAACTCCGGCAACTCGAATCTTGCCGGAGTCACTTTTGTGCACAAAATAAAGTCGTTTTGTGCATCGAAGCGAACAACAATAATAAAAATACTAGAAAATAACAAAAAATAGAAAACTAAAGAAGCCAAAAAGAACAACCTAACCGATGCAACTAACTTTGGCAACTCGAATCTTGCCGGAGTTACTTTTGTGCCCAAAATAAAGTCGTTTTGTGCACCGAAGCGAACAGCAATAACAAAAATACTAGAAAATAACAAAAAATAGAAAACTGAAGAAGTCAAAAAGAACAACCTAACCGATGCAATTAACTCCATCAACTCGAATCTTGTCGGAGTCACTTTTGTGCACAAAATAAAGTCATTTTGTGCACCAAAGCGAACATCAATAACAAAAAAACTAGAAAATAATAAAAAATAGAAAACTAAAGAAGCCAATAAGAACAACCTTACCGATGCAACTAACTCCAGCAACTCGAATCTTGCCGGAGTTACTTTTGTGCACAAAATAAAGTCGTTTTGTGCACAGAAGCGAACAACAAAAACAAAAATACTAGAAAATAACAAAAAATAGAAAACTAGAGAAGCCAAAAAGAACAACATAACCGATGCAACTAACTTCGGCAACTCGAATCTTGCCGGAGTCACTTTTGTGCACAAAATAAAGTCGTTTTGTGCACAGAAGCGAACAACAATAATAAAAATACTAGAAAATAACAAAAAATAGAAAACTGAAGAAGCCAAAAAGAACAACCTATCCGATGCAACTAACTCCGGCAACTCGAATCTTGTCGGACTCACTTTTGTGCACAAAATAAAGTCGTTTTGTGCACCGAAGCGAACAACAATAATAAAAATACTAGAAAATAACAAAAAATAGAAAACTAAAGAAGCAAAAAAGAACAACATAACCGATGCAACTAACTCCGGCAACTCGAATCTTGCCGGAGTCACTTTTGTGCACAAAATAAAGTCGTTTTGTGCACAGAAGCGAACAACAATAATAAAAATACTAGAAAATAACAAAAAAAAGAAAACTAAAGAAGCCAAAAAGAACAACCTAACCGATGCAACTAACTTTGGCAACTCGAATCTTGCCGGAGTTACTTTTGTGCCCAAAATAAAGTCGTTTTGTGCACCGAAGCGAACAGCAATAACAAAAATACTAGAAAATAACAAAAAATAGAAAACTAAAGAAGCCAAAAAGAACAAGCTAACCGATGCAACTAACTTTGGCAACTCGAATCTTGCCGGAGTTACTTTTGTGCACAAAATAAAGTCGTTTTGTGCACAGAAGCGAACAACAAAAAGAAAAATACTAGAAAATAACAAAAAATAGAAAACTAAAGAAGCCAAAAAGAACAACCTAACCGATGCAACTAACTCCTGCAACTCGAATCTTGCCGGAGTCACTTTTGTGCACAAAATAAAGTCGTTTTGTTCACCCAAGCGAACAACAAAAACAAAAATACTAGAAAATAACAAAAAATAGAAAACTAAAGAAGCCAAAAAGAACAACCTAACCGATGCAACTAACTCCGGCAACTCGAATCTTGTCGGACTCACTTTTGTGCACAAAATAAAGTCGTTTTGTGCACCGAAGCGAACAACAATAATAAAAATACTAGAAAATAACAAAAAATAGAAAACTAAAGAAGCCAAAAAGAACAACATAACCGATGCAACTAACTCCGGCAACTCGAATCTTGCCGGAGTCACTTTTGTGCACAAAATAAAGTCGTTTTGTGCACAGAAGCGAACAACAATAATAAAAATACTAGAAAATAACAAAAAATAGAAAACTAAAGAAGCCAAAAAGAACAACCTAACCGATGCAACTAACTTTGGCAACTCGAATCTTGCCGGAGTTACTTTTGTGCCCAAAATAAAGTCTTTTTGTGCACCGAAGCGAACAGCAATAACAAAAATACTAGAAAATAACAAAAAATAGAAAACTAAAGAAGCCAAAAAGAACAAGCTAAGCGATGCAACTAACTTTGGCAACTCGAATCTTGCCGGAGTTACTTTTGTGCAAAAAATAAAGTCGTTTTGTGCACAGAAGCGAACAACAAAAAGAAAAATACTAGAAAATAACAAAAAATAGAAAACTAAAGAAGCCAAAAAGAACAACCTAACCGATGCAACTAACTCCGGCAACTCGAATCTTGTCGGACTCACTTTTGTGCACAAAATAAAGTCGTTTTGTGCACCGAAGCGAACAACAATAATAAAAATACTAGAAAATAACAAAAAATAGAAAACTAAAGAAGCCAAAAAGAACAACATAACCGATGCAACTAACTCCTGCAACTCGAATCTTGCCGGAGTCACTTTTGTGCACAAAATAAAGTCGTTTTGTTCACCCAAGCGAACAACAAAAACAAAAATACTAGAAAATAACAAAAAATAGAGAACTAAAGAAGCCAGAAAGAACAACCTAACCGATGCAACTAACTCCGGCAACTCGAATCTTGTCGGACTCACTTTTGTGCACAAAATAAAGTCGTTTTGTGCACCGAAGCGAACAACAATAATAAAAATACTAGAAAATAACAAAAAATAGAAAACTAAAGAAGCCAAAAAGAACAACATAACCGATGCAACTAACTCCGGCAACTCGAATCTTGCCGGAGTCACTTTTGTGCACAAAATAAAGTCGTTTTGTGCACAGAAGCGAACAACAATAATAAAAATACTAGAAAATAACAAAAAATAGAAAACTAAAGAAGCCAAAAAGAACAACCTAACCGATGCAACTAACTTTGGCAACTCGAATCTTGCCGGAGTTACTTTTGTGCCCAAAATAAAGTCTTTTTGTGCACCGAAGCGAACAGCAATAACAAAAATACTAGAAAATAACAAAAAATAGAAAACTAAAGAAGCCAAAAAGAACAAGCTAAGCGATGCAACTAACTTTGGCAACTCGAATCTTGCCGGAGTTACTTTTGTGCAAAAAATAAAGTCGTTTTGTGCACAGAAGCGAACAACAAAAAGAAAAATACTAGAAAATAACAAAAAATAGAAAACTAAAGAAGCCAAAAAGAACAACCTAACCGATGCAACTAACTCCTGCAACTCGAATCTTGCCGGAGTCACTTTTGTGCACAAAATAAAGTCGTTTTGTTCACCCAAGCGAACAACAAAAACAAAAATACTAGAAAATAACAAAAAATAGAGAACTAAAGAAGCCAGAAAGAACAACCTAACCGATGCAACTAACTCCGGCAACTCGAATCTTGTCGGACTCACTTTTGTGCACAAAATAAAGTCGTTTTGTGCACCGAAGCGAACAACAATAATAAAAATACTAGAAAATAACAAAAAATAGAAAACTAAAGAAGCCAAAAAGAACAACATAACCGATGCAACTAACTCCGGCAACTCGAATCTTCCCGGAGTCACTTTTGTGCACAAAATAAAGTCGTTTTGTGCACAGAAGCGAACAACAATAATAAAAATACTAGAAAATAACAAAAAATAGAAAACTGAAGAAGCCAAAAAGAACAACCTAACCGATGCAACTAACTCCGGCAACTCGAATCTTGCCGGAGTCACTTTTGTGCACAAAATAAAGTCGTTTTGTGCATCGAAGCGAACAACAATAATAAAAATACTAGAAAATAACAAAAAATAGAAAACTAAAGAAGCCAAAAAGAACAACCTAACCGATGCAACTAACTTTGGCAACTCGAATCTTGCCGGAGTTACTTTTGTGCCCAAAATAAAGTCGTTTTGTGCACCGAAGCGAACAGCAATAACAAAAATACTAGAAAATAACAAAAAATAGAAAACTGAAGAAGCCAAAAAGAGCAACCTAACCGATGCAATTAACTCCATCAACTCGAATCTTGTCGGAGTCACTTTTGTGCACAAAATAAAGTCATTTTGTGCACCAAAGCGAACATCAATAACAAAAAAACTAGAAAATAATAAAAAGTTGAAAACTAAAGAAGCCAATAAGAACAACCTTACCGATGCAACTAACTCCAGCAACTCGAATCTTGCCGGAGTTACTTTTGTGCACAAAATAAAGTCGTTTTGTGCACAGAAGCGAACAACAAAAACAAAAATACTAGAAAATAACAAAAAATAGAAAACTAAAGAAGCCAAAAAGAACAACATAACCGATGCAACTAACTCCGGCAACTCGAATCTTGCCGGAGTCACTTTTGTGCACAAAATAAAGTCGTTTTGTGCACAGAAGCGAACAACAATAATAAAAATACTAGAAAATAACAAAAAATAGAAAACTGAAGAAGCCAAAAAGAACAACCTATCCGATGCAACTAACTCCGGCAACTCGAATCTTGTCGGACTCACTTTTGTGCACAAAATAAAGTCGTTTTGTGCACCGAAGCGAACAACAATAATAAAAATACTAGAAAATAACAAAAAATAGAAAACCAAAGAAGCCAAAAAGAACAACATAACCGATGCAACTAACTCCGGCAAGTCGAATCTTGCCGGAGTCACTTTTGTGCACAAAATAAAGTCGTTTTGTGCACAGAAGCGAACAACAATAATAAAAATACTAGAAAATAACAAAAAAAAGAAAACTAAAGAAGCCAAAAAGAACAACCTAACCGATGCAACTAACTTTGGCAACTCGAATCTTGCCGGAGTTACTTTTGTGCCCAAAATAAAGTCGTTTTGTGCACCGAAGCGAACAGCAATAACAAAAATACTAGAAAATAACAAAAAATAGAAAACTAAAGAAGCCAAAAAGAACAAGCTAACCGATGCAACTAACTTTGGCAACTCGAATCTTGCCGGAGTTACTTTTGTGCACAAAATAAAGTCGTTTTGTGCACAGAAGCGAACAACAAAAAGAAAAATACTAGAAAATAACAAAAAATAGAAAACTAAAGAAGCCAAAAAGAACAACCTAACCGATGCAACTAACTCCTGCAACTCGAATCTTGCCGGAGTCACTTTTGTGCACAAAATAAAGTCGTTTTGTTCACCCAAGCGAACAACAAAAACAAAAATACTAGAAAATAACAAAAAATAGAAAACTAAAGAAGCCAAAAAGAACAACCTAACCGATGCAACTAACTCCGGCAACTCGAATCTTGTCGGACTCACTTTTGTGCACAAAATAAAGTCGTTTTGTGCACCGAAGCGAACAACAATAATAAAAATACTAGAAAATAACAAAAAATAGAAAACTAAAGAAGCCAAAAAGAACAACATAACCGATGCAACTAACTCCGGCAACTCGAATCTTGCCGGAGTCACTTTTGTGCACAAAATAAAGTCGTTTTGTGCACAGAAGCGAACAACAATAATAAAAATACTAGAAAATAACAAAAAATAGAAAACTGAAGAAGCCAAAAAGAACAACCTAACCGATGCAACTAACTCCGGCAACTCGAATCTTGCCGGAGTCACTTTTGTGCACAAAATAAAGTCGTTTTGTGCATCGAAGCGAACAACAATAATAAAAATACTAGAAAATAACAAAAAATAGAAAACTAAAGAAGCCAAAAAGAACAACCTAACCGATGCAACTAACTTTGGCAACTCGAATCTTGCCGGAGTTACTTTTGTGCCCAAAATAAAGTCGTTTTGTGCACGGAAGCGAACAGCAATAACGAAAGTACTAGAAAATAACAAAAAATAGAAAACTGAAGAAGCCAAAAAGAACAACCTAACCGATGCAATTAACTCCATCAACTCGAATCTTGTCGGAGTCACTTTTGTGCACAAAATAAAGTCATTTTGTGCACCAAAGCGAACATCAATAACAAAAAAACTAGAAAATAATAAAAAATAGAAAACTGAAGAAGCCAATAAGAACAACCTTACCGATGCAACTAACTCCAGCAACTCGAATATTGCCGGAGTTACTTTTGTGCACAAAATAAAGTCGTTTTGTTCACAGAAGCGAACAACAAAAACAAAAATACTAGAAAATAACAAAAAAGAGAAAACTAAAGAAGCCAAAAAGAACAACCTAACCGATGCAACTAACTCCTGCAACTCGAATCTTGCCGGAGTCACTTTTGTGCACAAAATAAAGTCGTTTTGTTCACTCAAGCGAACAAAAAAAACAAAAATACTAGAAAATAACAAAAAATAGAAAACTAAAGAAGCCAAAAAGAACAACATAACCGATGCAACTAACTCCGGCAACTCGAATCTTGCCGGAGTCACTTTTGTGCACAAAATAAAGTCGTTTTGTGCACAGAAGCGAACAACAATAATAAAAATACTAGAAAATAACAAAAAATAGAAAACTAAAGAAGCCAAAAAGAACAACCTAACCGATGCAACTAACTTTGGCAACTCGAATCTTGCCGGAGTTACTTTTGTGCCCAAAATAAAGTCGTTTTGTGCACCGAAGCGAACAACAATAACAAAAATACTAGAAAATAACAAAAAATAGAAAATTGAAGAAGCCAGAAAGAACAACCTAACCGATGCAACTAACTCCGGCAACTCGAATCTTGCCGGAGTCACTTTTGTGCACAAAATAAAGTCGTTTTGTGCACAGAAGCGAACAACAATAATAAAAATACTAGAAAATAACAAAAAATAGAAAACTGAAGAAGCCAAAAAGAACAACCTAACCGATGCAACTAACTCCGGCAACTCGAATCTTGCCGGAGTCACTTTTGTGCACAAAATAAAGTCGTTTTGTGCATCGAAGCGAACAACAATAATAAAAATACTAGAAAATAACAAAAAATAGAAAACTAAAGAAGCCAAAAAGAACAACCTAACCGATGCAACTAACTTTGGCAACTCGAATCTTGCCGGAGTTACTTTTGTGCCCAAAATAAAGTCGTTTTGTGCACGGAAGCGAACAGCAATAACGAAAGTACTAGAAAATAACAAAAAATAGAAAACTGAAGAAGCCAAAAAGAACAACCTAACCGATGCAATTAACTCCATCAACTCGAATCTTGTCGGAGTCACTTTTGTGCACAAAATAAAGTCATTTTGTGCACCAAAGCGAACATCAATAACAAAAAAACTAGAAAATAATAAAAAATAGAAAACTGAAGAAGCCAATAAGAACAACCTTACCGATGCAACTAACTCCAGCAACTCGAATATTGCCGGAGTTACTTTTGTGCACAAAATAAAGTCGTTTTGTTCACAGAAGCGAACAACAAAAACAAAAATACTAGAAAATAACAAAAAAGAGAAAACTAAAGAAGCCAAAAAGAACAACCTAACCGATGCAACTAACTCCTGCAACTCGAATCTTGCCGGAGTCACTTTTGTGCACAAAATAAAGTCGTTTTGTTCACTCAAGCGAACAAAAAAAACAAAAATACTAGAAAATAACAAAAAATAGAAAACTAAAGAAGCCAAAAAGAACAACATAACCGATGCAACTAACTCCGGCAACTCGAATCTTGCCGGAGTCACTTTTGTGCACAAAATAAAGTCGTTTTGTGCACAGAAGCGAACAACAATAATAAAAAGACTAGAAAATAACAAAAAATAGAAAACTAAAGAAGCCAAAAAGAACAACCTAACCGATGCAACTAACTTTGGCAACTCGAATCTTGCCGGAGTTACTTTTGTGCCCAAAATAAAGTCTTTTTGTGCACCGAAGCGAACAGCAATAACAAAAATACTAGAAAATAACAAAAAACAGAAAACTAAAGAAGCCAAAAAGAACAAGCTAACCGATGCAACTAACTTTGGCAACTCGAATCTTGCCGGAGTTACTTTTGTGCACAAAATAAAGTCGTTTTGTGCACAGAAGCGAACAACAAAAAGAAAAATACTAGAAAATAACAAAAAATAGAAAACTAAAGAAGCCAAAAAGAACAACCTAACCGATGCAACTAACTCCTGCAACTCGAATCTTGCCGGAGTCACTTTTGTGCACAAAATAAAGTCGTTTTGTTCACCCAAGCGAACAACAAAAACAAAAATACTAGAAAATAACGAAAAATAGAAAACTAAAGAAGCCAAAAAGAACAACCTAACCGATGCAACTAACTTTGGCAACTCGAATCTTGCCGGAGTTACTTTTGTGCCCAAAATAAAGTCGTTTTGTGCACGGAAGCGAACAGCAATAACAAAAGTACTAGAAAATAACAAAAAATAGAAAACTGAAGAAGCCAAAAAGAACAACCTAACCGATGCAATTAACTCCATCAACTCGAATCTTGTCGGAGTCACTTTTGTGCACAAAATAAAGTCATTTTGTGCACCAAAGCGAACATCAATAACAAAAAAACTAGAAAATAATAAAAAATAGAAAACTGAAGAAGCCAATAAGAACAACCTTACCGATGCAACTAACTCCAGCAACTCGAATATTGCCGGAGTTACTTTTGTGCACAAAATAAAGTCGTTTTGTTCACAGAAGCGAACAACAAAAACAAAAATACTAGAAAATAACAAAAAAGAGAAAACTAAAGAAGCCAAAAAGAACAACCTAACCGATGCAACTAACTCCTGCAACTCGAATCTTGCCGGAGTCACTTTTGTGCACAAAATAAAGTCGTTTTGTTCACTCAAGCGAACAAAAAAAACAAAAATACTAGAAAATAACAAAAAATAGAAAACTAAAGAAGCCAAAAAGAACAACATAACCGATGCAACTAACTCCGGCAACTCGAATCTTGCCGGAGTCACTTTTGTGCACAAAATAAAGTCGTTTTGTGCACAGAAGCGAACAACAATAATAAAAATACTAGAAAATAACAAAAAATAGAAAACTAAAGAAGCCAAAAAGAACAACCTAACCGATGCAACTAACTTTGGCAACTCGAATCTTGCCGGAGTTACTTTTGTGCCCAAAATAAAGTCTTTTTGTGCACCGAAGCGAACAGCAATAACAAAAATACTAGAAAATAACAAAAAACAGAAAACTAAAGAAGCCAAAAAGAACAAGCTAACCGATGCAACTAACTTTGGCAACTCGAATCTTGCCGGAGTTACTTTTGTGCACAAAATAAAGTCGTTTTGTGCACAGAAGCGAACAACAAAAAGAAAAATACTAGAAAATAACAAAAAATAGAAAACTAAAGAAGCCAAAAAGAACAACCTAACCGATGCAACTAACTCCTGCAACTCGAATCTTGCCGGAGTCACTTTTGTGCACAAAATAAAGTCGTTTTGTTCACCCAAGCGAATAACAAAAACAAAAATACTAGAAAATAACGAAAAATAGAAAACTAAAGAAGCCAAAAAGAACAACCTAACCGATGCAACTAACTCCGGCAACTCGAATCTTGTCGGACTCACTTTTGTGCACAAAATAAAGTCGTTTTGTGCACCGAAGCGAACAACAATAATAAAAATACTAGAAAATAACAAAAAATAGAAAACTAAAGAAGCCAAAAAGAACAACATAACCGATGCAACTAACTCCGGCAACTCGAATCTTGCCGGAGTCACTTTTGTGCACAAAATAAAGTCGTTTTGTGCACAGAAGCGAACAACAATAATAAAAATACTAGAAAATAACAAAAAACAGAAAACTGAAGAAGCCAAAAAGAATAACCTAACCGATGCAACTAACTTCGGCAACTCGAATCTTGCCGGAGTCACTTTTGTGCACAAAATAAAGTCGTTTTGTGCATCGAAGCGAACAACAATAATGAAAATACTAGAAAATAACAAAAAATAGAAAACTAAAGAAGCCAAAAAGAACAACCTAACCGATGCAACTAACTTTGGCAACTCGAATCTTGCCGGAGTTACTTTTGTGCCCAAAATAAAGTCGTTTTGTGCACCGAAGCGAACAGCAATAACAAAAATACTAGAAAATAACAAAAAATAGAAAACTAAAGAAGCCAAAAAGAACAACCTAACCGATGCAACTAACTTTGGCAACTCGAATCTTGCCGGAGTTACTTTTGTGCCCAAAATAAAGTCGTTTTGTGCACCGAAGCGAACAGCAATAACAAAAATACTAGAAAATAACAAAAAATAGAAAACTAAAGAAGCCAAAAAGAACAAGCTAACCGATGCAACTAACTTTGGCAACTCGAATCTAGCCGGAGTTACTTTTGTGCACAAAATAAAGTCGTTTTGTGCACAGAAGCGAACAACAAAAAGAAAAATACTAGAAAATAACAAAAAATAGAAAACTAAAGAAGCCAAAAAGAACAACCTAACCGATGCAACTAACTCCTGCAACTCGAATCTTGCCGGAGTCACTTTTGTGCACAAAATAAAGTCGTTTTGTTCACCCAAGCGAACAACAAAAACAAAAATACTAGAAAATAACAAAAAATAGAAAACTAAAGATGCCAAAAAGAACAACCTAACCGATGAAACTAACTCCGGCAACTCGAATCTTGTCGGACTCACTTTTGTGCACAAAATAAAGTCGTTTTGTGCACCGAAGCGAACAACAATAATAAAAATGCTAGAAAATAACAAAAAATAGAAAACTAAAGAAGCCAAAAAGAACAACATAACCGATGCAACTAACTCCGGCAACTCGAATCTTGCCGGAGTCACTTTTGTGCACAAAGTAAAGTCGTTTTGTGCCCAGAAGCGAACAACAATAATAAAAATACTAGAAAATAACAAAAAATAGAAAACTGAAGAAGCCAAAAAGAACAACCTAACCGATGCAACTAACTCCGGCAACTCGAATCTTGCCGGAGTCACTTTTGTGCACAAAATAAAGTCGTTTTGTGCATCGAAGCGAACAACAATAATAAAAATACTAGAAAATAACAAAAAATAGAAAACTAAAGAAGCCAAAAAGAACAACCTAACCGATGCAACTAACTTTGGCAACTCGAATCTTGCCGGAGTTATTTTTGTGCCCAAAATAAAGTCGTTTTGTGCACCGAAGCGAACATCAATAACAAAAATACCAGAAAATAACAAAAAATAGAAAACTGAAGAAGCCAAAAAGAACAACCTAACCGATGCAATTAACTCCATCAACTCGAATCTTGTCGGAGTCACTTTTGTGCACAAAATAAAGTCATTTTGTGCACCAAAGCGAACATCAATAACAAAAAAACTAGAAAATAATAAAAAATAGAAAACTGAAGAAGCCAATAAGAACAACCTTACCGATGCAACTAACTCCAGCAACTCGAATCTTGCCGGAGTTACTTTTGCGCACAAAATAAAGTCGTTTTGTTCACAGAAGCGAACAACAAAAACAAAAATACTAGAAAATAACAAAAAATAGAAAACTAAAGAAGCCAAAAAGAACAACCTAACCGATGCAACTAACTCCTGCAACTCGAATCTTGCCGGAGTCACTTTTGTGCACAAAATAAAGTCGTTTTGTTCACCCAAGCGAACAAAAAAAACAAAAATACTAGAAAATAACAAAAAATAGAAAACTAAAGAAGCCAAAAAGAACAACATAACCGATGCAACTAACTCCGGCAACTCGAATCTTGCCGGAGTCACTATTGTGCACAAAATAAAGTCGTTTTGTTCACCCAAGCGAACAATAAAAACAAAAATACTAGAAAATAACAAAAAATAGAAAACTAAAGAAGCCAAAAAGAACAACCTAACAGATGCAACTAACTCCGGCAACTCGAATCTTGTCGGACTCACTTTTGTGCACAAAATAAAGTCGTTTTGTGCACCGAAGCGAACAACAATAATAAAAATACTAGAAAATAACAAAAAATAGAAAACTAAAGAAGCCAAAAAGAACAACATAACCGATGCAACTAACTCCGGCAACTCGAATCTTGCCGGAGTCACTTTTGTGCACAAAATAAAGTCGTTTTGTGCACAGAAGCGAACAACAATAATAAAAATACTAGAAAATAACAAAAAATAGAAAACTAAAGAAGCCAAAAAGAACAACCTAACCGATGCAACTAACTTTGGCAACTCGAATCTTGCCGGAGTTACTTTTGTGCCCAAAATAAAGTCGTTTTGTGCACCGAAGCGAACAGCAATAACAAAAATACTAGAAAATAACAAAAAATAGAAAACTAAAGAAGCCAAAAAGAACAAGCTAACCGATGCAACTAACTTTGGCAACTCGAATCTAGCCGGAGTTACTTTTGTGCACAAAATAAAGTCATTTTGTGCACAGAAGCGAACAACAAAAAGAAAAATACTAGAAAATAACAAAAAATAGAAAACTAAAGAAGCCAAAAAGAACAACCTAACCGATGCAACTAACTCCGGCAACTCGAATCTTGTCGGACTCACTTTTGTGCACAAAATAAAGTCGTTTTGTGCACAGAAGCGAACAACAATAATAAAAATACTAGAAAATAACAAAAAATAGAAAACTAAAGAAGCCAAAAAGAACAACATAACCGATGCAACTAACTCCGGCAACTCGAATCTTGCCGGAGTCACTTTTGTGCACAAAATAAAGTCGTTTTGTGCACAGAAGCGAACAACAGTAATAAAAATACTAGAAAATAACAAAAAATAGAAAACTGAAGAAGCCAAAAAGAACAACCTAACCGATGCAACTAACTCCGGCAACTCGAATCTTGCCGGAGTCACTATTGTGCACAAAATAAAATCGTTTTGTGCTTCGAAGCGAACAATAATAATAAAAATACTAGAAAATAACAAAAAATAGAAAACTAAAGAAGCCAAAAAGAACAACCTAACCGATGCAACTAACTTTGGCAACTCGAATCTTGCCGGAGTTACTATTGTGCCAAAAATAAAGTCGTTTTGTGCACCGAAGCGAACAGCAATAACAAAAATACTAGAAAATAACAAAAAATAGAAAACTGAAGAAGCCAAAAAGAACAACCTAACCGATGCAATTAACTCCATCAACTCGAATCTTGTCGGAGTCACTCTTGTGCACAAAATAAAGTCATTTTGTGCACCAAAGCGAACATCAATAACAAAAAAACTAGAAAATAATAAAAAATAGAAAACTGAAGAAGCCAATAAGAACAACCTAACCGATGCAACTAACTCCTGCAACTCGAATCTTGCCGGAGTCACTTTTGTGCACAAAATAAAGTCGTTTTGTTCACCCAAGCGAACAAAAAAACAAAAATACTAGAAAATAACAAAAAATAGAAAACTAAAGAAGCCAAAAAGAACAACCTAACCGATGCAACTAACTCCTGCAACTCGAATCTTGCCGGAGTCACTTTTGTGCACAAAATAAAGTCGTTTTGTTCACCCAAGCGAACAACAAAAACAAAAATACTAGAAAATAACAAAAAATAGAAAACTAAAGAAGCCAAAAAGAACAACCTAACCGATGCAACTAACTCCGGCAACTCGAATCTTGTCGGACTCACTTTTGTGCACAAAATAAAGTCGTTTTGTGCACCGAAGCGAACAACAATAATAAAAATACTAGAAAATAACAAAAAATAGAAAACTAAAGAAGCCAAAAAGAACAACATAACCGATGCAACTAACTCCGGCAACTCGAATCTTGCCGGAGTCACTTTTGTGCACAAAATAAAGTCGTTTTGTGCACAGAGGCGAACAACAATAGTAAAAATACTAGAAAATAACAAAAAATAGAAAACTGAAGAAGCCAAAAAGAACAACCTAACCGATGCAACTAACTCCGGCAACTCGAATCTTGCCGGAGTCACTTTTGTGCACAAAATAAAGTCGTTTTGTGCATCGAAGCGAACAACAATAATAAAAATACTAGAAAATAACAAAAAATAGAAAACTAAAGAAGCCAAAAAGAACAACCTAACCGATGCAACTAACTTTGGCAACTCGAATCTTGCCGGAGTTACTTTTGTGCCCAAAATAAAGTCGTTTTGTGCACCGAAGCGAACAGCAATAACAAAAATACTAGAAAATAACAAAAAATAGAAAACTGAAGAAGCCAAAAAGAACAACCTAACCGATGCAATTAACTCCATCAACTCGAATCTTGTCGGAGTCACTTTTGTGCACAAAATAAAGTCATTTTGTGCACCAAAGCGAACATCAATAACAAAAAAACTAGAAAATAATAAAAAATAGAAAACTAAAGAAGCCAATAAGAACAACCTTACCGATGCAACTAACTCCAGCAACTCGAATCTTGCCGGAGTTACTTTTGTGCACAAAATAAAGTCGTTTTGTGCACAGAAGCGAACAACAAAAATAAAAATACTAGAAAATAACAAAAAATAGAAAACTAAAGAAGCCAAAAAGAACAACATAACCGATGCAACTAACTCCGGCAACTCGAATCTTGCCGGAGTCACTTTTGTGCACAAAATAAAGTCGTTTTGTGCACAGAAGCGAACAACAATAATAAAAATACTAGAAAATAACAAAAAATAGAAAACTGAAGAAGCCAAAAAGAACAACCTAACCGATGCAACTAACTCCGGCAACTCGAATCTTGCCGGAGTCACTTTTGTGCACAAAATAAAGTCGTTTTGTTCACCCAAGCGAACAACAAAAACAAAAATACTAGAAAATAACAAAAAATAGAAAACTAAAGAAGCCAAAAAGAACAACCTAACCGATGCAACTAACTCCGGCAACTCGAATCTTGTCGGACTCACTTTTGTGCACAAAATAAAGTCGTTTTGTGCACCGAAGCGAACAACAATAATAAAAATACTAGAAAATAACAAAAAATAGAAAACTAAAGAAGCCAAAAAGAACAACATAACCGATGCAACTAACTCCGGCAACTCGAATCTTGCCGGAGTCACTTTTGTGCACAAAATAAAGTCGTTTTGTGCACAGAAGCGAACAACAATAATAAAAATACTAGAAAATAACAAAAAATAGAAAACTGAAGAAGCCAAAAAGAACAACCTAACCGATGCAACTCACTCCGGCAACTCGAATCTTGCCGGAGTCACTTTTGTGCACAAAATAAAATCGTTTTGTGCATCGAAGCGAACAACAATAATAAAAATACTAGAAAATAACAAAAAATAGAAAACTAAAGAAGCCAAAAAGAACAACCTAACCGATGCAACTAACTTTGGCAACTCGAATCTTGCCGGAGTTACTTTTGTGCCCAAAATAAAGTCGTTTTGTGCACCGAAGCGAACAGCAATAACAAAAATACTAGAAAATAACAAAAAATAGAAAACTGAAGAAGCCAAAAAGAACAACCTAACCGATGCAATTAACTCCATCAACTCGAATCTTGTCGGAGTCACTTTTGTGCACAAAATAAAGTCATTTTGTGCACCAAAGCGAACATCAATAACAAAAAAACTAGAAAATAATAAAAAATAGAAAACTGAAGAAGCCAATAAGAACAACCTAACCGATGCAACTAACTCCTGCAACTCGAATCTTGCCGGAGTCACTTTTGTGCACAAAATAAAGTCGTTTTGTTCACCCAAGCGAACAAAAAAAACAAAAATACTAGAAAATAACAAAAAATAGAAAACTAAAGAAGCCAAAAAGAACAACCTAACCGATGCAACTAACTCCTGCAACTCGAATCTTGCCGGAGTCACTTTTGTGCACAAAATAAAGTCGTTTTGTTCACCCAAGCGAACAACAAAAACAAAAATACTAGAAAATAACAAAAAATAGAAAACTAAAGAAGCCAAAAAAGAACAACCTAACCGATGCAACTAACTCCGGCAACTCGAATCTTGTCGGACTCACTTTTGTGCACAAAATAAAGTCGTTTTGTGCACCGAAGCGAACAACAATAATAAAAATACTAGAAAATAACAAAAAATAGAAAACTAAAGAAGCCAAAAAGAACAACATAACCGATGCAACTAACTCCGGCAACTCGAATCTTGCCGGAGTCACTTTTGTGCACAAAATAAAGTCGTTTTGTGCACAGAAGCGAACAACAATAATAAAAATACTAGAAAATAACAAAAAATAGAAAACGGAAGAAGCCAAAAAGAACAACCTAACCGATGCAACTAACTCCGGCAACTCGAATCTTGCCGGAGTCACTTTTGTGCACAAAATAAAGTCGTTTTGTGCATCGAAGCGAACAACAATAATAAAAATACTAGAAAATAACAAAAAATAGAAAACTAAAGAAGCCAAAAAGAACAACCTAACCGATGCAACTAACTTTGGCAACTCGAATCTTGCCGGAGTTACTTTTGTGACCAAAATAAAGTCGTTTTGTGCACCGAAGCGAACAGCAATAACAAAAATACTAAAAAATAACAAAAAATAGAAAACTAAAGAAGTCAAAAAGAACAACCTAACCGATGCAACTAACTTTGGCAACTCGAATCTTGCCGGAGTTACTTTTGTGCCCAAAATAAAGTCGTTTTGTGCACCGAAGCGAACAGCAATAACAAAAATACTAGAAAATAACAAAAAATAGAAAACTAAAGAAGCCAAAAAGAACAACCTAACCGATGCAACTAACTCCTGCAACTCGAATCTTGCCGGAGTCACTTTTGTGCACAAAATAAAGTCGTTTTGTTCACCCCAAGCGAACAACAAAAACAAAAATACTAGAAAATAATAAAAAATAGAAAACTGAAGAAGCCAATAAGAACAACCTAACCGATGCAACTAACTCCTGCAACTCGAATCTTGCCGGAGTCACTTTTGTGCACAAAATAAAATCGTTTTGTGCATCGAAGCGAACAACAATAATAAAAATACTAGAAAATAACAAAAAATAGAAAACTAAAGAAGCCAAAAAGAACAACCTAACCGATGCAACTAACTTTGGCAACTCGAATCTTGCCGGAGTTACTTTTGTGCCCAAAATAAAGTCGTTTTGTGCACCGAAGCGAACAGCAATAACAAAAATACTAGAAAATAACAAAAAATAGAAAACTGAAGAAGCCAAAAAGAACAACCTAACCGATGCAATTAACTCCATCAACTCGAATCTTGTCGGAGTCACTTTTGTGCACAAAATAAAGTCATTTTGTGCACCAAAGCGAACATCAATAACAAAAAAACTAGAAAATAATAAAAAATAGAAAACTGAAGAAGCCAATAAGAACAACCTAACCGATGCAACTAACTCCTGCAACTCGAATCTTGCCGGAGTCACTTTTGTGCACAAAATAAAGTCGTTTTGTTCACCCAAGCGAACAAAAAAAACAAAAATACTAGAAAATAACAAAAAATAGAAAACTAAAGAAGCCAAAAAGAACAACCTAACCGATGCAACTAACTCCTGCAACTCGAATCTTGCCGGAGTCACTTTTGTGCACAAAATAAAGTCGTTTTGTTCACCCAAGCGAACAACAAAAACAAAAATACTAGAAAATAACAAAAAATAGAAAACTAAAGAAGCCAAAAAAGAACAACCTAACCGATGCAACTAACTCCGGCAACTCGAATCTTGTCGGACTCACTTTTGTGCACAAAATAAAGTCGTTTTGTGCACCGAAGCGAACAACAATAATAAAAATACTAGAAAATAACAAAAAATAGAAAACTAAAGAAGCCAAAAAGAACAACATAACCGATGCAACTAACTCCGGCAACTCGAATCTTGCCGGAGTCACTTTTGTGCACAAAATAAAGTCGTTTTGTGCACAGAAGCGAACAACAATAATAAAAATACTAGAAAATAACAAAAAATAGAAAACGGAAGAAGCCAAAAAGAACAACCTAACCGATGCAACTAACTCCGGCAACTCGAATCTTGCCGGAGTCACTTTTGTGCACAAAATAAAGTCGTTTTGTGCATCGAAGCGAACAACAATAATAAAAATACTAGAAAATAACAAAAAATAGAAAACTAAAGAAGCCAAAAAGAACAACCTAACCGATGCAACTAACTTTGGCAACTCGAATCTTGCCGGAGTTACTTTTGTGACCAAAATAAAGTCGTTTTGTGCACCGAAGCGAACAGCAATAACAAAAATACTAAAAAATAACAAAAAATAGAAAACTAAAGAAGTCAAAAAGAACAACCTAACCGATGCAACTAACTTTGGCAACTCGAATCTTGCCGGAGTTACTTTTGTGCCCAAAATAAAGTCGTTTTGTGCACCGAAGCGAACAGCAATAACAAAAATACTAGAAAATAACAAAAAATAGAAAACTAAAGAAGCCAAAAAGAACAACCTAACCGATGCAACTAACTCCTGCAACTCGAATCTTGCCGGAGTCACTTTTGTGCACAAAATAAAGTCGTTTTGTTCACCCCAAGCGAACAACAAAAACAAAAATACTAGAAAATAACAAAAAATAGAAAACTAAAGAAGCCAAAAAGAACAACCTAACCGATGCAACTAACTCCGGCAACTCGAATCTTGCCGGAGTCACTTTTGTGCACAAAATAAAGTCGTTTTGTGCATCGAAGCGAACAACAATAATAAAAATACTAGAAAATAACAAAAAATAGAAAACTAAAGAAGCCAAAAAGAACAACCTAACCGATGCAACTAACTTTGGCAACTCGAATCTTGCCGGAGTTACTTTTGTGCCCAAAATAAAGTCGTTTTGTGCACCGAAGCGAACAGCAATAACAAAAATACTAGAAAATAACAAAAAATAGAAAACTAAAGAAGCCAAAAAGAACAACCTAACCGATGCAACTAACTTTGGCAACTCGAATCTTGCCGGAGTTACTTTTGTGCCCAAAATAAAGTCGTTTTGTGCACCGAAGCGAACAGCAATAACAAAAATACTAGAAAATAACAAAAAATAGAAAACTAAAGAAGCCAAAAAGAACAAGCTAACCGATGCAACTAACTTTGGATACTCGAATCTAGCCGGAGTTACTTTTGTGCACAAAATAAAGTCGTTTTGTGCACAGAAGCGAACAACAAAAAGAAAAATACTAGAAAATAACAAAAAATAGAAAACTAAAGAAGCCAAAAAGAACAACCTAACCGATGCAACTAACTCCTGCAACTCGAATCTTGCCGGAGTCACTTTTGTGCACAAAATAAAGTCGTTTTGTTCACCCAAGCGAACAACAAAAACAAAAATACTAGAAAATAACAAAAAATAGAAAACTAAAGAAGCCAAAAAGAACAACCTAACCGATGCAACTAACTCCGGCAACTCGAATCTTGTCGGACTCACTTTTGTGCACAAAATAAAGTCATTTTGTGCACCGAAGCGAACAACAATAATAAAAATACTAGAAAATAACAAAAAATAGAAAACTAAAGAAGCCAAAAAGAACAACATAACCGATGCAACTAACTCCGGCAACTCGAATCTTGCCGGAGTCACTTTTGTGCACAAAATAAAGTCGTTTTGTGCACAGAAGCGAACAACAATAATAAAAATACTAGAAAATAACAAAAAATAGAAAACTGAAGAAGCCAAAAAGAACAACCTAACCGATGCAACTAACTCCGGCAACTCGAATCTTGCCGGAGTCACTTTTGTGCACAAAATAAAGTCGTTTTGTGCACAGAAGCGAACAACAATAATAAAAATACTAGAAAATAACAAAAAATAGAAAACTGAAGAAGCCAAAAAGAACAACCTAACCGATGCAACTAACTCCGGCAACTCGAATCTTGCCGGAGTCACTTTTGTGCACAAAATAAAATCGTTTTGTGCATCGAAGCGAACAACAATAATAAAAATACTAGAAAATAACAAAAAATAGAAAACTAAAGAAGCCAAAAAGAACAACCTAACCGATGCAACTAACTTTGGCAACTCGAATCTTGCCGGAGTTACTTTTGTGCCCAAAATAAAGTCGTTTTGTGCACCGAAGCGAACAGCAATAACAAAAATACTAGAAAATAACAAAAAATAGAAAACTGAAGAAGCCAAAAAGAACAACCTAACCGATGCAATTAACTCCATCAACTCGAATCTTGTCGGAGTCACTTTTGTGCACAAAATAAAGTCATTTTGTGCACCAAAGCGAACATCAATAACAAAAAAACTAGAAAATAATAAAAAATAGAAAACTGAAGAAGCCAATAAGAACAACCTAACCGATGCAACTAACTCCTGCAACTCGAATCTTGCCGGAGTCACTTTTGTGCACAAAATAAAGTCGTTTTGTTCACCCAAGCGAACAAAAAAAACAAAAATACTAGAAAATAACAAAAAATAGAAAACTAAAGAAGCCATAAAGAACAACCTAACCGATGCAACTAACTCCTGCAACTCGAATCTTGCCGGAGTCACTTTTGTGCACAAAATAAAGTCGTTTTGTTCACCCAAGCGAACAACAAAAACAAAAATACTAGAAAATAACAAAAAATAGAAAACTAAAGAAGCCAAAAAAGAACAACCTAACCGATGCAACTAACTCCGGCAACTCGAATCTTGTCGGACTCACTTTTGTGCACAAAATAAAGTCGTTTTGTGCATCGAAGCGAACAACAATAATAAAAATACTAGAAAATAACAAAAAATAGAAAACTAAAGAAGCCAAAAAGAACAACATAACCGATGCAACTAAATCCGGCAACTCGAATCTTGCCGGAGTCACTTTTGTGCACAAAATAAAGTCGTTTTGTGCACAGAAGCGAACAACAATAATAAAAATACTAGAAAATAACAAAAAATAGAAAACGGAAGAAGCCAAAAAGAACAACCTAACCGATGCAACTAACTCCGGCAACTCGAATCTTGCCGGAGTCACTTTTGTGCACAAAATAAAGTCGTTTTGTGCATCGAAGCGAACAACAATAATAAAAATACTAGAAAATAACAAAAAATAGAAAACTAAAGAAGCCAAAAAGAACAACCTAACCGATGCAACTAACTTTGGCAACTCGAATCTTGCCGGAGTTACTTTTGTGCCCAAAATAAAGTCGTTTTGTGCACCGAAGCGAACAGCAATAACAAAAATACTAAAAAATAACAAAAAATAGAAAACTAAAGAAGTCAAAAAGAACAACCTAACCGATGCAACTAACTTTGGCAACTCGAATCTTGCCGGAGTTACTTTTGTGCCCAAAATAAAGTCGTTTTGTGCACCGAAGCGAACAGCAATAACAAAAATACTAGAAAATAACAAAAAATAGAAAACTAAAGAAGCCAAAAAGAACAACCTAACCGATGCAACTAACTCCTGCAACTCGAATCTTGCCGGAGTCACTTTTGTGCACAAAATAAAGTCGTTTTGTTCACCCAAGCGAACAACAAAAACAAAAATACTAGAAAATAACAAAAAATAGAAAACTAAAGAAGCCAAAAAGAACAACCTAACCGATGCAACTAACTCCGGCAACTCGAATCTTGTCGGACTCCCTTTTGTGCACAAAATAAAGTCGTTTTGTGCACCGAAGCGAACAACAATAATAAAAATACTAGAAAATAACAAAAAATAGAAAACTAAAGAAGCCAAAAAGAACAACATAACCGATGCAACTAACTCCGGCAACTCGAATCTTGCCGGAGTCACTTTTGTGCACAAAATAAAGTCGTTTTGTGCACAGAAGCGAACAAAAATAATAAAAATACTAGAAAATAACAAAAAATAGAAAACTGAAGAAGCCAAAAAGAACAACCTAACCGATGCAACTAACTCCGGCAACTCGAATCTTGCCGGAGTCACTTTTGTGCACAAAATAAAATCGTTTTGTGCACAGAAGCGAACAACAATAATAAAAATACTAGAAAATAACAAAAAATAGAAAACTGAAGAAGCCAAAAAGAACAACCTAACCGATGCAACTAACTCCGGCAACGCGAATCTTGCCAGAGTCACTTTTGTGCACAAAATAAAATAGTTTTGTGCATCGAAGCGAACAACAATAATAAAAATACTAGAAAATAACAAAAAATAGAAAACTAAAGAAGCCAAAAAGAACAACCTAACCGATGCAACTAACTTTGGCAACTCGAATCTTGCCGGAGTTACTTTTGTGCCCAAAATAAAGTCGTTTTGTGCACCGAAGCGAACATCAATAACAAAAATACTAGAAAATAACAAAAAATAGAAAACTAAAGAAGCCTAAAAGAACAAGCTAACCGATGCAACTAACTTTGGCAACTCGAATCTAGCCGGAGTTACTTTTGTGCACAAAATAAAGTCGTTTTGTGCACAGAAGCGAACAACAAAAAGAAAAATACTAGAAAATAACAAAAAATAGAAAACTAAAGAAGCCAAAAAGAACAACCTAACCGATGCAACTAACTCCTGCAACTCGAATCTTGCCGGAGTCACTTTTGTGCACAAAATAAAGTCGTTTTGTTCACCCAAGCGAACAACAAAAACAAAAATACTAGAAAATAACAAAAAATAGAAAACTAAAGAAGCCAAAAAGAACAACCTAACCGATGCAACTAACTCCGGCAACTCGAATCTTGTCGGACTCACTTTTGTGCACAAAATAAAGTCGTTTTGTGCACCGAAGCGAACAACAATAATAAAAATACTAGAAAATAACAAAAAATAGAAAACTAAAGAAGCCAAAAAGAACAACATAACCGATGCAACTAACTCCGGCAACTCGAATCTTGCCGGAGTCACTTTTGTGCACAAAATAAAGTCGTTTTGTGCACAGAAGCGAACAACAATAATAAAAATACTAGAAAATAACAAAAAATAGAAAACTGAAGAAGCCAAAAAGAACAACCTAACCGATGCAACTCACTCCGGCAACTCGAATCTTGCCGGAGTCACTTTTGTGCACAAAATAAAATCGTTTTGTGCATCGAAGCGAACAACAATAATAAAAATACTAGAAAATAACAAAAAATAGAAAACTAAAGAAGCCAAAAAGAACAACCTAACCGATGCAACTAACTTTGGCAACTCGAATCTTGCCGGAGTTACTTTTGTGCCCAAAATAAAGTCGTTTTGTGCACCGAAGCGAACAGCAATAACAAAAATACTAGAAAATAACAAAAAATAGAAAACTGAAGAAGCCAAAAAGAACAACCTAACCGATGCAATTAACTCCATCAACTCGAATCTTGTCGGAGTCACTTTTGTGCACAAAATAAAGTCATTTTGTGCACCAAAGCGAACATCAATAACAAAAAAACTAGAAAATAATAAAAAATAGAAAACTGAAGAAGCCAATAAGAACAACCTAACCGATGCAACTAACTCCTGCAACTCGAATCTTGCCGGAGTCACTTTTGTGCACAAAATAAAGTCGTTTTGTTCACCCAAGCGAACAAAAAAAACAAAAATACTAGAAAATAACAAAAAATAGAAAACTAAAGAAGCCAAAAAGAACAACCTAACCGATGCAACTAACTCCTGCAACTCGAATCTTGCCGGAGTCACTTTTGTGCACAAAATAAAGTCGTTTTGTTCACCCAAGCGAACAACAAAAACAAAAATACTAGAAAATAACAAAAAATAGAAAACTAAAGAAGCCAAAAAGAACAACCTAACCGATGCAACTAACTCCGGCAACTCGAATCTTGTCGGACTCACTTTTGTGCACAAAATAAAGTCGTTTTGTGCACCGAAGCGAACAACAATAATAAAAATACTAGAAAATAACAAAAAATAGAAAACTAAAGAAGCCAAAAAGAACAACATAACCGATGCAACTAACTCCGGCAACTCGAATCTTGCCGGAGTCACTTTTGTGCACAAAATAAAGTCGTTTTGTGCACAGAAGCGAACAACAATAAAAAAATACTAGAAAATAACAAAAAATAGAAAACTGAAGAAGCCAAAAAGAACAACCTAACCGATGCAACTCACTCCGGCAACTCGAATCTTGCCGGAGTCACTTTTGTGCACAAAATAAAATCGTTTTGTGCATCGAAGCGAACAACAATAATAAAAATACTAGAAAATAACAAAAAATAGAAAACTGAAGAAGCCAAAAAGAACAACCTAACCGATGCAATTAACTCCATCAACTCGAATCTTGTCGGAGTCACTTTTGTGCACAAAATAAAGTCATTTTGTGCACCAAAGCGAACATCAATAACAAAAAAACTAGAAAATAATAAAAAATAGAAAACTGAAGAAGCCAATAAGAACAACCTAACCGATGCAACTAACTCCTGCAACTCGAATCTTGCCGGAGTCACTTTTGTGCACAAAATAAAGTCGTTTTGTTCACCCAAGCGAACAAAAAAAACAAAAATACTAGAAAATAACAAAAAATAGAAAACTAAAGAAGCCAAAAAGAACAACCTAACCGATGCAACTAACTCCTGCAACTCGAATCTTGCCGGAGTCACTTTTGTGCACAAAATAAAGTCGTTTTGTTCACCCAAGCGAACAACAAAAACAAAAATACTAGAAAATAACAAAAAATAGAAAACTAAAGAAGCCAAAAAAGAACAACCTAACCGATGCAACTAACTCCGGCAACTCGAATCTTGTCGGACTCACTTTTGTGCACAAAATAAAGTCGTTTTGTGCACCGAAGCGAACAACAATAATAAAAATACTAGAAAATAACAAAAAATAGAAAACTAAAGAAGCCAAAAAGAACAACATAACCGATGCAACTAACTCCGGCAACTCGAATCTTGCCGGAGTCACTTTTGTGCACAAAATAAAGTCGTTTTGTGCACAGAAGCGAACAACAATAATAAAAATACTAGAAAATAACAAAAAATAGAAAACGGAAGAAGCCAAAAAGAACAACCTAACCGATGCAACTAACTCCGGCAACTCGAATCTTGCCGGAGTCACTTTTGTGCACAAAATAAAGTCGTTTTGTGCATCGAAGCGAACAACAATAATAAAAATACTAGAAAATAACAAAAAATAGAAAACTAAAGAAGCCAAAAAGAACAACCTAACCGATGCAACTAACTTTGGCAACTCGAATCTTGCCGGAGTTACTTTTGTGCCCAAAATAAAGTCGTTTTGTGCACCGAAGCGAACAGCAATAACAAAAATACTAAAAAATAACAAAAAATAGAAAACTAAAGAAGTCAAAAAGAACAACCTAACCGATGCAACTAACTTTGGCAACTCGAATCTTGCCGGAGTTACTTTTGTGCCCAAAATAAAGTCGTTTTGTGCACCGAAGCGAACAGCAATAACAAAAATACTAGAAAATAACAAAAAATAGAAAACTAAAGAAGCCAAAAAGAACAACCTAACCGTTGCAACTAACTCCTGCAACTCGAATCTTGCCGGAGTCACTTTTGTGCACAAAATAAAGTCGTTTTGTTCACCCCAAGCGAACAACAAAAACAAAAATACTAGAAAATAACAAAAAATAGAAAACTAAAGAAGCCAAAAAGAACAACCTAACCGATGCAACTAACTCCGGCAACTCGAATCTTGTCGGACTCCCTTTTGTGCACAAAATAAAGTCGTTTTGTGCACCGAAGCGAACAACAATAATAAAAATACTAGAAAATAACAAAAAATAGAAAACTAAAGAAGCCAAAAAGAACAACATAACCGATGCAACTAACTCCGGCAACTCGAATCTTGCCGGAGTCACTTTTGTGCACAAAATAAAGTCGTTTTGTGCACAGAAGCGAACAAAAATAATAAAAATACTAGAAAATAACAAAAAATAGAAAACTGAAGAAGCCAAAAAGAACAACCTAACCGATGCAACTAACTCCGGCAACTCGAATCTTGCCGGAGTCACTTTTGTGCACAAAATAAAATCGTTTTGTGCACAGAAGCGAACAACAATAATAAAAATACTAGAAAATAACAAAAAATAGAAAACTGAAGAAGCCAAAAAGAACAACCTAACCGATGCAACTAACTCCGGCAACTCGAATCTTGCCGGAGTCACTTTTGTGCACAAAATAAAATAGTTTTGTGCATCGAAGCGAACAACAATAATAAAAATACTAGAAAATAACAAAAAATAGAAAACTAAAGAAGCCAAAAAGAACAACCTAACCGATGCAACTAACTTTGGCAACTCGAATCTTGCCGGAGTTACTTTTGTGCCCAAAATAAAGTCGTTTTGTGCACCGAAGCGAACATCAATAACAAAAATACTAGAAAATAACAAAAAATAGAAAACTAAAGAAGCCTAAAAGAACAAGCTAACCGATGCAACTAACTTTGGCAACTCGAATCTAGCCGGAGTTACTTTTGTGCACAAAGTAAAGTCGTTTTGTGCACAGAAGCGAACAACAAAAAGAAAAATACTAGAAAATAACAAAAAATAGAAAACTAAAGAAGCCAAAAAGAACAACCTAACCGATGCAACTAACTCCTGCAACTCGAATCTTGCCGGAGTCACTTTTGTGCACAAAATAAAGTCGTTTTGTTCACCCAAGCGAACAACAAAAACAAAAATACTAGAAAATAACAAAAAATAGAAAACTAAAGAAGCCAAAAAGAACAACCTAACCGATGCAACTAACTCCGGCAAATCGAATCTTGTCGGACTCACTTTTGTGCACAAAATAAAGTCGTTTTGTGCACCGAAGCGAACAACAATAATAAAAATACTAGAAAATAACAAAAAATAGAAAACTAAAGAAGCCAAAAAGAACAACATAACCGATGCAACTAACTCCGGCAACTCGAATCTTGCCGGAGTCACTTTTGTGCACAAAATAAAGTCGTTTTGTGCACAGAAGCGAACAACAATAATAAAAATACTAGAAAATAACAAAAAATAGAAAACTGAAGAAGCCAAAAAGAACAACCTAACCGATGCAACTCACTCCGGCAACTCGAATCTTGCCGGAGTCACTTTTGTGCACAAAATAAAATCGTTTTGTGCATCGAAGCGAACAACAATAATAAAAATACTAGAAAATAACAAAAAATAGAAAACTAAAGAAGCCAAAAAGAACAACCTAACCGATGCAACTAACTTTGGCAACTCGAATCTTGCCGGAGTTACTATTGTGCCCAAAATAAAGTCGTTTTGTGCACCGAAGCGAACAGCAATAACAAAAATACTAGAAAATAACAAAAAATAGAAAACTGAAGAAGCCAAAAAGAACAACCTAACCGATGCAATTAACTCCATCAACTCGAATCTTGTCGGAGTCACTTTTGTGCACAAAATGAAGTCATTTTGTGCACCAAAGCGAACATCAATAACAAAAAAAACTAGAAAATAATAAAAAATAGAAAACTGAAGAAGCCAATAAGAACAACCTAACCGATGCAACTAACTCCTGCAACTCGAATCTTGCCGGAGTCACTTTTGTGCACAAAATAAAGTCGTTTTGTTCACCCAAGCGAACAAAAAAAACAAAAATACTTGAAAATAACAAAAAATAGAAAACTAAAGAAGCCAAAAAGAACAACCTAACCGATGCAACTAACTCCTGCAACTCGAATCTTGCCGGAGTCACTTTTGTGCACAAAATAAAGTCGTTTTGTTCACCCAAGCGAACAACAAAAACAAAAATACTAGAAAATAACAAAAAATAGAAAACTAAAGAAGCCAAAAAGAACAACCTAACCGATGCAACTAATTCCGGCAACTCGAATCTTGTCGGACTCACTTTTGTGCACAAAATAAAGTCGTTTTGTGCACCGAAGCGAACAACAATAATAAAAATACTAGAAAATAACAAAAAATAGAAAACTAAAGAAGCCAAAAAGAACAACATAACCGATGCAACTAACTCCGGCAACTCGAATCTTGCCGGAGTCACTTTTGTGCACAAAATAAAGTCGTTTTGTGCACAGAAGCGAACAACAATAATAAAAATACTAGAAAATAACAAAAAATAGAAAACTGAAGAAGCCAAAAAGAACAACCTAACCGATGCAACTAACTCCGGCAATTCGAATCTTGCCGGAGTCACTTTTGTGCACAAAATAAAGTCATTTTGTGCATCGAAGCGAACAACAATAATAAAAATACTAGAAAATAACAAAAAATAGAAAACTAAAGAAGCCAAAAAGAACAACCTAACCGATGCAACTAACTTTGGCAACTCGAATCTTGCCGGAGTTACTTTTGTGCCCAAAATAAAGTCGTTTTGTGCACCGAAGCGAACAGCAATAACAAAAATACTAGAAAATAACAAAAAACAGAAAACTAAAGAAGCCAAAAAGAACAACCTAACCGATGCAACTAACTTTGGCAATTCGAATCTTGCCGGAGTTACTTTTGTGCCCAAAATAAAGTCGTTTTGTGCACCGAAGCGAACAGCAATAACAAAAATACTAGAAAATAACAAAAAATAGAAAACTAAAGAAGCCAAAAAGAACAAGCTAACCGATGCAACTAACTTTGGCAACTCGAATCTAGCCGGAGTTACTTTTGTGCACAAAATAAAGTCGTTTTGTGCACAGAAGCGAACAACAAAAAGAAAAATACTAGAAAATAACAAAAAATAGAAAACTAAAGAAGCCAAAAAGAACAACCTAACCGATGCAACTAACTCCTGCAACTCGAATCTTGCCGGAGTCACTTTTGTGCACAAAATAAAGTCGTTTTGTTCACCCAAGCGAACAACAAAAACAAAAATACTAGAAAATAACAAAAAATAGAAAACTAAAGAAGCCAAAAAGAACAACCTAACCGATGCAACTAACTCCGGCAACTCGAATCTTGTCGGACTCACTTTTGTGCACAAAATAAAGTCTTTTTGTGCACCGAAGCGAACAACAATAATAAAAATACTAGAAAATAACAAAAATAGAAAACTAAAGAAGCCAAAAAGAACAACATAACCGATGCAACTAACTCCGGCAACTCGAATCTTGCCGGAGTCACTTTTGTGCACAAAATAAAGTCGTTTTGTGCACAGAAGCGAACAACAATAATAAAAATACTAGAAAATAACAAAAAATAGAAAACTGAAGAAGCCAAAAAGAACAACCTAACCGATGCAACTAACTCCGGCAACTCGAATCTTGCCGGAGTCACTTTTGTGCACAAAATAAAGTCGTTTTGTGCACAGAAGCGAACAACAATAATAAAAATACTAGAAAATAACAAAAAATAGAAAACTGAAGAAGCCAAAAAGAACAACCTAACCGATGCAACTATTTCCGGCAACTCGAATCTTGCCGGAGTCACTTTTGTGCACAAAATAAAATCGTTTTGTGCATCGAAGCGAACAACAATAATAAAAATACTAGAAAATAACAAAAAATAGAAAACTAAAGAAGCCAAAAAGAACAACCTAACCGATGCAACTAACTTTGGCAACTCGAATCTTGCCGGAGTTACTTTTGTGCCCAAAATAAAGTCGTTTTGTGCACCGAAGCGAACAGCAATAACAAAAATACTAGAAAATAACAAAAAATAGAAAACTGAAGAAGCCAAAAAGAACAACCTAACCGATGCAATTAACTCCATCAACTCGAATCTTGTCGGAGTCACTTTTGTGCACAAAATAAAGTCAGTTTGTGCACCAAAGCGAACATCAATAACAAAAAAACTAGAAAATAATAAAAAATAGAAAACTGAAGAAGCCAATAAGAACAACCTAACCAATGCAACTAACTCCTGCAACTCGAATCTTGCCGGAGTCACTTTTGTGCACAAAATAAAGTTGTTTTGTTCACCCAAGCGAACAAAAAAAACAAAAATACTGGAAAATAACAAAAAATAGAAAACTAAAGAAGCCAAAAAGAACAACCTAACCGATGCAACTAACTCCTGCAACTCGAATCTTGCCGGAGTCACTTTTGTGCACAAAATAAAGTCGATTTGTTCACCCAAGCGAACAACAAAAACAAAAATACTAGAAAATAACAAAAAATAGAAAACTAAAGAAGCCAAAAAGAACAACCTAACCGATGCAACTAACTCCGGCAACTCGAATCTTGTCGGACTCATTTTTGTGCACAAAATAAAGTCGTTTTGTGCACCGAAGCGAACAACAATAATAAAAATACTAGAAAATAACAAAAAATAGAAAACTAAAGAAGCCAAAAAGAACAACATAACCGATGCAACTAACTCCGGCAACTCGAATCTTGCCGGAGTCACTTTTGTGCACAAAATAAAGTCGTTTTGTGCATAGAAGCGAACAACAATAATAAAAATACTAGAAAATAACAAAAAATAGAAAACGGAAGAAGCCAAAAAGAACAACCTAACCGATGCAACTAACTCCGGCAACTCGAATCTTGCCGGAGTCACTTTTGTGCACAAAATAAAGTCGTTTTGTGCATCGAAGCGAACAACAATAATAAAAATACTAGAAAATAACAAAAAATAGAAAACTAAAGAAGCCAAAAAGAACAACCTAACCGATGCAACTAACTTTGGCAACTCGAATCTTGCCGGAGTTACTTTTGTGCCCAAAATAAAGTCGTTTTGTGCACCGAAGCGAACATCAATAACAAAAATACTAGAAAATAACAAAAAATAGAAAACTAAAGAAGCCAAAAAGAACAACCTAACCGATGCAACTAACTTTGGCAACTCGAATCTTGCCGGAGTTACTTTTGTGCCCAAAATAAAGTGGTTTTGTGCACCGAAGCGAACAGCAATAACAAAAATACTAGAAAATAACAAAAAATAGAAAACTAAAGAAGCCAAAAAGAACAACCTAACCGATGCAACTAACTCCTGCAACTCGAATCTTGCCGGAGTCACTTTTGTGCACAAAATAAAGTCGTTTTGTTCACCCAAACGAACAACAAAAACAAAAATACTAGAAAATAACAAAAAATAGAAAACTAAAGAAGCCAAAAAGAACAACCTAACCGATGCAACTAACTCCGGCAACTCGAATCTTGTCGGACTCACTTTTGTGCACAAAATAAAGTCGTTTTGTGCACCGAAGCGAACAACAATAATAAAAATACTAGAAAATAACAAAAAATAGAAAACTAAAGAAGCCAAAAAGAACAACATAACCGATGCAACTAACTCCGGCAACTCGAATCTTGCCGGAGTCACTTTTGTGCACAAAATAAAGTCGTTTTGTGCACAGAAGCGAACAACAATAATAAAAATACTAGAAAATAACAAAAAATAGAAAACTGAAGAAGCCAAAAAGAACAACCTAACCGATGCAACTAACTCCGGCAACTCGAATCTTGCCGGAGTCACTTTTGTGCACAAAATAAAGTCGTTTTGTGCACAGAAGCGAACAACAATAATAAAAATACTAGAAAATAACAAAAAATAACAAAAAATAGAAAACAGAAGAAGCCAAAAAGAACAACCTAACCGATGCAACTAACTCCGGCAACTCGAATCTTGCCGGAGTCACTTTTGTGCACAAAATAAAATCGTTTTGTTCACCCAAGCGAACAACAAAAACAAAAATACTAGAAAATAACAAAAAATAGAAAACTAAAGAAGCCAAAAAGAACAACCTAACCGATGCAACTAACTCCGGCAACTCGAATCTTGTCGGACTCACTTTTGTGCACAAAATAAAGTCGTTTTGTGCACCGAAGCGAACAGCAATAACAAAAATACTAGAAAATAACAAAAAATAGAAAACTAAAGAAGCCAAAAAGAACAAGCTAACCGATGCAACTAACTTTGGCAACTCGAATCTAGCCGGAGTTACTTTTGTGCACAAAATAAAGTCGTTTTGTGCACCGAAGCAAACAACAATAATAAAAATACTAGAAAATAACAAAAAATAGAAAACTAAAGAAGCCAAAAAGAACAACATAACCGATGCAACTAACTCCGGCAACTCGAATCTTGCCGGAGTCACTTTTGTGCACAAAATAAAGTCGTTTTGTGCACAGAAGCGAACAACAATAATAAAAATACTAGAAAATAACAAAAAATAGAAAACTGAAGAAGCCAAAAAGAACAACCTAACCGATGCAACTAACTCCGGCAACTCGAATCTTGCCGGAGTCACTTTTGTGCACAAAATAAAGTCGTTTTGTGCATCGAAGCGAACAACAATAATAAAAATACTAGAAAATAACAAAAAATAGAAAACTAAAGAAGCCAAAAAGAACAACCTAACCGATGCAACTAACTTTGGCAACTCGAATCTTGCCGGAGTTACTTTTGTGCCCAAAATAAAGTCGTTTTGTGCACCGAAGCGAACAGCAATAACAAAAATACTAGAAAATAACAAAAATACTAGAAAATAACAAAAAATAGAAAACTGAAGAAGCCAAAAAGAACAACCTAACCGATGCAATTAACTCCATCTACTCGAATCTTGTCGGAGTCACTTTTGTGCACAAAATAAAGTCATTTTGTGCACCAAAGCGAACATCAATAACAAAAAAACTAGAAAATAATAAAAAATAGAAAACTGAAGAAGCCAATAAGAACAACCTTACCGATGCAACTAACTCCAGCAACTCGAACCTTGCCGGAGTTACTTTTGTGCACAAAATAAAGTCGTTTTGTGCACAGAAGCGAACAACAATAATAAAAATACTAGAAAATAACAAAAAATAGAAAACGGAAGAAGCCAAAAAGAACAACCTAACCGATGCAACTAACTCCGGCAACTCGAATCTTGCCGGAGTCACTTTTGTGCACAAAATAAAGTCGTTTTGTGCATCGAAGCGAACAACAATAATAAAAATACTAGAAAATAACAAAAAATAGAAAACTAAAGAAGCCAAAAAGAACAACCTAACCGATGCAACTAACTTTGGCAACTCGAATCTTGCCGGAGTTACTTTTGTGCCCAAAATAAAGTCGTTTTGTGCACCGAAGCGAACATCAATAACAAAAATACTAGAAAATAACAAAAAATAGAAAACTAAAGAAGCCAAAAAGAACAACCTAACCGATGCAACTAACTTTGGCAACTCGAATCTTGCCGGAGTTACTTTTGTGCCCAAAATAAAGTGGTTTTGTGCACCGAAGCGAACAGCAATAACAAAAATACTAGAAAATAACAAAAAATAGAAAACTAAAGAAGCCAAAAAGAACAACCTAACCGATGCAACTAACTCCTGCAACTCGAATCTTGCCGGAGTCACTTTTGTGCACAAAATAAAGTCGTTTTGTTCACCCAAACGAACAACAAAAACAAAAATACTAGAAAATAACAAAAAATAGAAAACTAAAGAAGCCAAAAAGAACAACCTAACCGATGCAACTAACTTTGGCAACTCGAATCTTGCCGGAGTTACTTTTGTGCACAAAATAAAGTCGTTTTGTGCACAGAAGCGAACAACAAAAACAAAAATACTAGAAAATAACAAAAAATAGAAAACTAAAGAAGCCAAAAAGAACAACCTAACCGATGCAACTAACTCCGGCAACTCGAATCTTGTCGGACTCACTTTTGTGCACAAAATAAAGTCGTTTTGTGCACCGAAGCGAACAGCAATAACAAAAATACTAGAAAATAACAAAAAATAGAAAACTAAAGAAGCCAAAAAGAACAAGCTAACCGATGCAACTAACTTTGGCAACTCGAATCTAGCCGGAGTTACTTTTGTGCACAAAATAAAGTCGTTTTGTGCACCGAAGCAAACAACAATAATAAAAATACTAGAAAATAACAAAAAATAGAAAACTAAAGAAGCCAAAAAGAACAACATAACCGATGCAACTAACTCCGGCAACTCGAATCTTGCCGGAGTCACTTTTGTGCACAAAATAAAGTCGTTTTGTGCACAGAAGCGAACAACAATAATAAAAATACTAGAAAATAACAAAAAATAGAAAACTGAAGAAGCCAAAAAGAACAACCTAACCGATGCAACTAACTCCGGCAACTCGAATCTTGCCGGAGTCACTTTTGTGCACAAAATAAAGTCGTTTTGTGCATCGAAGCGAACAACAATAATAAAAATACTAGAAAATAACAAAAAATAGAAAACTAAAGAAGCCAAAAAGAACAACCTAACCGATGCAACTAACTTTGGCAACTCGAATCTTGCCGGAGTTACTTTTGTGCCCAAAATAAAGTCGTTTTGTGCACCGAAGCGAACAGCAATAACAAAAATACTAGAAAATAACAAAAATACTAGAAAATAACAAAAAATAGAAAACTGAAGAAGCCAAAAAGAACAACCTAACCGATGCAATTAACTCCATCTACTCGAATCTTGTCGGAGTCACTTTTGTGCACAAAATAAAGTCATTTTGTGCACCAAAGCGAACATCAATAACAAAAAAACTAGAAAATAATAAAAAATAGAAAACTGAAGAAGCCAATAAGAACAACCTTACCGATGCAACTAACTCCAGCAACTCGAACCTTGCCGGAGTTACTTTTGTGCACAAAATAAAGTCGTTTTGTGCACAGAAGCGAACAACAATAATAAAAATACTAGAAAATAACAAAAAATAGAAAACGGAAGAAGCCAAAAAGAACAACCTAACCGATGCAACTAACTCCGGCAACTCGAATCTTGCCGGAGTCACTTTTGTGCACAAAATAAAGTCGTTTTGTGCATCGAAGCGAACAACAATAATAAAAATACTAGAAAATAACAAAAAATAGAAAACTAAAGAAGCCAAAAAGAACAACCTAACCGATGCAACTAACTTTGGCAACTCGAATCTTGCCGGAGTTACTTTTGTGCCCAAAATAAAGTCGTTTTGTGCACCGAAGCGAACATCAATAACAAAAATACTAGAAAATAACAAAAAATAGAAAACTAAAGAAGCCAAAAAGAACAACCTAACCGATGCAACTAACTTTGGCAACTCGAATCTTGCCGGAGTTACTTTTGTGCCCAAAATAAAGTGGTTTTGTGCACCGAAGCGAACAGCAATAACAAAAATACTAGAAAATAACAAAAAATAGAAAACTAAAGAAGCCAAAAAGAACAACCTAACCGATGCAACTAACTCCTGCAACTCGAATCTTGCCGGAGTCACTTTTGTGCACAAAATAAAGTCGTTTTGTTCACCCAAACGAACAACAAAAACAAAAATACTAGAAAATAACAAAAAATAGAAAACTAAAGAAGCCAAAAAGAACAACCTAACCGATGCAACTAACTTTGGCAACTCGAATCTTGCCGGAGTTACTTTTGTGCACAAAATAAAGTCGTTTTGTGCACAGAAGCGAACAACAAAAACAAAAATACTAGAAAATAACAAAAAATAGAAAACTAAAGAAGCCAAAAAGAACAACCTAACCGATGCAACTAACTCCGGCAACCCGAATCTTGTCGGACTCACTTTTGTGCACAAAATAAAGTCGTTTTGTGCACCGAAGCGAACAACAATAATAAAAATACTAGAAAATAACAAAAAATAGAAAACTAAAGAAGCCAAAAAGAACAACCTAACCGATGCAACTAACTTTGGCAACTCGAATCTTGCCGGAGTTACTTTTGTGCACAAAATAAAGTCGTTTTGTGCACAGAAGCGAACAACAAAAACAAAAATACTAGAAAATAACAAAAAATAGAAAACTAAAGAAGCCAAAAAGAACAACCTAACCGATGCAACTAACTCCGGCAACCCGAATCTTGTCGGACTCACTTTTGTGCACAAAATAAAGTCGTTTTGTGCACCGAAGCGAACAACAATAATAAAAATACTAGAAAATAACAAAAAATAGAAAACTGAAGAAGCCAAAAAGAACAACCTAACCGATGCAACTAACTCCGGAATCTCTAATCTTGCCGGAGTCACTTTTGTGCACAAAATAAAGTCGTTTTGTGCATCGAAGCGAATAACAATAATAAAAATACTAGAAAATAACAAAAAATAGAAAACTAAAGAAGCCAAAAAGAACAACCTAACCGATGCAACTAACTTTGGCAACTCGAATCTTGCCGGAGTTACTTTTGTGCCCAAAATAAAGTCGTTTTGTGCACCGAAGCGAACAGCAATAACAAAAATACTAGAAAATAACAAAAATACTAGAAAATAACAAAAAATAGAAAACTGAAGAAGCCAAAAAGAACAACCTAACCGATGCAATTAACTCCATCTACTCGAATCTTGTCGGAGTCACTTTTGTGCACAAAATAAAGTCATTTTGCGCACCAAAGCGAACATCAATAACAAAAAAACTAGAAAATAATAAAAAATAGAAAACTGAAGAAGCCAATAAGAACAACCTTACCGATGCAACTAACTCCAGCAACTCGAACCTTGCCGGAGTTACTTTTGTGCACAAAATAAAGTCGTTTTGTGCACAGAAGCGAACAACAAAAACAAAAATACTAGAAAATAACAAAAAATAGAAAACTAAAGAAGCCAAAAAGAACAACCTAACCGATGCAACTAACTCCTGCAACTCGAATCTTGCCGGAGTCACTTTTGTGCACAAAATAAAGTCGTTTTGTTCACCCAAGCGAACAAAAAAAACAAAAATACGAGAAAATAACAAAAAATATAAAACTAAAGAAGCCAAAAAGAACAACCTAACCGATGCAACTAACTCCGGCAACTCGAATCTTGTCGGACTCTTTTTTGTGCACAAAATAAAGTCGTTTTGTGCACCGAAGCGAACAACAATAATAAAAATACTAGAAAATAACAAAAAATAGAAAACTAAAGAAGCCAAAAAGAACAACATAACCGATGCAACAAACTCCGGCAACTCGAATCTTGCCGGAGTCACTTTTGTGCACAAAATAAAGTCGTTTTGTGCACAGAAGCGAACAACAATAATAAAAATACTAGAAAATAACAAAAAATAGAAAACTGAAGAAGCCAAAAAGAACAACCTAACCGATGCAACTAACTCCGGCAATTCGAATCTTGCCGGAGTCACTTTTGTGCACAAAATAAAGTCATTTTGTGCATCGAAGCGAACAACAATAATAAAAATACTAGAAAATAACAAAAAATAGAAAACTAAAGAAGCCAAAAAGAACAACCTAACCGATGCAACTAACTTTGGCAACTCGAATCTTGCCGGAGTTACTTTTGTGCCCAAAATAAAGTCGTTTTGTGCACCGAAGCGAACAGCAATAACAAAAATACTAGAAAATAACAAAAAATAGAAAACTAAAGAATCCAAAAAGAACAACCTAACCGATGCAACTAACTTTGGCAACTCGAATCTTGCCGGAGTTACTTTTGTGCCCAAAATAAAGTCGTTTTGTGCACCGAAGCGAACAGCAATAACAAAAATACTAGAAAATAACAAAAAATAGAAAACTAAAGAAGCCAAAAAGAACAAGCTAACCGATGCAACTAACTTTGGCAACTCGAATCTAGCCGGAGTTACTTTTGTGCACAAAATAAAGTCGTTTTGTGCACAGAAGCGAACAACAAAAAGAAAAATACTAGAAAATAACAAAAAATAGAAAACTAAAGAAGCCAAAAAGAACAACCTAACCGATGCAACTAACTCCTGCAACTCGAATCTTGCCGGAGTCACTTTTGTGCACAAAATAAAGTCGTTTTGTTCACCCAAGCGAACAACAAAAACAAAAATACTAGAAAATAACAAAAAATAGAAAACTAAAGTAGCCAAAAAGAACAACCTAACCGATGCAACTAACTCCGGCAACTCGAATCTTGTCGGACTCACTTTTGTGCACAAAATAAAGTCGTTTTGTGCACCGAAGCGAACAACAATAATAAAAATACTAGAAAATAACAAAAATAGAAAACTAAAGAAGCCAAAAAGAACAACATAACCGATGCAACTAACTCCGGCAACTCGAATCTTGCCGGAGTCACTTTTGTGCACAAAATAAAGTCGTTTTGTGCACAGAAGCGAACAACAATAATAAAAATACTAGAAAATAACAAAAAATAGAAAACTGAAGAAGCCAAAAAGAACAACCTAACCGATGCAACTAACTCCGGCAACTCGAATCTTGCCGGAGTCACTTTTGTGCACAAAATAAAGTCGTTTTATGCACAGAAGCGAACAACAATAATAAAAATACTAGAAAATAACAAAAAATAGAAAACTGAAGAAGCCAAAAAGAACAACCTAACCGATGCAACTATTTCCGGCAACTCGAATCTTGCCGGAGTCACTTTTGTGCACAAAATAAAATCGTTTTGTGCATCGAAGCGAACAACAATAATAAAAATACTAGAAAATAACAAAAAATAGAAAACTAAAGAAGCCAAAAAGAACAACCTAACCGATGCAACTAACTTTGGCAACTCGAATCTTGCCGGAGTTACTTTTGTGCCCAAAATAAAGTCGTTTTGTGCACCGAAGCGAACAGCAATAACAAAAATACTAGAAAATAACAAAAAATAGAAAACTGAAGAAGCCAAAAAGAACAACCTAACCGATGCAATTAACTCCATCAACTCGAATCTTGTCGGAGTCACTTTTGTGCACAAAATAAAGTCATTTTGTGCACCAAAGCGAACATCAATAACAAAAAAACTAGAAAATAATAAAAAATAGAAAACTGAAGAAGCCAATAAGAACAACCTAACCGATGCAACTAACTCCTGCAACTCGAATCTTGCCGGAGTCACTTTTGTGCACAAAATAAAGTCGTTTTGTTCACCCAAGCGAAAAAAAAAACAAAAATACTGGAAAATAACAAAAAATAGAAAACTAAAGAAGCCAAAAAGAACAACCTAACCGAAGCAACTAACTCCTGCAACTCGAATCTTGCCGGAGTCACTTTTGTGCACAAAATAAAGTCGTTTTGTTCACCCAAGCGAACAACAAAAACAAAAATACTAGAAAATAACAAAAAATAGAAAACTAAAGAAGCCAAAAAGAACAACCTAACCGATGCAACTAACTCCGGCAACTCGAATCTTGTCGGACTCATTTTTGTGCACAAAATAAAGTCGTTTTGTGCACCGAAGCGAACAACAATAATAAAAATACTAGAAAATAACAAAAAATAGAAAACTAAAGAAGCCAAAAAGAACAACATAACCGATGCAACTAACTCCGGCAACTCGAATCTTGCCGGAGTCACTTTTGTGCACAAAATAAAGTCGTTTTGTGCACAGAAGCGAACAACAATAATAAAAATACTAGAAAATAACAAAAAATAGAAAACGGAAGAAGCCAAAAAGAACAACCTAACCGATGCAACTAACTCCGGCAACTCGAATCTTGCCGGAGTCACTTTTGTGCACAAAATAAAGTCGTTTTGTGCATCGAAGCGAACAACAATAATAAAAATACTAGAAAATAACAAAAAATAGAAAACTAAAGAAGCCAAAAAGAACAACCTAACCGATGCAACTAACTTTGGCAACTCGAATCTTGCCGGAGTTACTTTTGTGCCCAAAATAAAGTCGTTTTGTGCACCGAAGCGAACAGCAATAACAAAAATACTAGAAAATAACAAAAAATAGAAAACTAAAGAAGTCAAAAAGAACAACCTAACCGATTTTACTAACTTTGGCAACTCGAATCTTGCCGGAGTTACTTTTGTGCCCAAAATAAAGTGGTTTTGTGCACCGAAGCGAACAGCAATAACAAAAATACTAGAAAATATTAAAAAATAGAAAACTAAAGAAGCCAAAAAGAACAACCTAACCGATGCAACTAACTCCTGCAACTCGAATCTTGCCGGAGTCACTTTTGTGCACAAAATAAAGTCGTTTTGTTCACCCAAGCGAACAACAAAAACAAAAATACTAGAAAATAACAAAAAATAGAAAACTAAAGAAGCCAAAAAGAACAACCTAACCGATGCAACTAACTCCGGCAACTCGAATCTTGTCGGACTCACTTTTGTGCACAAAATAAAGTCGTTTTGTGCACCGAAGCGAACAACAATAATAAAAATACTAGAAAATAACAAAAAATAGAAAACTAAAGAAGCCAAAAAGAACAACATAACCGATGCAACTAACTCCGGCAACTCGAATCTTGCCGGAGTCACTTTTGTGCACAAAATAAAGTCGTTTTGTGCACAGAAGCGAACAACAATAATAAAAATACTAGAAAATAACAAAAAATAGAAAACTGAAGAAGCCAAAAAGAACAACCTAACCGATGCAACTAACTCCGGCAACTCGAATCTTGCCGGAGTCACTTTTGTGCACAAAATAAAGTCGTTTTGTGCACAGAAGCGAACAACAATAATAAAAATACTAGAAAATAACAAAAAATAGAAAACTGAAGAAGCCTAAAAGAACAACCTAACCGATGCAACTAACTCCGGCAACTCGAATCTTGCCGGAGTCACTTTTGTGCACAAAATAAAATCGTTTTGTTCACCCAAGCGAACAACAAAAACAAAAATACTAGAAAATAACAAAAAATAGAAAACTAAAGAAGCCAAAAAGAACAACCTAACCGATGCAACTAACTCCGGCAACTCGAATCTTGTCGGACTCACTTTTGTGCACAAAATAAAGTCGTTTTGTGCACCGAAGCGAACAGCAATAACAAAAATACTAGAAAATAACAAAAAATAGAAAACTAAAGAAGCCAAAAAGAACAAGCTAACCGATGCAACTAACTTTGGCAACTCGAATCTAGCCGGAGTTACTTTTGTGCACAAAATAAAGTCGTTTTGTGCACCGAAGCAAACAACAATAATAAAAATACTAGAAAATAACAAAAAATAGAAAACTAAAGAAGCCAAAAAGAACAACATAACCGATGCAACTAACTCCGGCAACTCGAATCTTGCCGGAATCACTTTTGTGCACAAAATAAAGTCGTTTTGTGCACAGAAGCGAACAACAATAATAAAAATACTAGAAAATAACAAAAAATAGAAAACTGAAGAAGCCAAAAAGAACAACCTAACCGATGCAACTAACTCCGGCAACTCGAATCTTGCCGGAGTCACTTTTGTGCACAAAATAAAGTCGTTTTGTGCATCGAAGCGAACAACAATAATAAAAATACTAGAAAATAACAAAAAATAGAAAACTAAAGAAGCCAAAAAGAACAACCTAACCGATGCAACTAACTTTGGCAACTCGAATCTTGCCGGAGTTACTTTTGTGCCCAAAATAAAGTCGTTTTGTGCACCGAAGCGAACAGCAATAACAAAAATACTAGAAAATAACAAAAATACTAGAAAATAACAAAAAATAGAAAACTGAAGAAGCCAAAAAGAACAACCTAACCGATGCAATTAACTCCATCTACTCGAATCTTGTCGGAATCACTTTTGTGCACAAAATAAAGTCATTTTGTGCACCAAAGCGAACATCAATAACAAAAAAACTAGAAAATAATAAAAAATAGAAAACTGAAGAAGCCAATAAGAACAACCTTACCGATGCAACTAACTCCAGCAACTCGAACCTTGCCGGAGTTACTTTTGTGCACAAAATAAAGTCGTTTTGTGCACAGAAGCGAACAACAAAAACAAAAATACTAGAAAATAACAAAAAATAGAAAACTAAAGAAGCCAAAAAGAACAACCTAACCGATGCAACTAACTCCTGCAACTCGAATCTTGCCGGAGTCACTTTTGTGCACAAAATAAAGTCGTTTTGTTCACCCAAGCGAACAAAAAAAACAAAAATACTAGAAAATAACAAAAAATATAAAACTAAAGAAGCCTAAAAGAACAACCTAACCGATGCAACTAACTCAGGCAACTCGAATCTTGTCGGACTCACTTTTGTTCACAAAATAAAGTCGTTTTGTGCACCGAAGCGAACAACAATAATAAAAATACTAGAAAATAACAAAAAATAGAAAACTAAAGAAGCCAAAAAGAACAACATAACCGATGCAACTAACTCCGGCAACTCGAATCTTGCCGGAGTCACTTTTGTGCACAAAATAAAGTCATTTTGTGCACAGAAGCGAACAACAATAATAAAAATACTAGAAAATAACAAAAAATAGAAAACTGAAGAAGCCAAAAAGAACAACCTAACCGATGCAACTAACTCCAGCAACTCGAATCTTGCCGGAGTCACTTTTGTGCACAAAATAAAGTCGTTTTGTGCACAGAAGTGAACAACAATAATAAAAATACTAGAAAATAACAAAAAATAGAAAACTAAAGAAGCCAAAAAGAACAACCTAACCGATGCAACTAACTTTGGCAACTCGAATCTTGCCGGAGTTACTTTTGTGCACAAAATAAAGTCGTTTTGTGCACAGAAGCGAACAACAAAAACAAAAATACTAGAAAATAACAAAAAATAGAAAACTAAAGAAGCAAAAAAGAACAACCTAACCGATGCAACTAACTCCGGCAACCCGAATCTTGTCGGACTCACTTTTGTGCACAAAATAAAGTCGTTTTGTGCACCGAAGCGAACAACAATAATAAAAATACTAAAAAATAACAAAAAATAGAAAACTAAAGAAGCCAAAAAGAACAACCTAACCGATGCAACTAACTTTGGCAACTCGAATCTTGCCGGAGTTACTTTTGTGCACAAAATAAAGTCGTTTTGTGCACAGAAGCGAACAACAAAAACAAAAATACTAGAAAATAACAAAAAATAGAAAACTAAAGAAGCCAAAAAGAACAACCTAACCGATGCAACTAACTCCGGCAACCCGAATCTTGTCGGACTCACTTTTGTGCACAAAATAAAGTCGTTTTGTGCACCGAAGCGAAAAACAATAATAAAAATACTAGAAAATAACAAAAAATAGAAAACTGAAGAAGCCAAAAAGAACAACCTAACCGATGCAACTAACTCCGGCAACTCGAATCTTGCCGGAGTCACTTTTGTGCACAAAATAAAGTCGTTTTGTGCATCGAAGCGAACAACAATAATAAAATTACTAGAAAATAACAAAAAATAGAAAACTAAAGAAGCCAAAAAGAACAACCTAACCGATGCAACTAACTTTGGCAACTCGAATCTTGCCGGAGTTACTTTTGTGCCCAAAATAAAGTCGTTTTGTGCACCGAAGCGAACAGCAATAACAAAAATACTAGAAAATAATAAAAATACTAGAAAATAACAAAAAATAGAAAACTGAAGAAGCCAAAAAGAACAACCTAACCGATGCAATTAACTCCATCTACTCGAATCTTGTCGGAGTCACTTTTGTGCACAAAATAAAGTCATTTTGCGCACCAAAGCGAACATCAATAACAAAAAAACTAGAAAATAATAAAAAATAGAAAACTGAAGAAGCCAATAAGAACAACCTTACCGATGCAACTAACTCCAGCAACTCGAACCTTGCCGGAGTTACTTTTGTGCACAAAATAAAGTCGTTTTGTGCACAGAAGCGAACAACAAAAACAAAAATACTAGAAAATAACAAAAAATAGAAAACTAAAGAAGCCAAAAAGAACAACCTAACCGATGCAACTAACTCCTGCAACTCGAATCTTGCCGGAGTCACTTTTGTGCACAAAATAAAGTCGTTTTGTTCACCCAAGCGAACAAAAAAAACAAAAATACTAGAAAATAACAAAAAATATAAAACTAAAGAAGCCTAAAAGAACAACCTAACCGATGCAACTAACTCAGGCAACTCGAATCTTGTCGGACTCACTTTTGTTCACAAAATAAAGTCGTTTTGTGCACCGAAGCGAACAACAATAATAAAAATACTAGAAAATAACAAAAAATAGAAAACTAAAGAAGCCAAAAAGAACAACATAACCGATGCAACTAACTCCGGCAACTCGAATCTTGCCGGAGTCACTTTTGTGCACAAAATAAAGTCATTTTGTGCACAGAAGCGAACAACAATAATAAAAATACTAGAAAATAACAAAAAATAGAAAACTGAAGAAGCCAAAAAGAACAACCTAACCGATGCAACTAACTCCAGCAACTCGAATCTTGCCGGAGTCACTTTTGTGCACAAAATAAAGTCGTTTTGTGCACAGAAGTGAACAACAATAATAAAAATACTAGAAAATAACAAAAAATAGAAAACTAAAGAAGCCAAAAAGAACAACCTAACCGATGCAACTAACTTTGGCAACTCGAATCTTGCCGGAGTTACTTTTGTGCACAAAATAAAGTCGTTTTGTGCACAGAAGCGAACAACAAAAACAAAAATACTAGAAAATAACAAAAAATAGAAAACTAAAGAAGCCAAAAAGAACAACCTAACCGATGCAACTAACTCCGGCAACCCGAATCTTGTCGGACTCACTTTTGTGCACAAAATAAAGTCGTTTTGTGCACCGAAGCGAACAACAATAATAAAAATACTAAAAAATAACAAAAAATAGAAAACTAAAGAAGCCAAAAAGAACAACCTAACCGATGCAACTAACTTTGGCAACTCGAATCTTGCCGGAGTTACTTTTGTGCACAAAATAAAGTCGTTTTGTGCACAGAAGCGAACAACAAAAACAAAAATACTAGAAAATAACAAAAAATAGAAAACTAAAGAAGCCAAAAAGAACAACCTAACCGATGCAACTAACTCCGGCAACCCGAATCTTGTCGGACTCACTTTTGTGCACAAAATAAAGTCGTTTTGTGCACCGAAGCGAAAAACAATAATAAAAATACTAGAAAATAACAAAAAATAGAAAACTGAAGAAGCCAAAAAGAACAACCTAACCGATGCAACTAACTCCGGCAACTCGAATCTTGCCGGAGTCACTTTTGTGCACAAAATAAAGTCGTTTTGTGCATCGAAGCGAACAACAATAATAAAATTACTAGAAAATAACAAAAAATAGAAAACTAAAGAAGCCAAAAAGAACAACCTAACCGATGCAACTAACTTTGGCAACTCGAATCTTGCCGGAGTTACTTTTGTGCCCAAAATAAAGTCGTTTTGTGCACCGAAGCGAACAGCAATAACAAAAATACTAGAAAATAATAAAAATACTAGAAAATAACAAAAAATAGAAAACTGAAGAAGCCAAAAAGAACAACCTAACCGATGCAATTAACTCCATCTACTCGAATCTTGTCGGAGTCACTTTTGTGCACAAAATAAAGTCATTTTGCGCACCAAAGCGAACATCAATAACAAAAAAACTAGAAAATAATAAAAAATAGAAAACTGAAGAAGCCAATAAGAACAACCTTACCGATGCAACTAACTCCAGCAACTCGAACCTTGCCGGAGTTACTTTTGTGCACAAAATAAAGTCGTTTTGTGCACAGAAGCGAACAACAAAAACAAAAATACTAGAAAATAACAAAAAATAGAAAACTAAAGAAGCCAAAAAGAACAACCTAACCGATGCAACTAACTCCTGCAACTCGAATCTTGCCGGAGTCACTTTTGTGCACAAAATAAAGTCGTTTTGTTCACCCAAGCGAACAAAAAAAACAAAAATACTAGAAAATAACAAAAAATATAAAACTAAAGAAGCCAAAAAGAACAACCTAACCGATGCAACTAACTCCGGCAACTCGAATCTTGTCGGACTCACTTTTGTGCACAAAATAAAGTCGTTTTGTGCACCGAAGCGAACAACAATAATAAAAATACTAGAAAATAACAAAAAATAGAAAATTAAAGAAGCCAAAAAGAACAACATAACCGATGCAACTAACTCCGGCAACTCGAATCTTGCCGGAGTCACTTTTGTGCACAAAATAAAGTCGTTTTGTGCACAGAAGCGAACAACAATAATAAAAATACTAGAAAATAACAAAAAATAGAAAACTGAAGAAGCCAAAAAGAACAACCTAACCGATGCAACTAACTCCAGCAACTCGAATCTTGCCGGAGTCACTTTTGTGCACAAAATAAAGTCGTTTTGTGCACAGAAGCGAACAACAATAATAAAAATACTAGAAAATAACAAAAAATAGAAAACTAAAGAAGCCAAAAAGAACAACCTAACCGATGCAACTAACTTTGGCAACTCGAATCTTGCCGGAGTTACTTTTGTGCACAAAATAAAGTCGTTTTGTGCACAGAAGCGAACAACAAAAACAAAAATACTAGAAAATAACAAAAAATAGAAAACTAAAGAAGCCAAAAAGAACAACCTAACCGATGCAACTAACTCCGGCAACCCGAATCTTGTCGGACTCACTTTTGTGCACAAAATAAAGTCGTTTTGTGCACCGAAGCGAACAACAATAATAAAAATACTAGAAAATAACAAAAAATAGAAAACTAAAGAAGCCAAAAAGAACAACCTAACCGATGCAACTAACTTTGGCAACTCGAATCTTGCCGGAGTTACTTTTGTGCACAAAATAAAGTCGTTTTGTGCACAGAAGCGAACAACAAAAACAAAAATACTAGAAAATAACAAAAAACAGAAAACTAAAGAAGCCAAAAAGAACAACCTAACCGATGCAACTAACTCCGGCAACCCGAATCTTGTCGGACTCACTTTTGTGCACAAAATAAAGTCGTTTTGTGCACCGAAGCGAACAACAATAATAAAAATACTAGAAAATAACAAAAAATAGAAAACTAAAGAAGCCAAAAAGAACAACATAACCGATGCAACTAACTCCGGCAACTCGAATCTTGCCGGAGTCACTTTTGTGCACAAAATAAAGTCGTTTTGTGCACAGAAGCGAACAACAATAATAAAAATACTAGAAAATAACAAAAAATAGAAAACTGAAGAAGCCAAAAAGAACAACCTAACCGATGCAACTAACTCGGCAACTCGAATCTTGTCGGACTCACTTTTGTGCACAAAATAAAGTCGTTTTGTGCACCGAAGCGAACAACAATAATAAAAATACTAGAAAATAACAAAAAATAGAAAATTAAAGAAGCCAAAAGAACAACCTAACCGATGCAACTAACTTTGGCAACTCGAATCTTGCCGGAGTTACTTTTGTGCACAAAATAAAGTCGTTTTGTGCACTGAAGCGAACAACAAAAACAAAAATACTAGAAAATAACACAAAATAGAAAACTAAAGAAGCCAAAAAGAACAACCTAACCGATGCAACTAACTCCTGCAACTCGAATCTTGCCGGAGTCACTTTTGTGCACAAAATAAAGTCGTTTTGTGCACCCAAGCGAACAACAAAAACAAAAATACTAGAAAATAACAAAAAATAGAAAACTAAAGAAGCCAAAAAGAACAACCTAACCGATGCAACTAACTCCGGCAACACGAATCTTGTCGGACTCACTTTTGTGCACAAAATAAAGTCGTTTTGTGCACCGAAGCGAACAGCAATAACAAAAATACTAGAAAATAACAAAAAATAGAAAACTAAAGAAGCCAAAAAGAACAAGCTAACCGATGCAACTAACTTTGGCAACTCGAATCTAGCCGGAGTTACTTTTGTGCACAAAATAAAGTCGTTTTGTGCACCGAAGCAAACAACAATAATAAAAATACTAGAAAATAACAAAAAATAGAAAACTAAAGAAGCCAAAAAGAACAACATAACCGATGCAACTAACTCCGGCAACTCGAATCTTGCCGGAGTCACTTTTGTGCACAAAATAAAGTCGTTTTGTGCACAGAAGCGAACAACAATAATAAAAATACTAGAAAATAACAAAAAATAGAAAACTGAAGAAGCCAAAAAGAACAACCTAACCGATGCAACTAACTCCGGCAACTCGAATCTTGCCGGAGTCACTTTTGTGCACAAAATAAAGTCGTTTTGTGCATCGAAGCGAACAACAATAATAAAAATACTAGAAAATAACAAAAAATAGAAAACTAAAGAAGCCAAAAAGAACAACCTAACCGATGCAACTAACTTTGGCAACTCGAATCTTGCCGGAGTTACTTTTGTGCCCAAAATAAAGTCGTTTTGTGCACCGAAGCGAACAGCAATAACAAAAATACTAGAAAATAACAAAAATACTAGAAAATAACAAAAAATAGAAAACTGAAGAAGCCAAAAAGAACAACCTAACCGATGCAATTAACTCCATCTACTCGAATCTTGTCGGAGTCACTTTTGTGCCCAAAATAAAGTCATTTTGTGCACCAAAGCGAACATCAATAACAAAAAAACTAGAAAATAATAAAAAATAGAAAACTGAAGAAGCCAATAAGAACAACCTTACCGATGCAACTAACTCCAGCAACTCGAACCTTGCCGGAGTTACTTTTGTGCACAAAATAAAGTCGTTTTGTGCACAGAAGCGAACAACAAAAACAAAAATACTAGAAAATAACAAAAAATAGAAAACTAAAGAAGCCAAAAAGAACAACCTAACCGATGCAACTAACTCCGGCAACTCGAATCTTGCCGGAGTCACTTTTGTGCACAAAATAAAGTCGTTTTGTTCACCCAAGCGAACAAAAAAAACAAAAATACTAGAAAATAACAAAAAATATAAAACTAAAGAAGCCAAAAAGAACAACCTAACCGATGCAACTAACTCCGGCAACTCGAATCTTGTCGGACTGACTTTTGTGCACAAAATAAAGTCGTTTTGTGCACCGAAGCGAACAACAATAATAAAAATACTAGAAAATAACAAAAAATAGAAAACTAAAGAAGCCAAAAAGAACAACATAACCGATGCAACTAACTCCGGCAACTCGAATCTTGCCGGAGTCACTTTTGTGCACAAAATAAAGTCGTTTTGTGCACAGAAGCGAACAACAATAATAAAAATACTAGAAAATAACAAAAAATAGAAAACTGAAGAAGCCAAAAAGAACAACCTAACCGATGCAACTAACTCCAGCAACTCGAATCTTGCCGGAGTCACTTTTGTGCACAAAATAAAGTCGTTTTGTGCACAGAAGCGAACAACAATAATAAAAATACTAGAAAATAACAAAAAATAGAAAACTAAAGAAGCCAAAAAGAACAACCTAACCGATGCAACTAACTTTGGCAACTCGAATCTTGCCGGAGTTACTTTTGTGCACAAAATAAAGTCGTTTTGTGCACAGAAGCGAACAACAAAAACAAAAATACTAGAAAATAACAAAAAATAGAAAATTGAAGAAGCCAAAAAGAACAACCTAACCGATGCAACTAACTCCGGCAACTCGAATCTTGCCGGAGTCACTTTTGTGCACAAAATAAAGTCGTTTTGTGCACCGAAGCGAACAACAATAATAAAAATACTAGAAAATAACAAAAAATAGAAAACTGAAGAAGCCAAAAAGAACAACCTAACCGATGCAACTAACTCCGGCAACTCGAATCTTGTAGGACTCACTTTTGTGCACAAAATAAAGTCGTTTTGTGCACCGAAGCGAACAACAATAATAAAAATACTAGAAAATAACAAAAAATAGAAAACTAAAGAAGGCAAAAAGAACAACATAACCGATGCAACTAACTCCGGCAACCCGAATCTTGTCGGACTCACTTTTGTGCACAAAATAAAGTCGTTTTGTGCACAGAAGCGAACAACAATAATAAAAATACTAGAAAATAACAAAAAATAGAAAACTGAAGAAGCCAAAAAGAACAACCTAACCGATGCAATTAACTTTGGCAACTCGATTCTTGCCGGAGTTACTTTTGTGCACAAAATAAAGTCGTTTTGTGCACAGAAGCGAACAACAAAAACAAAAATACTAGAAAATAACAAAAAATAGAAAACTGAAGAAGCCAAAAAGAACAACATAACCGATGCAACTAACTCCAGCAACTCGAATCTTGCCGGAGTCACTTTTGTGCACAAAATAAAGTCGTTTTGTGCACAGAAGCGAACAACAATAATAAAAATACTAGAAAATAACAAAAAAATAGAAAACTAAAGAAGCCAAAAAGAACAACCTAACCGATGCAATCAACTTTGGCAACTCGAATCTTGCCGGAGTTACTTTTGTGCACAAAATAAAGTCGTTTTGTGCACAGAAGCGAACAACAAAAACAAAAATACTAGAAAATAACAAAAAATAGAAAACTAAAGAAGCCAAAAAGAACAACCTAACCGATGCAACTAACTCCGGCAACCCGAATCTTGTCGGACTCACTTTTGTGCACAAAATAAAGTCGTTTTGTGCACCGAAGCGAACAACAATAATAAAAATACTAGAAAATAACAAAAAATAGAAAACTAAAGAAGCCAAAAAGAACAACATAACCGATGCAACTAACTCCGGCAACTCGAATCTTGCCGGAGTCACTTTTGTGCACAAAATAAAGTCGTTTTGTGCACAGAAGCGAACAACAATAATAAAAATACTAGAAAATAACAAAAAATAGAAAACTGAAGAAGCCAAAAAGAACAACCTAACCGATGCAACTAACTCGGCAACTCGAATCTTGTCGGACTCACTTTTGTGCACAAAATAAAGTCGTTTTGTGCACCGAAGCGAACAACAATAATAAAAATACTAGAAAATAACAAAAAATAGAAAACTAAAGAAGCCAAAAGAACAACCTAACCGATGCAACTAACTTTGGCAACTCGAATCTTGCCGGAGTTACTTTTGTGCACAAAATAAAGTCGTTTTGTGCACTGAAGCGAACAACAAAAACAAAAATACTAGAAAATAACACAAAATAGAAAACTAAAGAAGCCAAAAAGAACAACCTAACCGATGCAACTAACTCCTGCAACTCGAATCTTGCCGGAGTCACTTTTGTGCACAAAATAAAGTCGTTTTGTGCACCCAAGCGAACAACAAAAACAAAAATACTAGAAAATAACAAAAAATAGAAAACTAAAGAAGCCAAAAAGAACAACCTAACCGATGCAACTAACTCCGGCAACTCGAATCTTGTCGGACTCACTTTTGTGCACAAAATAAAGTCGTTTTGTGCACCGAAGCGAACAACAATAATAAAAATACTAGAAAATAACAAAAAATAGAAAACTAAAGAAGCCAAAAAGAACAACATAACCGATGCAACTAACTCCGGCAACTCGAATCTTGCCGGAGTCACTTTTGTGCACAAAATAAAGTCGTTTTGTGCACAGAAGCGAACAACAATAATAAAAATACTAGAAAATAACAAAAAACAGAAAACTGAAGAAGCCAAAAAGAACAACCTAACCGATGCAACTAACTCCGGCAACTCGAATCTTGCCGGAGTCACTTTTGTGCACAAAATAAAGTCGTTTTGTGCACAGAAGCGAACAACAATAATAAAAATACTAGAAAATAACAAAAAATAGAAAACTAAAGAAGCCAAAAAGAACAACCTAACCGATGCAATTAACTTTGGCAACTCGATTCTTGCCGGAGTTACTTTTGTGCACAAAATAAAGTCGTTTTGTGCACGGAAGCGAACAACAAAAACAAAAATACTAGAAAATAACAAAAAATAGAAAACTAAAGAAGCCAAAAAGAACAACATAACCGATGCAACTAACTCCGGCAACTCGAATCTTGCCGGAGTCACTTTTGTGCACAAAATAAAGTCGTTTTGTGCACAGCAGCGAACAACAATAATAAAAATACTAGAAAATAACAAAAAATAGAAAACTGAAGAAGCCAAAAAGAACAACCTATCCGATGCAACTAACTCCGGCAACTCGAATCTTGTCGGACTCACTTTTGTGCACAAAATAAAGTCGTTTTGTGCACCGAAGCGAACAACAATAATAAAAATACTAGAAAATAACAAAAAATAGAAAACTAAAGAAGCCAAAAAGAACAACATAACCGATGCAACTAACTCCGGCAACTCGAATCTTGCCGGAGTCACTTTTGTGCACAAAATAAAGTCGTTTTGTGCACAGAAGCGAACAACAATAATAAAAATACTAGAAAATAACAAAAAATAGAAAACTGAAGAAGCCAAAAAGAACAACCTAACCGATGCAACTAACTCCAGCAACTCGAATCTTGCCGGAGTCACTTTTGTGCACAAAATAAAGTCGTTTTGTGCACAGAAGCGAACAACAATAATAAAAATACTAGAAAATAACAAAAAATAGAAAACTAAAGAAGCCAAAAAGAACAACCTAACCGATGCAACTAACTTTGGCAACTCGAATCTTGCCGGAGTTACTTTTGTGCACAAAATAAAGTCGTTTTGTGCACAGAAGCGAACAATAAAAACAAAAATACTAGAAAATAACAAAAAATAGAAAACTAAAGAAGCCAAAAAGAACAACCTAACCGATGCAACTAACTCCGGCAACCCGAATCTTGTCGGACTCACTTTTGTGCACAAAATAAAGTCGTTTTGTGCACCGAAGCGAACAACAATAATAAAAATACTAGAAAATAACAAAAAATAGAAAACTAAAGAAGCCAAAAAGAACAACATAACCGATGCAACTAACTCCGGCAACTCGAATCTTGCGGGAGTCACTTTTGTGCACAAAATAAAGTCGTTTTGTGCACAGAAGCGAACAACAATAATAAAAATACTAGAAAATAACAAAAAATAGAAAACTGAAGAAGCCAAAAAGAACAACCTAACCGATGCAACTAACTCGGCAACTCGAATCTTGTCGGACTCACTTTTGTGCACAAAATAAAGTCGTTTTGTGCACCGAAGCGAACAACAATAATAAAAATACTAGAAAATAACAAAAAATAGAAAACTAAAGAAGCCAAAAGAACAACCTAACCGATGCAACTAACTTTGGCAACTCGAATCTTGCCGGAGTTACTTTTGTGCACAAAATAAAGTCATTTTGTGCACTGAAGCGAACAACAAAAACAAAAATACTAGAAAATAACACAAAATAGAAAACTAAAGAAGCCAAAAAGAACAACCTAACCGATGCAACTAACTCCTGCAACTCGAATCTTGCCGGAGTCACTTTTGTGCACAAAATAAAGTCGTTTTGTGCACCCAAGCGAACAACAAAAACAAAAATACTAGAAAATAACAAAAAATAGAAAACTAAAGAAGCCAAAAAGAACAACCTAACCGATGCAACTAACTCCGGCAACTCGAATCTTGTCGGACTCACTTTTGTGCACAAAATAAAGTCGTTTTGTGCACCGAAGCGAACAACAATAATAAAAATACTAGAAAATAACAAAAAATAGAAAACTAAAGAAGCCAAAAAGAACAACATAACCGATGCAACTAACTCCGGCAACTCGAATCTTGCCGGAGTCACTTTTGTGCACAAAATAAAGTCGTTTTGTGCACAGAAGCGAACAACAATAATAAAAATACTAGAAAATAACAAAAAATAGAAAACTGAAGAAGCCAAAAAGAACAACCTAACCGATGCAACTAACTCCAGCAACTCGAATCTTGCCGGAGTCACTTTTGTGCACAAAATAAAGTCGTTTTGTGCACAGAAGCGAACAACAATAATAAAAATACTAGAAAATAACAAAAAAATAGAAAACTAAAGAAGCCAAAAAGAACAACCTAACCGATGCAATTAACTTTGGCAACTCGATTCTTGCCGGAGTTACTTTTGTGCACAAAATAAAGTCGTTTTGTGCACAGAAGCGAACAACAAAAACAAAAATACTAGAAAATAACAAAAAATAGAAAACTAAAGAAGCCAAAAAGAACAACATAACCGATGCAACTAACTTCGGCAACTCGAATCTTGCCGGAGTCACTTTTGTGCACAAAATAAAGTCGTTTTGTGCACAGCAGCGAACAACAATAATAAAAATACTAGAAAATAACAAAAAATAGAAAACTGAAGAAGCCAAAAAGAACAACCTATCCGATGCAACTAACTCCGGCAACTCGAATCTTGTCGGACTCACTTTTGTGCACAAAATAATGTCGTTTTGTGCACCGAAGCGAACAACAATAATAAAAATACTAGAAAATAACAAAAAATAGAAAACTAAAGAAGCCAAAAAGAACAACATAACCGATGCAACTAACTCCGGCAACTCGAATCTTGCCGGAGTCACTTTTGTGCACAAAATAAAGTCGTTTTGTGCACAGAAGCGAACAACAACAATAAAAATACTAGAAAATAACAAAAAATAGAAAACTAAAGAAGCCAAAAAGAACAACCTAACCGATGCAACTAACTTTGGCAACTCGAATCTTGCCGGAGTTACTTTTGTGCCCAAAATAAAGTCGTTTTGTGCACCGAAGCGAACAACAATAACAAAAATACTAGAAAATAACAAAAAATAGAAAACTAAAGAAGCCAAAAAGAACAAGCTAACCGATGCAACTAACTTTTGGCAACTCGAATCTTGCCGGAGTTACTTTTGTGCACAAAATAAAGTCGTTTTGTGCACAGAAGCGAACAACTAAAAGAAAAATACTAGAAAATAACAAAAAATAGAAAACTAAAGAAGCCAAAAAGAAGAACCTAACCGATGCAACTAACTCCTGCAACTCGAATCTTGCCGGAGTCACTTTTGTGCACAAAATAATGTCGTTTTGTGCACAGAAGCAAACAACAATAATAAAAATACTAGAAAATAACAAAAAATAGAAAACTGAAGAAGCCAAAAAGAACAACCTATCCGATGCGACTAACTCCGGCAACTCGAATCTTGTCGGACTCACTTTTGTGCACAAAATAAAGTCGTTTTGTGCACAGAAGCGAACAACAAAAACAAAAATACTAGAAAATAACAAAAAATAGAAAACTAAAGAAGCCAAAAAGAACAACCTAACCGATGCAACTAACTCCGGCAACTCGAATCTTGTCGGACTCACTTTTGTGCTCAAAATAAAGTCGTTTTGTGCACAGAAGCAAACAACAATAATAAAAATACTAGAAAATAACAAAAAATAGAAAACTAAAGAAGCCAAAAAGAACAACCTAACCGATGCAATTAACTTTGGCAACTCGATTCTTGCCGGAGTTACTTTTGTGCACAAAATAAAGTCGTTTTGTGCACAGAAGCGAACAACAAAAACAAAAATACTAGAAAATAACAAAAAATAGAAAACTAAAGAAGCCAAAAAGAACAACATAACCGATGCAACTAACTCCGGCAACTCGAATCTTGCCGGAGTCACTTTTGTGCACAAAATAAAGTCGTTTTGTGCACAGCAGCGAACAACAATAATAAAAATACTAGAAAATAACAAAAAATAGAAAACTGAAGAAGCCAAAAAGAACAACCTATCCGATGCAACTAACTCCGGCAACTCGAATCTTGTCGGACTCACTTTTGTGCACAAAATAAAGTCGTTTTGTGCACCGAAGCGAACAACAATAATAAAAATACTAGAAAATAACAAAAAATAGAAAACTAAAGAAGCCAAAAAGAACAACATAACCGATGCAACTAACTCCGGCAACTCGAATCTTGCCGGAGTCACTTTTGTGCACAAAATAAAGTCGTTTTGTGCACAGAAGCGAACAACAATAATAAAAATACTAGAAAATAACAAAAAATAGAAAACTGAAGAAGCCAAAAAGAACAACCTAACCGATGCAACTAACTCCAGCAACTCGAATCTTGCCGGAGTCACTTTTGTGCACAAAATAAAGTCGTTTTGTGCACAGAAGCGAACAACAATAATAAAAATACTAGAAAATAACAAAAAATAGAAAACTAAAGAAGCCAAAAAGAACAACCTAACCGATGCAACTAACTTTGGCAACTCGAATCTTGCCGGAGTTACTTTTGTGCACAAAATAAAGTCGTTTTGTGCACAGAAGCGAAAAATAAAAACAAAAATACTAGAAAATAAAAAAAAATAGAAAACTAAAGAAGCCAAAAAGAACAACCTAACCGATGCAACTAACTCCGGCAACCCGAATCTTGTCGGACTCACTTTTGTGCACAAAATAAAGTCGTTTTGTGCACCGAAGCGAACAACAATAATAAAAATACTAGAAAATAACAAAAAATAGAAAACTAAAGAAGCCAAAAAGAACAACATAACCGATGCAACTAACTCCGGCAACTCGAATCTTGCCGGAGTCACTTTTGTGCACAAAATAAAGTCGTTTTGTGCACAGAAGCGAACAACAATAATAAAAATACTAGAAAATAACAAAAAATAGAAAACTGAAGAAGCCAAAAAGAACAACCTAACCGATGCAACTAACTCGGCAACTCGAATCTTGTCGGACTCACTTTTGTGCACAAAATAAAGTCGTTTTGTGCACCGAAGCGAACAACAATAATAAAAATACTAGAAAATAAAAAAAAATAGAAAACTAAAGAAGCCAAAAGAACAACCTAACCGATGCAACTAACTTTGGCAACTCGAATCTTGCCGGAGTTACTTTTGTGCACAAAATAAAGTTGTTTTGTGCACTGAAGCGAACAACAAAAACAAAAATACTAGAAAATAACACAAAATAGAAAACTAAAGAAGCCAAAAAGAACAACCTAACCGATGCAACTAACTCCTGCAACTCGAATCTTGCCGGAGTCACTTTTGTGCACAAAATAAAGCCGTTTTGTGCACCCAAGCGAACAACAAAAACAAAAATACTAGAAAATAACAAAAAATAGAAAACTAAAGAAGCCAAAAAGAACAACCTAACCGATGCAACTAACTCCGGCAACTCGAATCTTGTCGAACTCACTTTTGTGCACAAAATAAAGTCGTTTTGTGCACCGAAGCGAACAACGATAATAAAAATACTAGAAAATAACAAAAAATAGAAAACTAAAGAAGCCAAAAAGAACAACATAACCGATGCAACTAACTCCGGCAACTCGAATCTTGCCGGAGTCACTTTTGTGCACAAAATAAAGTCGTTTTGTGCACAGAAGCGAACAACAATAATAAAAATACTAGAAAATAACAAAAAATAGAAAACTGAAGAAGCCAAAAAGAACAACCTAACCGATGCAACTAACTCCAGCAACTCGAATCTTGCCGGAGTCACTTTTGTGCACAAAATAAAGTCGTTTTGTGCACAGAAGCGAACAACAATAATAAAAATACTAGAAAATAACAAAAAAATAGAAAACTAAAGAAGCCAAAAAGAACAACCTAACCGATGCAATTAACTTTGGCAACTCGATTCTTGCCGGAGTTACTTTTGTGCACAAAATAAAGTCGTTTTGTGCACAGAAGCGAACAACAAAAACAAAAATACTAGAAAATAACAAAAAATAGAAAACTAAAGAAGCCAAAAAGAACAACATAACCGATGCAACTAACTCCGGCAACTCGAATCTTTCCGGAGTCACTTTTGTGCACAAAATAAAGTCGTTTTGTGCACAGCAGCGAACAACAATAATAAAAATACTAGAAAATAACAAAAAATAGAAAACTGAAGAAGCCAAAAAGAACAACCTATCCGATGCAACTAACTCCGGCAACTCGAATCTTGTCGGACTCACTTTTGTGCACAAAATAAAGTCGTTTTGTGCACCGAAGCGAACAACAATAATAAAAATACTAGAAAATAACAAAAAATAGAAAACTAAAGAAGCCAAAAAGAACAACATAACCGATGCAACTAACTCCGGCAACTCGAATCTTGCCGGAGTCACTTTTGTGTACAAAATAAAGTCGTTTTGTGCACAGAAGCGAACAACAATAATAAAAATACTAGAAAATAACAAAAAATAGAAAACTAAGGAAGCCAAAAAGAACAACCTAACCGATGCAACTAACTTTGGCAACTCGAATCTTGCCGGAGTTACTTTTGTGCCCAAAATAAAGTCGTTTTGTGCACCGAAGCGAACAACAATAACAAAAATACTAGAAAATAACAAAAAATAGAAAACTAAAGAAGCCAAAAAGAACAAGCTAACCGATGCAACTAACTTTTGGCAACTCGAATCTTGCCGGAGTTACTTTTGTGCACAAAATAAAGTTGTTTTGTGCACAGAAGCGAACAACAAAAAGAAAAATACTAGAAAATAACAAAAAATAGAAAACTAAAGAAGCCAAAAAGAAGAACCTAACCGATGCAACTAACTCCTGCAACTCGAATCTTGCCGGAGTCACTTTTGTGCACAAAATAAAGTCGTTTTGTGCACAGAAGCAAACAACAATAATAAAAATACTAGAAAATAACAAAAAATAGAAAACTGAAGAAGCCAAAAAGAACAACCTATCCGATGCGACTAACTCCGGCAACTCGAATCTTGTCGGACTCACTTTTGTGCACAAAATAAAGTCGTTTTGTGCACAGAAGCGAACAACAAAAACAAAAATACTAGAAAATAACAAAAAATAGAAAACTAAAGAAGCCAAAAAGAACAACCTAACCGATGCAACTAACTCCGGCAACTCGAATCTTGTCGGACTCACTTTTGTGCTCAAAAATAAAGTCGTTTTGTGCACAGAAGCAAACAACAATAATAAAAATACTAGAAAATAACAAAAAATAGAAAACTAAAGAAGCCAAAAAGAACAACCTAACCGATGCAATTAACTTTGGCAACTCGATTCTTGCCGGAGTTACTTTTGTGCACAAAATAAAGTCGTTTTGTGCACAGAAGCGAACAACAAAAACAAAAATACTAGAAAATAACAAAAAATAGAAAACTAAAGAAGCCAAAAAGAACAACATAACCGATGCAACTAACTCCGGCAACTCGAATCTTGCCGGAGTCACTTTTGTGCACAAAATAAAGTCGTTTTGTGCACAGCAGCGAACAACAATAATAAAAATACTAGAAAATAACAAAAAATAGAAAACTGAAGAAGCCAAAAAGAACAACCTATCCGATGCAACTAACTCCGGCAACTCGAATCGTGTCGGACTCACTTTTGTGCACAAAATAAAGTCGTTTTGTGCACCGAAGCGAACAACAATAATAAAAATACTAGAAAATAACAAAAAATAGAAAACTAAAGAAGCCAAAAAGAACAACATAACCGATGCAACTAACTCCGGCAACTCGAATCTTGCCGGAGTCACTTTTGTGCACAAAATAAAGTCGTTTTGTGCACAGAAGCGAACAACAATAATAAAAATACTAGAAAATAACAAAAAATAGAAAACTAAAGAAGCCAAAAAGAACAACCTAACCGATGCAACTAACTTTGGCAACTCGAATCTTGCCGGAGTTACTTTTGTGCCCAAAATAAAGTCGTTTTGTGCACCGAAGCGAACAACAATAACAAAAATACTAGAAAATAACAAAAAATAGAAAACTAAAGAAGCCAAAAAGAACAAGCTAACCGATGCAACTAACTTTGGCAACTCGAATCTTGCCGGAGTTACTTTTGTGCACAAAATAAAGTCGTTTTGTGCACAGAAGCGAACAACAAAAAGAAAAATACTAGAAAATAACAAAAAATAGAAAACTAAAGAAGCCAAAAAGAAGAACCTAACCGATGCAACTAACTCCTGCAACTCGAATCTTGCCGGAGTCACTTTTGTGCACAAAATAAAGTCGTTTTGTGCACAGAAGCGAACAACAATAATAAAAATACTAGAAAATAACAAAAAATAGAAAACTGAAGAAGCCAAAAAGAACAACCTATCCGATGCAACTAACTTCGGCAACTCGAATCTTGTCGGACTCACTTTTGTGCACAAAATAAAGTCGTTTTGTGCACAGAAGCGAACAACAAAAACAAAAATACTAGAAAATAACAAAAAATAGAAAACTAAAGAAGCCAAAAAGAACAACCTAACCGATGCAACTAACTCCGGCAACTCGAATCTTGTCGGACTCACTTTTGTGCACAAAATAAAGTCGTTTTGTGCACAGAAGCGAACAACAATAATAAAAATACTAGAAAATAACAAAAAATAGAAAACTAAAGATGCAAAAAAGAACAACCTAACCGATGCAATTAACTTTGGCAACTCGATTCTTGCCGGAGTTACTTTTGTGCACAAAATAAAGTCGTTTTGTGCACAGCTGCGAACAACAAAAACAAAAATACTAGAAAATAACAAAAAATAGAAAACTAAAGAAGCCAAAAAGAACAACATAACCGATGCAACTAACTCCGGCAACTCGAATCTTGTCGGAGTCACTTTTGTGCACAAAATAAAGTCGTTTTGTGCACAGAAGCGAACAACAATAATAAAAATACTAGAAAATAACAAAAAATAGAAAACTGAAGAAGCCAAAAAGAACAACCTATCCGATGCAACTAACTCCGGCAACTCGAATCTTGTCGGACTCACTTTTGTGCACAAAATAAAGTCGTTTTGTGCACCGAAGCGAACAACAATAATAAAAATACTAGAAAATAACAAAAAATAGAAAACTAAAGAAGCCAAAAAGAACAACATAACCGATGCAACTAACTCCGGCAACTCGAATCTTGCCGGAGTCACTTTTGTGCACAAAATAAAGTCGTTTTGTGCACAGAAGCGAACAACAATAATAAAAATTCTAGAAAATAACAAAAAATAAAAAACTAAAGAAGCCAAAAAGAACAACCTAACCGATGCAACTAACTTTGGCAACTCGAATCTTGCCGGAGTTACTTTTGTGCACAAAATAAAGTCGTTTTGTGCACAGAAGCGAACAACAAAAAGAAAAATACTAGAAAATAACAAAAAATAGAAAACTAAAGAAGCCAAAAAGAACAACCTAACCGATGCAACTAACTCCTGCAACTCGAATCTTGCCGGAGTCACTTTTGTGCACAAAATAAAGTCGTTTTGTTCACCCAAGCGAACAACAAAAACAAAAATACTAGAAAATAACAAAAAATAGAAAACTAAAGAAGCCAAAAAGAACAACCTAACCGATGCAACTAACTCCGGCAACTCGAATCTTGTCGGACTCACTTTTGTGCACAAAATAAAGTCGTTTTGTGCACCGAAGCGAACAACAATAATAAAAATACTAGAAAATAACAAAAAATAGAAAACTAAAGAAGCCAAAAAGAACAACATAACCGATGCAACTAACTCCGGCAACTCGAATCTTGCCGGAGTCACTTTTGTGCACAAAATAAAGTCGTTTTGTGCACAGAAACGAACAACAATAATAAAAATACTAGAAAATAACAAAAAATAGAAAACTGAAGAAGCCAAAAAGAACAACCTAACCGATGCAACTAACTCCAGCAACTCGAATCTTGCCGGAGTCACTTATGTGCACAAAATAAAGTTGTTTTGTGCACAGAAGCGAACAACAATAATAAAAATACTAGAAAATAACAAAAAATAGAAAACTAAAGAAGCCAAAAAGAACAACCGAACCGATGCAACTAACTTTGGCTACTCGAATCTTGCCGGAGTTACTTTTGTGCACAAAATAAAGTCGTTTTGTGCACAGAAGCGAACAACAAAAACAAAAATACTAGAAAATAACAAAAAATAGAAAACTAAAGAAGCCAAAAAGAACAACCTAACCGATGCAACTAACTCCGGCAACTCGAATCTTGTCGGACTCACTTTTGTGCACAAAATAAAGTCGTTTTGTGCACCGAAGCGAACAACAATAATAAAAATACTAGAAAATAACAAAAAATAGAAAACTAAAGAAGCCAAAAAGAACAACATAACCGATGCAACTAACTCCGGCAACTCGAATCTTGCCGGAGTCACTTTTGTGCACAAAATAAAGTCGTTTTGTGCACAGAAGCGAACAACAATAATAAAAATACTAGAAAATAACAAAAAATAGAAAACTGAAGAAGCCAAAAAGAACAACCTAACCGATGCAACTAACTCCGGCAACTCGAATCTTGTCGGACTCACTTTTGTGCACAAAATAAAGTCGTTTTGTGCACCGAAGCGAACAACAATAATAAAAATACTAGAAAATAACAAAAAATAGAAAACTAAAGAAGCCAAAAAGAACAACATAACCGATGCAACTAACTTTGGCAACTCGAATCTTGCCGGAGTTACTTTTGTGCCCAAAATAAAGTCGTTTTGTGCACCGAAGCGAACAGCAATAACAAAAAGACTAGAAAATAACAATAAATAGAAAACTGAAGAAGCCAAAAAGAACAACCTAACCGATGCAACTAACTTTGGCAACTCGAATCTTGCCGGAGTTACTTTTGTGCCCAAAATAAAGTCGTTTTGTGCACCGAAGCGAACAGCAATAACAAAAATACTAGAAAATAACAAAAATTAGAAAACTGAAGAAGCCAATAAGAACAACCTAACCGATGCAACTAACTCCGGCAACTAGAATCTTGTCGGACTCACTTTTGTGCACAAAATAAAGTCGTTTTGTGCACAGAAGCGAACAACAATAATAAAAATACTAGAAAATAACAAAAAATAGAAAACTGAAGAAGCCAAAAAGAACAACCTATCCGATGCAACTAACTCCGGCAACTCGAATCTTGTCGGAGTCACTTTTGTGCACAAAATAAAGTCGTTTTGTGCACAGAAGCGAACAACAATAATAAAAATACTAGAAAATAACAAAAAATAGAAAACTGAAGAAGCCAAAAAGAACAACCTATCCGATGCAACTAACTCCGGCAACTCGAATCTTGCCGGAGTCACTTTTGTGCACAAAATAAAGTCGTTTTGTGCACCCAAGCGAACAACAACAAAAAAATACTAGAAAATAACAAAAAATAGAAAACTAAAGAAGCCAAAAAGAACAACCTAACCGATGCAACTAACTCCGGCAACTCGAATCTTGTCGGACTCACTTTTGTGCACAAAATAAAGTCATTTTGTGCACAGAAGCGAACAACAATAACAAAAATACTAGAAAATAACAAAAAATAGAAAACTGAAGAAGCCAAAAAGAACAACCTAACCGATGCAACTAACTCCTGCAACTCGAATCTTGCCGGAGTCACTTTTGTGCACAAAATAAAGTCGTTTTGTGCACAGAAGCGAACAACAATAATAAAAATACTAGAAAATAACAAAAAATAGAAAACTAAAGAAGCCAAAAAGAACAACCTAACCGATGCAACTAACTCCGGCAACTCGAATCTTGTCGGACTCACTTTTGTGCACAAAATAAAGTCGTTTTGTGCACCGAAGCGAACAACAATAATAAAAATACTAGAAAATAACAAAAAATAGAAAACTAAAGAAGCCAAAAAGAACAACATAACCGATGCAACTAACTCCGGCAACTCGAATCTTGCCGAAGTCACTTTTGTGCACAAAATAAAGTCGTTTTGTGCCTAGAAGCGAACAACAATAACAAAAATACTAGAAAATAACAAAAAATAGAAAACTGAAGAAGCCAAAAAGAACAACCTAACCGATGCAACTAACTCGGCAACTCGAATCTTGTCGGACTCACTTTTGTGCACAAAATAAAGTCGTTTTGTGCACTGAAGCGAACAACAATAATAAAAATACTAGAAAATAAAAAAAAATAGAAAACTAAAGAAGCCAAAAGAACAACCTAACCGATGCAACTAACTTTGGCAACTCGAATCTTGCCGGAGTTACTTTTGTGCACAAAATAAAGTCGTTTTGTGCACAGAAGCGAACAACAAAAACAAAAATACTAGAAAATAACACAAAATAGAAAACTAAAGAAGCCAAAAAGAACAACCTAATCGATGCAACTAACTCCTGCAACTCGAATCTTGCCGGAGTCACTTTTGTGCACAAAATAAAGCCGTTTTGTGCACCCAAGCGAACAACAAAAACAAAAATACTAGAAAATAACAAAAAATAGAAAACTAAAGAAGCCAAAAAGAACAACCTAACCGATGCAACTAACTCCGGCAACTCGAATCTTGTCGAACTCACTTTTGTGCACAAAATAAAGTCGTTTTGTGCACCGAAGCGAACAACGATAATAAAAATACTAGAAAATAACAAAAAATAGAAAACTGAAGAAGCCAAAAAGAACAACCTAACCGATGCAACTAACTCCGGCAACTCGAATCTTGTCGGACTCACTTTTGTGCACAAAATAAAGTCGTTTTGTGCACCGAAGCGAACAACAATAATAAAAATACTAGAAAATAACAAAAATACTAGAAAATAACAAAAAATAGAAAACTAAAGAAGCCAAAAAGAACAACATAACCGATGCAACTAACTCCGGCAACTCGAATCTTGCCGGAGTCACTTTTGTGCACAAAATAAAGTCGTTTTGTGCACAGAAGCGAACAACAATAATAAAAATACTAGAAAATAACAAAAAATAGAAAACCAAAGAAGCCAAAAAGAACAACCTAACCGATGCAACTAACTTTGGCAACTCGAATCTTGCCGGAGTTACTTTTGTGCCCAAAATAAAGTCGTTTTGTGCACCGAAGCGAACAGCAATAACAAAAATACTAGAAAATAACAAAAAATAGAAAACTGAAGAAGCCAAAAAGAACAACCTAACCGATGCAACTAACTCCGGCAACTCGAATCTTGTCGGAGTCACTTTTGTGCAAAAAATAAAGTCGTTTTGTGCACAGAAGCGAACAACAATAATAAAAATACTAGAAAATAACAAAAATAGAAAACTAAAGAAGCCAAAAAGAACAACCTAACCGATGCAACAAACTCCTGCAACTCGAATCTTGCCGGAGTCACTTTTGTGCACAAAATAAAGTCGTTTTGTGCACCCAAGCGAACAACAACAAAAAAATACTAGAAAATAACAAAAAATAGAAAACTAAAGAAGCCAAAAAGAACAACCTAACCGATGCAACTAACTCCGGCAACTCGAATCTTGTCGGACTCACTTTTGTGCACAAAATAAAGTCATTTTGTGCACCGAAGCGAACAACAATAATAAAAATACTAGAAAATAACAAAAAATAGAAAACTAAAGAAGCCAAAAAGAACAACATAACCGATGCAACTATCTCCGGAAACTCGAATCTTGCCGGAGTCACTTTTGTGCACAAAATAAAGTCGTTTTGTGCACAGAAGCGAACAACAATAATAAAAATACTAGAAAATAACAAAAAATAGAAAACTGAAGAAGCCAAAAAGAACAACCTAACCGATGCAACTAACTCCGGCAACTCGAATCTTGCCGGAGTCACTTTTGTGCACAAAATAAAGTCGTTTTGTGCACCGAAGCGAACAACAATAATAAAAATACTAGAAAATAACAAAAAATAGAAAACTGAAGAAGCCAAAAAGAACAACCTAACCGATGCAACTAACTTTGGCAACTCGAATCTTGCCGGAGTTACTTTTGTGCCCAAAATAAAGTCGTTTTGTGCACCGAAGCGAACAGCAATAACAAAAATACTAGAAAATAACAAAAAATAGAAAACTGAAGAAGCCAAAAAGAACAACCTAACCGATGCAATTAACTCCATCAACTCGAATCTTGTCGGAGTCACTTTTGTGCACAAAATAAAGTCATTTTGTGCACCAAAGCGAACATCAATAACAAAAAAACTAGAAAATAATAAAAAATAGAAAACTGAAGAAGCCAATAAGAACAACCTTACCGATGCAACTAACTCCAGCAACTCGAATCTTGCCGGAGTTACTTTTGTGCACAAAATAAAGTTGTTTTGTGCACAGAAGCGAACAACAATAATAAAAATACTAGAAAATAACAAAAAATAGAAAACTGAAGAAGCCAAAAAGAACAACCTAACCGATGCAACTAACTCCGGCAACTCGAATCTTGTCGGACTCACTTTTGTGCACAAAATAAAGTCATTTTGTGCACCGAAGCGAACAACAATAATAAAAATACTAGAAAATAACAAAAATACTAGAAAATAACAAAAAATAGAAAACTGAAGAAGCCAAAAAGAACAACCTAACCGATGCAACTAACTCCAGCAACTCGAATCTTGCCGGAGTCACTTATGTGCACAAAATAAAGTTGTTTTGTGCACAGAAGCGAACAACAATAATAAAAATACTAGAAAATAACAAAAAATAGAAAACTGAAGAAGCCAAAAAGAACAACCTAACCGATGCAACTAACTCCGGCAACTCGAATCTTGTCGGACTCACTTTTGTGCACAAAATAAAGTCATTTTGTGCACCGAAGCGAACAACAATAATAAAAATACTAGAAAATAACAAAAATACTAGAAAATAACAAAAAATAGAAAACTAAAGAAGCCAAAAAGAACAACATAACCGATGCAACTAACTCCGGCAATTCGAATCTTGCCGGAGTCACTTTTGTGCACAAAATAAAGTCGTTTTGTGCACCGAAGCGAACAACAATAATAAAAATACTAGAAAATAACAAAAAATAGAAAACTGAAGAAGCCAAAAAGAACAACCTAACCGATGCAACTAACTCCGGCAACTCGAATCTTGTCGGACTCACTTTTGTGCACAAAATAAAGTCGTTTTGTGCACCGAAGCGAACAACAATAATAAAAATACTAGAAAATAACAAAAATACTAGAAAATAACAAAAAATAGAAAACTAAAGAAGCCAAAAAGAACAACATAACCGATGCAACTAACTCCGGCAACTCGAATCTTGCCGGAGTCACTTTTGTGCACAAAATAAAGTCGTTTTGTGCACAGAAGCGAACAACAATAATAAAAATACTAGAAAATAACAAAAAATAGAAAACTAAAGAAGCCAAAAAGAACAACCTAACCGATGCAACTAACTTTGGCAACTCGAATCTTGCCGGAGTTACTTTTGTGCCCAAAATAAAGTCGTTTTGTGCACCGAAGCGAACATCAATATCAAAAATACTAGAAAATAACAAAAAATAGAAAACTGAAGAAGCCAAAAAGAACAACCTAACCGATGCAACTAACTCCGGCAACTCGAATCTTGTCGGAGTCACTTTTGTGCACAAAATAAAGTCATTTTGTGCACAGAAGCGAACAACAATAATAAAAATACTAGAAAATAACAAAAATAGAAAACTAAAGAAGCCAAAAAGAACAACCTAACCGATGCAACAAACTCCTGCAACTCGAATCTTGCCGGAGTCACTTTTGTGCACAAAATAAAGTCGTTTTGTGCACCCAAGCGAACAACAACAAAAAAATACTAGAAAATAACAAAAAATAGAAAACTAAAGAAGCCAAAAAGAACAACCTAACCGATGCAACTAACTCCGGCAACTCGAATCTTGTCGGACTCACTTTTGTGCACAAAATAAAGTCGTTTTGTGCACCGAAGCGAACAACAATAATAAAAATACTAGAAAATAACAAAAAATAGAAAACTAAAGAAGCCAAAAAGAACAACATAACCGATCAAATAACTCCGGCAACTCGAATCTTGCCGGAGTCACTTTTGTGCACAAAATAAAGTTGTTTTGTGCACAGAAGCGAACAACAATAATAAAAATACTAGAAAATAACAAAAAATAGAAAACTGAAGAAGCCAAAAAGAACAACCTAACCGATGCAACTAACTCCGGCAACTCGAATCTTGCCGGAGTCACTTTTGTGCACAAAATAAAGTCGTTTTGTGCATCGAAGCGAACAACAATAATAAAAATACTAGAAAATAAGAAAAAATAGAAAACTGAAGAAGCCAAAAAGAACAACCTAACCGATGCAACTAACTTTGGCAACTCGAATCTTGCCGGAGTTACTTTTGTGCCCAAAATAAAGTCGTTTTGTGCACCGAAGCGAACAGCAATAACAAAAATACTAGAAAATAACAAAAAATAGAAAACTGAAGAAGCCAAAAAGAACAACCTAACCGATGCAATTAACTCCATCAACTCGAATCTTGTCGGAGTCATTTTTGTGCACAAAATAAAGTCATTTTGTGCACCAAAGCGAACACCAATAACAAAAAAACTAGAAAATAATAAAAAATAGAAAACTGAAGAAGCCAATAAGAACAACCTTACCGATGCAACTAACTCCAGCAACTCGAATCTTGCCGGAGTTACTTTTGTGCACAAAATAAAGTCGTTTTGTGCACAGAAGCGAACAACAAAAACAAAAATACTAGAAAATAACAAAAAATAGAAAACTAAAGAAGCCAAAAAGAACAACCTAACCGATGCAACTAACTCCTGCAACTCGAATCTTGCCGGAGTCACTTTTGTGCACAAAATAAAGTCGTTTTGTTCACCCAAGCGAACTAAAAAAACAAAAATACTAGAAAATAACAAAAAATAGAAAACTAAAGAAGCCAAAAAGAACAACCTAACCGATGCAACTAACTCCGGCAACTCGAATCTTGTCGGACTCACTTTTGTGCACAAAATAAAGTCATTTTGTGCACCGAAGCGAACAACAATAATAAAAATACTAGAAAATAACAAAAAATAGAAAACTAAAGAAGCCAAAAAGAACAACATAACCGATGCAACTAACTCCGGCAACTCGAATCTTGCCGGAGTCACTTTTGTGCACAAAATAAAGTCGTTTTGTGCACAGAAGCGAACAACAATAATAAAAATACTAGAAAATAACAAAAAATAGAAAACTGAAGAAGCCAAAAAGAACAACCTAACCGATGCAACTAACTCCAGTAACTCGAATCTTGCCGGAGTCACTTTTGTGCACAAAATAAAGTCGTTTTGTGCACAGAAGCGAACAAAAATTATTTAAAATACTAGAAAATAACAAAAAATAGAAAACTGAAGAAGCCAAAAAGAACAACCTAACCGATGCAACTAACTCCGGCAACTCGAATCTTGTCGGACTCACTTTTGTGCACAAAATAAAGTCGTTTTGTGCACCGAAGCGAACAACAATAATAAAAATACTAGAAAATAACAAAAAATAGAAAACTAAAGAAGCCAAAAAGAACAACATAACCGATGCAACTAACTCCGGCAACTCGAATCTTGCCGGAGTCACTTTTGTGCACAAAATAAAGTCGTTTTGTGCACAGAAGCGAACAACAATAATAAAAATACTAGAAAATAACAAAAAATAGAAAACTAAAGAAGCCAAAAAGAACAACCTAACCGATGCAACTAACTTTGGCAACTCGAATCTTGCCGGAGTTACTTTTGTGCCCAAAATAAAGTCGTTTTGTGCACCGAAGCGAACAGCAATAACAAAAATACTAGAAAATAACAAAAAATAGAAAACTGAAGAAGCCAAAAAGAACAACCTAACCGATGCAACTAACTCCGGCAACTCGAATCTTGCCGGAGTCACTTTTGTGCACAAAATAAAGTCGTTTTGTGCATCGAAGCGAACAACAATAATAAAAATACTAGAAAATAACAAAAAATAGAAAACTAAAGAAGCCAAAAAGAACAACCTAACCGATGCAACTAACTTTGGCAACTCGAATCTTGCCGGAGTTACTTTTGTGCCCAAAATAAAGTCGTTTTGTGCACCGAAGCCAACAGCAATAACAAAAATACTAGAAAATAACAAAAAATAGAAAACTGAAGAAGCCAAAAAGAACAACCTAACCGATGCAATTAACTCCATCAACTCGAATCTTGTCGGAGTCACTTTTGTGCACAAAATAAAGTCATTTTGTGCACCAAAGCGAACATCAATAACAAAAAAACTAGAAAATAATAAAAAATAGAAAACTGAAGAAGCCAATAAGAACAACCTTACCGATGCAACTAACTCCAGCAACTCGAATCTTGCCGGAGTTACTTTTGTGCACAAAATAAAGTCGTTTTGTGCACAGAAGCGAACAACAAAAACAAAAATACTAGAAAATAACAAAAAATAGAAAACTGAAGAAGCCAAAAAGAACAACCTAACCGATGCAACTAACTCCAGCAACTCGAATCTTGCCGGAGTCACTTATGTGCACAAAATAAAGTTGTTTTGTGCACAGAAGCGAACAACAATAATAAAAATACTAGAAAATAACAAAAAATAGAAAACTAAAGAAGCCAAAAAGAACAACCTAACCGATGCAACTAACTTTGGCAACTCGAATCTTGCCGGAGTTACTTTTGTGCACAAAATAAAGTCGTTTTGTGCACAGAAGCGAACAACAAAAACAAAAATACAAGAAAATAACAAAAAATAGAAAACTAAAGAAGCCAAAAAGAACAACCTAACCGATGCAACTAACTCCGGCAACTCGAATCTTGTCGGACTCACTTTTGTGCACAAAATAAAGTCGTTTTGTGCACCGAAGCGAACAACAATAATAAAAATACTAGAAAATAACAAAAAATAGAAAACTAAAGAAGCCAAAAAGAACAACATAACCGATCAAATAACTCCGGCAACTCGAATCTTGCCGGAGTCACTTTTGTGCACAAAATAAAGTTGTTTTGTGCACAGAAGCGAACAACAATAATAAAAATACTAGAAAATAACAAAAAATAGAAAACTGAAGAAGCCAAAAAGAACAACCTAACCGATGCAACTAACTCCGGCAACTCGAATCTTGCCGGAGTCACTTTTGTGCACAAAATAAAGTCGTTTTGTGCATCGAAGCGAACAACAATAATAAAAATACTAGAAAATAAGAAAAAATAGAAAACTGAAGAAGCCAAAAAGAACAACCTAACCGATGCAACTAACTTTGGCAACTCGAATCTTGCCGGAGTTACTTTTGTGCCCAAAATAAAGTCGTTTTGTGCACCGAAGCGAACAGCAATAACAAAAATACTAGAAAATAACAAAAAATAGAAAACTGAAGAAGCCAAAAAGAACAACCTAACCGATGCAATTAACTCCATCAACTCGAATCTTGTCGGAGTCATTTTTGTGCACAAAATAAAGTCATTTTGTGCACCAAAGCGAACACCAATAACAAAAAAACTAACTCCAGCAACTCGAATCTTGCCGGAGTTACTTTTGTGCCCAAAATAAACTCGTTTTGTGCACCGAAGCGAACAGCAATAACAAAAATACTAGAAAATAACAAAAAATAGAAAACTGAAGAAGCCAAAAAGAACAACCTAACCGATGCAACTAACTCCGGCAACTAGAATCTTGTCGGACTCACTTTTGTGCACAAAATAAAGTCGTTTTGTGCACAGAAGCGAAGAACAATAATAAAAATACTAGAAAATAACAAAAAATAGAAAACTAAAGAAGCCAAAAAGAACAACATAACCGATGCAACTAACTCCGGCAACTCGAATCTTGCCGGAGTCACTTTTGTGCACAAAATAAAGTCGTTTTGTGCACAGAAGCGAACAACAATAACAAAAATACTAGAAAATAACAAAAAATAGTAAACTGAAGAAGCCAAAAAGAACAACCTAACCGATGCAACTAACTCCAGCAACTCGAATCTTGCCGGAGTCACTTTTGTGCACAAAATAAAGTCGTTTTGTGCACAGAAGCGAACAACAATAATAAAAATACTAGAAAATAACAAAAAATAGAAAACTAAAGAAGCCAAAAAGAACAACCTAACCGATGCAACTAACTCCTGCAACTCGAATCTTGCCGGAGTCACTTTTGTGCACAAAATAAAGTCGTTTTGTGCACAGAAGCGAACAACAATAATAAAAATACTAGAAAATAACAAAAAATAGAAAACTAAAGAAGCCAAAAAGAACAACCTAACCGATGCAACTAACTCCGGCAACTCGAATCTTGTCGGACTCACTTTTGTGCACAAAATAAAGTCGTTTTGTGCACCGAAGCGAACAACAATAATAAAAATACTAGAAAATAACAAAAAATAGAAAACTAAAGAAGCCAAAAAGAACAACATAACCGATGCAACTAACTCCGGCAACTCGAATCTTGCCGAAGTCACTTTTGTGCACAAAATAAAGTCATTTTGTGCACAGAAGCGAACAACAATATCAAAAATACTAGAAAATAACAAAAAATAGAAAACTGAAGAAGCCAAAAAGAACAACCTAACCGATGCAACTAACTCCAGCAACTCGAATCTTGCCGGAGTCACTTTTGTGCACAAAATAAAGTCGTTTTGTGCACTGAAGCGAACAACAATAATAAAAATACTAGAAAATAACAAAAAATAGAAAACTAAAGAAGCCAAAAAGAACAACCTAACCGATGCAACTAACTTTGGCAACTCGAATCTTGCCGGAGTTACTTTTGTGCACAAAATAAAGTCGTTTTGTGCACAGAAGCGAACAACAAAAACAAAAATACTAGAAAATAACAAAAAATAGAAAACTAAAGAAGCCAAAAAGAACAACCTAACCGATGCAACTAACTCCGGCAACTCGAATCTTGTCGGACTCACTTTTGTGCACAAAATAAAGTCGTTTTGTGCACCGAAGCGAACAACAATAATAAAAATACTAGAAAATAACAAAAAATAGAAAACTAAAGAAGCCAAAAAGAACAACATAACCGATGCAACTAACTCCGGCAACTCGAATCTTGCCGGAGTCACTTTTGTGCACAAAATAAAGTCGTTTTGTGCACAGAAGCGAACAACAATAATAAAAATACTAGAAAATAACAAAAAATAGAAAACTGAAGAAGCCAAAAAGAACAACCTAACCGATGCAACTAACTCCGGCAACTCGAATCTTGTCGGACTCACTTTTGTGCACAAAATAAAGTCGTTTTGTGCACCGAAGCGAACAACAATAATAAAAATACTAGAAAATAACAAAAATACTAGAAAATAACAAAAAATAGAAAACTAAAGAAGCCAAAAAGAACAACATAACCGATGCAACTAACTCCGGCAACTCGAATCTTGCCGGAGTCACTTTTGTGCACAAAATAAAGTCGTTTTGTGCACAGAAGCGAACAACAATAATAAAAATACTAGAAAATAACAAAAAATAGAAAACTAAAGAAGCCAAAAAGAACAACCTAACCGATGCAACTAACTTTGGCAACTCGAATCTTGCCGGAGTTACTTTTGTGCCCAAAATAAAGTCGTTTTGTGCACCGAAGCGAACAGCAATATCAAAAATACTAGAAAATAACAAAAAATAGAAAACTGAAGAAGCCAAAAAGAACAACCTAACCGATGCAACTAACTCCGGCAACTCGAATCTTGTCAGAGTCACTTTTGTGCACAAAATAAAGTCGTTTTGTGCACCGAAGCGAACAACAATAATAAAAATACTAGAAAATAACAAAAAATAGAAAACTAAAGAAGCCAAAAAGAACAACATAACCGATGCAACTAACTCCGGCAACTCGAATCTTGCCGGAGTCACTTTTGTGCACAAAATAAAGTCGTTTTGTGCACAGAAGCGAACAACAATAATAAAAATACTAGAAAATAACAAAAAATAGAAAACTGAAGAAGCCAAAAAGAACAACCTAACCGATGCAACTAACTCCGGCAACTCGAATCTTGCCGGAGTCACTTTTGTGCACAAAATAAAGTCGTTTTGTGCATCGAAGCGAACAACAATAATAAAAATACTAGAAAATAACAAAAAATAGAAAACTGAAGAAGCCAAAAAGAACAACCTAACCGATGCAACTAACTTTGGCAACTCGAATCTTGCCGGAGTTACTTTTGTGCCCAAAATAAAGTCGTTTTGTGCAACGAAGCGAACAGCAATAACAAAAATACTAGAAAATAACAAAAAATAGAAAACTGAAGAAGCCAAAAAGAACAACCTAACCGATGCAATTAACTCCATCAACTCGAATCTTGTCGGAGTCATTTTTGTGCACAAAATAAAGTCATTTTGTGCACCAAAGCGAACACCAATAACAAAAAAACTAGAAAATAATAAAAAATAGAAAACTGAAGAAGCCAATAAGAACAACCTTACCGATGCAACTAACTCCAGCAACTCGAATCTTGCCGGAGTTACTTTTGTGCACAAAATAAAGTCGTTTTGTGCACAGAAGCGAACAACAAAAACAAAAATACTAGAAAATAACAAAAAATAGAAAACTAAAGAAGCCAAAAAGAACAACCTAACCGATGCAACTAACTCCTGCAACTCGAATCTTGCCGGAGTCACTTTTGTGCACAAAATAAAGTCGTTTTGTTCACCCAAGCGAACTAAAAAAACAAAAATACTAGAAAATAACAAAAAATAGAAAACTAAAGAAGCCAAAAAGAACAACCTAACCGATGCAACTAACTCCGGCAACTCGAATCTTGTCGGACTCACTTTTGTGCACAAAATAAAGTCATTTTGTGCACCGAAGCGAACAACAATAATAAAAATACTAGAAAATAACAAAAAATGGAAAACTAAAGAAGCCAAAAAGAACAACATAACCGATGCAACTAACTCCGGCAACTCGAATCTTGCCGGAGTCACTTTTGTGCACAAAATAAAGTCGTTTTGTGCACAGAAGCGAACAACAATAATAAAAATACTAGAAAATAATAAAAAATAGAAAACTGAAGAAGCCAAAAAGAACAACCTAACCGATGCAACTAACTCCAGTAACTCGAATCTTGCCGGAGTCACTTTTGTGCACAAAATAAAGTCGTTTTGTGCACAGAAGCGAACAAAAATTATTAAAAATACTAGAAAATAACAAAAAATAGAAAACTAAAGAAGCCAAAAAGAACAACCTAACCGATGCAACTAACTCCGGCAACTCGAATCTTGTCGGACTCACTTTTGTGCACAAAATAAAGTCGTTTTGTGCACCGAAGCGAACAACAATAATAAAAATACTAGAAAATAACAAAAAATAGAAAACTAAAGAAGCCAAAAAGAACAACATAATCGATGCAACTAACTCCGGCAACTCGAATCTTGCCGTAGTCACTTTTGTGCACAAAATAAAGTCGTTTTGTGCACAGAAGCGAACAACAATAATAAAAATACTAGAAAATAACAAAAAATAGAAAACTAAAGAAGCCAAAAAGAACAACCTAACCGATGCAACTAACTTTGGCAACTCGAATCTTGCCGGAGTTACTTTTGTGCCCAAAATAAAGTCGTTTTGTGCACCGAAGCGAACAGCAATAACAAAAATACTAGAAAATAACAAAAAATAGAAAACTGAAGAAGCCAAAAAGAACAACCTAACCGATGCAACTAACTCCGGCAACTCGAATCTTGCCGGAGTCACTTTTGTGCACAAAATAAAGTCGTTTTGTGCATCAAAGCGAACAACAATAATAAAAATACTAGAAAATAACAAAAAATAGAAAACTAAAGAAGCCAAAAAGAACAACCTAACCGATGCAACTAACTTTGGCAACTCGAATCTTGCCGGAGTTACTTTTGTGCCCAAAATAAAGTCGTTTTGTGCACCGAAGCGAACAGCAATAACAAAAATACTAGAAAATAACAAAAAATAGAAAACTGAAGAAGCCAAAAAGAACAACCTAACCGATGCAATTAACTCCATCAACTCGAATCTTGTCGGAGTCACTTTTGTGCACAAAATAAAGTCATTTTGTGCACCAAAGCGAACATCAATAACAAAAAAACTAGAAAATAATAAAAAATAGAAAACTGAAGAAGCCAATAAGAACAACCTTACCGATGCAACTAACTCCAGCAACTCGAATCTTGCCGGAGTTACTTTTGTGCACAAAATAAAGTCGTTTTGTGCACAGAAGCGAACAACAAAAACAAAAATACTAGAAAATAACAAAAAATAGAAAACTAAAGAAGCCAAAAAGAACAACCTAACCGATGCAACTTACTCCTGCAACTCGAATCTTGCCGGAGTCACTTTTGTGCACAAAATAAAGTCGTTTTGTTCACCCAAGCGAACAAAAAAAACAAAAATACTAGAAAATAACAAAAAATAGAAAACTAAAGAAGCCAAAAAGAACAACCTAACCGATGCAACTAACTCCGGCAACTCGAATCTTGTCGGACTCACTTTTGTGCACAAAATAAAGTCGTTTAGTGCACCGAAGCGAACAACAATAATAAAAATACTAGAAAATAACAAAAAATAGAAAACTAAAGAAGCCAAAAAGAACAACATAACCGATGCAACTAACTCCGGCAACTCGAATCTTGCCGGAGTCACTTTTGTGCACAAAATAAAGTTGTTTTGTGCACAGAAGCGAACAACAATAATAAAAATACTAGAAAATAACAAAAAATAGAAAACTGAAGAAGCCAAAAAGAACAACCTAACCGATGCAACTAACTCCAGCAACTCGAATCTTGCCGGAGTCACTTTTGTGCACAAAATAAAGTCGTTTTGTGCACAGAAGCGAATAACAATAATAAAAATACTAGAAAATAACAAAAAATAGAAAACTGAAGAAGCCAAAAAGAACAACCTAACCGATGCAACTAACTCCGGCAACTCGAATCTTGTCGGACTCACTTTTGTGCACAAAATAAAGTCGTTTTGTGCACCGAAGCGAACAACAATAATAAAAATACTAGAAAATAACAAAAAATAGAAAACTAAAGAAGCCAAAAAGAACAACATAACCGATGCAACTAACTCCGGCAACTCGAATCTTGCCGGAGTCACTTTTGTGCACAAAATAAAGTCGTTTTCTGCACAGAAGCGAACAACAATAATAAAAATACTAGAAAATAACAAAAAATAGAAAACTAAAGAAGCCAAAAAGAACAACCTAACCGATGCAACTAACTTTGGCAACTCGAATCTTGCCGGAGTTACTTTTGTGCCCAAAATAAAGTCGTTTTGTGCACCGAAGCGAACAGCAATAACAAAAATACTAGAAAATAACAAAAAATAGAAAACTGAAGAAGCCAAAAAGAACAACCTAACCGATGCAACTAACTCCGGCAACTCGAATCTTGTCGGAGTCACTTTTGTGCACAAAATAAAGTCGTTTTGTGCACAGAAGCGAACAACAATAATAAAAATAATAGAAAATAACAAAAAATAGAAAACTAAAGAAGCCAAAAAGAACAACCTAACCGATGCAACAAACTCCTGCAACTCGAATCTTGCCGGAGTCACTTTTGTGCACAAAATAAAGTCGTTTTGTGCACCCAAGCGAACAACAACAAAAAAATACTAGAAAATAACAAAAAATAGAAAACTAAAGAAGCCAGAAAGAACAACCTAACCGATGCAACTAACTCCGGCAACTCGAATCTTGTCGGACTCACTTTTGTGCACAAAATAAAGTCGTTTTGTGCACCGAAGCGAACAACAATAATAAAAATACTAGAAAATAACAAAAAATAGAAAACTAAAGAAGCCAAAAAGAACAACATAACCGATGCAACTAACTCCGGCAACTCGAATCTTGCCGGAGTCACTTTTGTGCACAAAATAAAGTCGTTTTGTGCACAGAAGCGAACAACAATAATAAAAATACTAGAAAATAACAAAAAATAGAAAACTGAAGAAGCCAAAAAGAACAACCTAACCGATGCAACTAACTCCGGCAACTCGAATCTTGCCGGAGTCACTTTTGTGCACAAAATAAAGTCGTTTTGTGCATCGAAGCGAACAACAATAATAAAAATACTAGAAAATAACAAAAAATAGAAAACTAAAGAAGCCAAAAAGAACAACCTAACCGATGCAACTAACTTTGGCAACTCGAATCTTGCCGGAGTTACTTTTGTGCCCAAAATAAAGTCGTTTTGTGCACCGAAGCGAACAGCAATAACAAAAATACTAGAAAATAACAAAAAATAGAAAACTGAAGTAGCCAAAAAGAACACCATAACCGATGCAATTAACTCCATCAACTCGAATCTTGTCGGAGTCACTTTTGTGCACAAAATAAAGTCATTTTGTGCACCAAAGCGAACATCAATAACAAAAAAACTAGAAAATAATAAAAAATAGAAAACTGAAGAAGCCAATAAGAACAACCTTACCGATGCAACTAACTCCAGCAACTCGAATCTTGCCGGAGTTACTTTTGTGCACAAAATAAAGTCATTTTGTGCACAGAAGCGAACAACAAAAACAAAAATACTAGAAAATAACAAAAAATAGAAAACTAAAGAAGCCAAAAAGAACAACCTAACCGATGCAACTAACTCCTGCAACTCGAATCTTGCCGGAGTCACTTTTGTGCACAAAATAAAGTCGTTTTGTTCACCCAAGCGAACAAAAAAAACAAAAATACTAGAAAATAACAAAAAATAGAAAACTAAAGAAGCCAAAACGAACAACCTAACCGATGCAACTAACTCCGGCAACTCGAATCTTGTCGGACTCACTTTTGTGCACAAAATAAAGTCGTTTTGTGCACCGAAGCGAACAACAATAATAAAAATACTAGAAAATAACAAAAAATAGAAAACTAAAGAAGCCAAAAAGAACAACATAACCGATGCAACTAACTCCGGCAACTCGAATCTTGCCGGAGTCACTTTTGTGCACAAAATAAAGTCGTTTTGTGCACAGAAGCGAACAACAATAATAAAAATACTAGAAAATAACAAAAAATAGAAAACTGAAGAAGCCAAAAAGAACAACCTAACCGATGCAACCAACTCCAGCAACTCGAATCTTGCCGGAGTCACTTTTGTGCACAAAATAAAGTCGTTTTGTGCACAGAAGCGAACAACAATAATAAAAATACTAGAAAATAACAAAAAATAGAAAACTAAAGAAGCCAAAAAGAACAACCTAACCGATGCAACTAACTTTGGCAACTCGAATCTTGCCGGAGTTACTTTTGTGCACAAAATAAAGTCGTTTTGTGCACAGAAGCGAACAACAAAAACAAAAATACTAGAAAATAACAAAAAATAGAAAACTAAAGAAGCCAAAAAGAACAACCTAACCGATGCAACTAACTCCGGCAACTCGAATCTTGTCGGACTCACTTTTGTGCACAAAATAAAGTCATTTTGTGCACCGAAGCGAACAACAATAATAAAAATACTAGAAAATAACAAAAAATAGAAAACTAAAGAAGCCAAAAAGAACAACATAACCGATGCAACTAACTCCGGCAACTCGAATCTTGCCGGAGTCACTTTTGTGCACAAAATAAAGTCGTTTTGTGCACAGAAGCGAACAATAATAATAAAAATACTAGAAAATAACAAAAAATAGAAAACTGAAGAAGCCAAAAAGAACAACCTAACCGATGCAACTAACTCCGGCAACTCGAATCTTGTCGGACTCACTTTTGTGCACAAAATAAAGTCGTTTTGTGCACCGAAGCGAACAACAATAATAAAAATACTAGAAAATAACAAAAAATAGAAAACTAAAGAAGCCAAAAGAACAACCTAACCGATGCAACTAACTTTGGCAACTCGAATCTTGCCGGAGTTACTTTTGTGCACAAAATAAAGTCGTTTTATGCACTGAAGCGAACAACAAAAACAAAAATACTAGAAAATAACAAAAAATAGAAAACTAAAGAAGCCAAAAAGAACAACCTAACCGATGCAACTAACTCCTGCAACTCGAATCTTGCCGGAGTCACTTTTGTGCACAAAATAAAGTCGTTTTGTGCACCCAAGCGAACAACAAATACAAAAATACTAGAAAATAACAAAAAATAGAAAACTAAAGAAGCCAAAAAGAACAAACTAACCGATGCAACTAACTCCGGCAACTCGAATCTTGTCGGAGTCACTTTTGTGCACAAAATAAAGTCGTTTTGTGCACAGAAGCGAACAACAATAATAAAAATACTATAAAATAACAAAAAATAGAAAACTAAAGAAGCCAAAAAGAACAACCTAACCGATGCAACTAACTCCTGCAACTCGAATCTTGCCGGAGTCACTTTTGTGCACAAAATAAAGTCGTTTTGTGCACTGAAGCGAACAACAATAATAAAAATACTAGAAAATAACAAAAAATAGAAAACTAAAGAAGCCAAAAAGAACAACCTAACCGATGCAACTAACTTTGGCAACTCGAATCTTGCCGGAGTTACTTTTGTGCACAAAATAAAGTCGTTTTGTGCACAGAAGCGAACAACAAAAACAAAAATACTAGAAAATAACAAAAAATAGAAAACTAAAGAAGCCAAAAAGAACAACCTAACCGATGCAACTAACTCCGGCAACTCGAATCTTGTCGGACTCACTTTTGTGCACAAAATAAAGTCGTTTTGTGCACCGAAGCGAACAACAATAATAAAAATACTAGAAAATAACAAAAAATAGAAAACTAAAGAAGCCAAAAAGAACAACATAACCGATGCAACTAACTCCGGCAACTCGAATCTTGCCGGAGTCACTTTTGTGCACAAAATAAAGTCGTTTTGTGCACAGAAGCGAACAACAATAATAAAAATACTAGAAAATAACAAAAAATAGAAAACTGAAGAAGCCAAAAAGAACAACCTAACCGATGCAACTAACTCCGGCAACTCGAATCTTGTCGGACTCACTTTTGTGCACAAAATAAAGTCGTTTTGTGCACCGAAGCGAACAACAATAATAAAAATACTAGAAAATAACAAAAATACTAGAAAATAACAAAAAATAGAAAACTAAAGAAGCCAAAAAGAACAACATAACCGATGCAACTAACTCCGGCAACTCGAATCTTGCCGGAGTCACTTTTGTGCACAAAATAAAGTCGTTTTGTGCACAGAAGCGAACAACAATAATAAAAATACTAGAAAATAACAAAAAATAGAAAACTAAAGAAGCCAAAAAGAACAACCTAACCGATGCAACTAACTTTGGCAACTCGAATCTTGCCGGAGTTACTTTTGTGCCCAAAATAAAGTCGTTTTGTGCACCGAAGCGAACAGCAATAACAAAAATACTAGAAAATAACAAAAAATAGAAAACTGAAGAAGCCAAAAAGTGACCGACTTCATTTTGTGCAGAAAAGTGACGAACAGCACGATTCGAGTTGCCGGAGTTAGTTACATCGGTTAGGTTGTTCCTTTTGCCTTCTTCAGTTTCCTATTTTTTGTTATTTTTTAATATTTTTGTTATTGCTGTTCGCTTCGGTGCACAAAATGACTTCATTTTGTGCAGAAGAGTGACGAACAGCAGGATTCGAGTTGCCGGAGTTAGTTGCATCGGTTAGGTTGTTCTTTTTGGCTTCTTCAGTTTTCTATATTTTGTTATTTTCTAGTATTTTTGTTATTGCTGTTCGCTTCGGAGCACAAAACGACTTTATTTTGTGCAGAAAAGTGTCGAATAGTAGGATTCGAGTTGCCGGATTTAGTTGCATCGGTTAGGTTGTTCTTTTTAATTTCTTCAGTTTTCTATTTTTTGTTATTTTCTAGTATTTTTGTTATTGTTGTTCGCTTCGGTGCACAAAACGACTTCATTTTGTGCAGAAAAGGCTCGAACAGCAGGATTCGAGTTGCCGGAGTTAGTTGCACCGGTTAGGTTGTTCTTTTTGGCTTCTTCAGTTTTCTATTTTTTATTATTTTCTAGTATTTTTGTTATTGTTGTTCGCTTCGGTGCACAAAACGACTTCATTTTGTGCAGAAAAGTGACGAACAGCAGGATTCGAGTTGCCGGAGTTAGTTACATCGGTTAGGTTGCTCTTTTTGGCATCTTCAGTTTTCTATTTTTTGTTTTTTTCTAGTATTTTTGTTATTGCTGTTCGCTTCGGTGCACAAAATGACTTCATTTTGTGCAGAAGAGTGACGAACAGCAGGATTCGAGTTGCCGGAGTTAGTTGCATCGGTTAGGTTGTTCCTTTTGGCTTCTTCAGTTTTCTATTTTTTGTTATTTTCTAGTACTTTTGTTATTGCAGTTTGTTTCGGTGCACAAAACGACTTTATTTTGTGCAGAAAAGTGAAACAGCAGGATTCGAGTTGCCGGAGTTAGTTGCATCGATTAGGTTTTTCTTTTTGGCACCTTAAGTTTTCTAGTTTTTGTTATTTTCTAGTATTTTTATTATTGCTGTTCGCTTCGGCGCACAAAACGACTTCATTTTGTGCAGAAAAGTGTCGATATACAGGTTCGAGTTGCCGGAGTTAGTTGCATCGGTTAGGTTGTTTTTTTTTGGCTTCTTCTGTTTTCTATTTTTTGTTATTTTCTAGTATTTTGTTATTACTGTTCGCTTCGGTGCACAAAACAACTTCATTTTGTGCAGAAAAGTGACGAACAGCAGGATTTTAGTTGCCGGAGTTGTTTGCATCGGTTAGGTTGTTCTTTTTGGCTTCTTCAGTTTTCTATTTTTTGTTATTTTCTAGTATTTTTTTTATTGTTGTTCACTTCGGAGCACAAAATGACTTCACTTTGTGCAGAAAAGTGAAACAGCAGGATTCGAGTTGCCGGAGTTAGTTCCATCGTTTGGGTTGTTTCTTTTGGCTTCTTCAGTTTTCTATTTTTTGTTATTTTCTATGTATTTTTGTTATTGATGTTCGCTTCGGTGCACAAAACGACTTCATTTTGTGCAGAAAAGTGACGAACAGCAGGATTCGAGTTGCCGGAGTTAGTTGCATCGGTTAGCATTTTCTTTTTCGCTTCTTCAGTTTTCTATTTTTTGTTATTTTCTAGTATTTTTGTTTTTGGTGTTCGCTTCGGTGCACAAAACGACTTCATTTTGTGCAGCAAAGTGACGAACAGCAGGATTCGAATTGCCGGAGTTAGTTGCATCGGTTAGGTTGTTCTTTTTGGCTTTTTCAGTTTTTTATGTTTTGTTATTTTCTAGTATTTTTGTTATTGCTGTTCGCTTCAGTGCACAAAACGACTTAATTTTGTGTAGAAAAGTGAAACAGCAGGATTCGAGTTGCCCGAGTTAGTTGCATCGGTTAGGTTGTTCCTTTTGCCTTCTTCAGTTTCCTATATTTTGTTATTTTCTAGTATTTTGGTTATTGCTGTTCGCTTCGGTGCACAAAATGACTTCATTTTGTGCAGAAGAGGGACGAACAGCAGGATTCGAGTTGCCGGAGTTAGTTGCATCGGTTTGGTTGTTCTTTTTGGCTGCTTTAGTTTTCTATTTTTTGTTATTTTCTAGTATTTTTGTTATTGCTGTTCGCTTCAGTGCAGAAAATGACTTCATTTTGTGCAGAAAAGTGTCGAACAGCAGGATTCGAGTTGCCGGAGTTAGTTGCATCGGTTAGGTTGTTCTTTTTGACTTCTTCAGTTTTCTATTTTTTGTTATTTTCTATTATTTTTGTTATTGTTGTTCGCTTCGGTGCACAAAACGACTTCATTTTGTGCAAAAAAGTGTCGAACAGCAGGATTCGAGTTGCCGGAGTTAGTTGCATCGGTTAGGTTGTTCTTTTTGACTTCTTTAGTTTTCTATTTTTTGTTATTTTATAGTATTTTTGTTATTGCTATTCGCTTCAGTGCACAAAACGACTTCATTTAGTGTAGAAAAGTGAAACAGCAGGATTCGAGTAGCCGGAGTTAGTTGCATCGGTTAGGTTGTTCTTTTTGACTTCTTCAGTTTTCTATTTTTTGTTATTTTCTAGTGTTTTTGTTATTGTTGTTCGCTTCGGTGCACAAAACGACTTCGTTGCATCGGTTAGGTTGTTCTTTTCGGCTTCTTCAGTTTTCTATTTTTTGTTATTTTCTAGTATTTTTGTTATTGTTGTTCACTTCGGTGCACAAAACGACTTCATTTTGTGCAGAAAAGTGACGAACAGCAGGATTCGAGTTGCCGGAGTTAGTTACATCGGTTAGGTTGCACTTTTTGGCTTCTTCAGTTTTATATTTTTTGTTATTTTCTAGTATTTTTGTTATTGATGTTCGCTTCCGTGCACAAAACGACTTCATTTTGTGCAGAAAAGTGAAACAACAGGATTCGAGTTGCCGGAGTTAGTTGCATCGGTTAGGTTGTTCTTTTTGGCTTCTTCCGTTTTCTATTTTTTTTATTTTCTAGTAATTTTTTATTACTGTTCGCTTCGGTGCACAAAACGACTTCATTTTGTGCAGAAAAGTGACGAACAGCAGGATTTTAGTTGCCGGAGTAGGTTGCATCGGTTAGGTTGTTCTTTTTGGCTTCTTCAGTTTTCTATTTTTTGTTATTTTCTAGTATTTTTGTTATTGCTGTTCGCTTCGGAGCACAAAACGACTTCATTTTGTGCAGAAAAGTGTCGAACAGTAGGATTCGAGTTGCCGGAGTTAGTTGCATCGGTTAGGTTGTTCTTTTTAATTTCTTCATTTTTCTATTTTTTGTTATTTTCTAGTATTTTTGTTATTGTTATTCGCTTCGGTGCACAAAACGACTTCATTTTGTGCAGAAAAGTGAGGAACAGCAGGATTCGAGTTGCCGGAGTTAGTTACATCGGTTAGGTTGCTCTTTTTGGCTTCTTCAGTTTTCTATTTTTTGTTATTTTCTAGTATTTTTGTTATTGATGTTCGCTTCGGTGCACAAAATGACTTCATTTTGTGTAGAAGAGTGACGAACATCAGGATTCGAGTTGCCGGAGTTAGTTGCATCGGTTAGGTTGTTCCTTTTGGCTTCTTCAGTTTTCTATTTTTTGTTATTTTCTAGTACTTTTGTTATTGCAGTTTGTTTCGGTGCACAAAACGACTTCTTTTTGTGCAGAAAAGTGAAACAGCAGGATTCGAGTTGCCGGAGTTAGTTGCATCGATTAGGTTTTTCTTTTTGGCACCTTAAGTTTTCTATTTTTGTTATTTTCTAGTATTTTTATTATTGCTGTTCGCTTCGGTGCACAAAACGACTTCATTTTGTGCAGAAAAGTGTCGAACTGCAGGTTCGAGTTGCCGGAGTTAGTTGCATCGGTTAGGTTGTTTTTTTGGCTTCTTCATTTTTCTATTTTTTGTTATTTTCTAGTGTTTTGTTAAAACTATTCGCTTCGGTGCACAAAACAACTTCATTTTGTGCAGAAAAGTGACAAACAGCAGGATTTTAGTTGCCGGAGTTGTTTGCATCGGTTAGGTTGTTCTTTTTGGCTTCTTCTGTTTTCTATTTTTTGTTATTTTCTTGTATTTTTTTTATTGTTGTTCACTTCGGAGCACAAAATGACTTCACTTTGTGCAGAAAAGTGAAACAGCAGGATTCGAGTTGCCGGAGTTAGTTCCATCGGTTGGGTTGTTTCTTTTGGCTTCTTCAGTTTTCTATTTTTTGTTATTTTCTATGTATTTTTGTTATTGATGTTCGCTTCGGTGCACAAAACGACTTCATTTTGTGCAGAAAAGTGACGAACAGCAGGATTCGAGTTGCCGGAGTTAGTTGCATCGGTTAGCATTTTCTTTTTCGCTTCTTCAGTTTTTTATGTTTTGTTATTTTCTAGTATTTTTGTTATTGTTGTTCGCTTCAGTGCACAAAATGACTTAATTTTGTGTAGAAAAGTGAAACAACAGGATTCGAGTTGCCCGAGTTAGTTGCATCGGTTAGGTTGTTCCTTTTGCCTTCTTCAGTTTCCTATATTTTGTTATTTTCTAGTATTTTTGTTATTGCTGTTCGCTTCGGTGCACAAAATGACTTCATTTTGTGCAGAAGAGGGACGAACAGCAGGATTCGAGTTGCCGGAGTTAGTTGCATCGGTTTGGTTGTTCTTTTTGGCTTCTTTAGTTTTCTATTTTTTGTTATTTTCTAGTATTTTTGTTATTGCTGTTCGCTTCAGTGCACAAAATGACTTCATTTTGTGCAGAGAAGTGTCGAACAGCAGGATTCGAGTTGCCGGAGTTAGTTGCATCGGTTAGGTTGTTCTTTTTGACTTCTTCTGTTTTCTATTTTTTGTTATTTTCTATTATTTTTGTTATTGGTGTTCGCTTCGGTGCACAAAACGACTTCATTTTGTGCAGAAAAGTGTCGAACAGCAGGATTCGAGTTGCCGGAGTTAGTTGCATCGGTTAGGTTGTTCTTTTTGGCTTCTTCAGTTTTCTATTTTTTGTTATTTTCTAGTATTTTTGTTATTGCTGTTCGCTTCAGTTCACAAAACGACTTCATTTAGTGTAGAAAAGTGAAACAGCCGGATTCGAGTAGCCGGAGTTAATTGCATCGGTTAGGTTGTTCCTTTTGCCTTCTTACGTTTCCTATTTTTTGTTATTTTCTAGTATTTTTGTTATTGCTGTTCGCTTCGGTGCACAAAATGACTTCATTTTGTGCAGAAGAGTGACGAACAGCAGGATTCGAGTTGCCGGAGTTAGTTGCATCGGTTAGGTTGTTCTTTTTGACTTCTTCAGTTTTCTATTTTTTGTTATTTTCTAGTGTTTTTGTTATTGTTGTTCGCTTCGGTGCACAAAACGACTTCATTTTGTGCAGAAAAGGCTCGAACAGCAGGATTCGAGTTGCCGGAGTTCGTTGCATCGGTTAGGTTGTTCTTTTAGGCTTCTTCAGTTTTCTATTTTTTGTTATTTTCTAGTATTTTTGTTATTGTTGTTCGCTTCGGTGCACAAAATGACTTCATTTTGTGCAGAAAAGTGACGAACAGCAGGATTCGAGTTGCCGGAGTTAGTTACATCGGTTAGGTTGCACTTTTTGGCTTCTTCAGTTTTCTATTTTTTGTTATTTTCTAGTATTTTTGTTATTGCTGTTCGCTTCCGTGCACAAAACGACTTCATTTTGTGCAGAAAAGTGAAACAACAGGATTCGAGTTGCCGGAGTTAGTTGCATCGGTTAGGTTGTTCTTTTTGGCTTCTTCTGTTTTCTATTTTTTTTTCTAGTATTTTTTTTATTACTGTTCGCTTCGGTGCACAAAACGACTTCATTTTGTGCAGAAAAGTGACGAACAGCAGGATTTTAGTTGCCGGAGTTGGTTGCATCGGTTAGGTTGTTCTTTTTGGCTTCTTCAGTTTTCTATTTTTTGTTATTTTCTAGTATTTTTGTTATTGCTGTTCGCTTCGGAGCACAAAACGACTTCATTTTGTGCAGAAAAGTGTCGAACAGTAGGATTCGAGTTGCCGGAGTTAGTTGCATCGGTTAGGTTGTTCTTTTTAATTTCTTCAGTTTTCTATTTTTTGTGATTTTCTAGTATTTTTGTTATTGTTGTTCGCTTCGGTGCACAAAACGACTTCATTTTGTGCAGAAAAGGCTCGAACAGCAGGATTCGAGTTGCCGGAGTTAGTTACACCGGTTAGGTTGTTTTTTTGGCTTCTTCAGTTTTCTATTTTTTGTTATTTTCTAGTATTTTTGTTATTGTTGTTCGCTTCGGTGCACAAAATGACTTCATTTTGTGCAGAAAAGTGACGAACAGCAGGATTCGAGTTGCCGGAGTTAGTTACATCAGTTAGGTTGCTCTTTTTGGCTTCTTCAGTTTTCTATTTTTTGTTATTTTCTAGTATTTTTGTTATTGCTGTTCGCTTCGGTGCACAAAATGACTTCATTTTGTGCAGAAGAGTGACGAACAGCAGGATTCGAGTTGCCGGAGTTAGTTGCATCGGTTAGGTTGTTCCTTTTGGCTTCTTCAGTTTTCTATTTTTTGTTATTTTTTAGTACTTTTGTTATTGCAGTTTGTTTCGGTGCACAAAACGACTTCTTTTTGTGCAGAAAAGTGAAACAGCAGGATTCGAGTTGCCGGAGTTAGTTGCATCGATTAGGTTTTTCTTTTTGGCACCTTAAGTTTTCTATTTTTTGTTATTTTCTAGTATTTTTATTATTGCTGTTCGCTTCGGTGCACAAAACGACTTCATTTTGTGCAGAAAAGTGTCGAACTGCAGGTTCGAGTTGCGGGAGTTAGTTGCATCGGTTAGGTTGTTTTTTTTTGGCTTCTTCAGTTTTCTATTTTTTGTTATTTTCTAGTATTTTGTTATTACTGTTCCCTTCGGTGCACAAAACAACTTCATTTTGTGCAGAAAAGTGACGAACAGCAGGATTTTAGTTGCCGGAGTTGTTTGCATCGGTTAGGTTGTTCTTTTTGGCTTCTTCAGTTTTCTATTTTTTGTTATTTTCTTGTATTTTTTTATTGTTGTTTACTTCGGAGCACAAAATGACTTCATTTTGTGCAGAAAAGTGAAACAGCAGGATTCGAGTTGCCGGAGTTATTTCCATCGGTTGGGTTGTTTCTTTTGGCTTCTTCAGTTTTCTATTTTTTGTTATTTTCTATTTATTTTTGTTATTGATGTTCGCTTCGGTGCACAAAACGACTTCATTTTGTGCAGAAAAGTGACGAACAGCAGGATTCAAGTTGCCGGAGTTAGTTGCATCGGTTAGCATTTTCTTTTTCGCTTCTTCAGTTTTCTATTTTTTGTTATTTTCTATTATTTTTGTTATTGTTGTTCGCTTCGGTGCACAAAACGACTTCATTTTGTGCAGAAAAGTGACGAACAGCAGGATTCGAATTGCCGGAGTTAGTTGCATCGGTTAGGTTGTTCTTTTTGGCTTCTTCAGTTTTTTATGTTTTGTTATTTTCTAGTATTTTTGTTATTGTTGTGCTTCAGTGCACAAAACGACTTAATTTTGTGTAGAAAAGTGAAACAGCAGGATTCGAGTTGCCCGAGTTAGTTGCATCGGTTAGGTTGTTCCTTTTGCCTTCTTCAGTTTCCTATATTTTGTTATTTTCTAGTATTTTTGTTATTGCTGTTCGCTTCGGTGCACAAAATGACTTCATTTTGTGCAGAAGAGGGACGAACAGCAGGATTCGAGTTGCCGGAGTTAGTTACATCGGTTTGGTTGTTCTTTTTTGCTTCTTTAGTTTTCTATTTTTTGTTATTTTCTAGTATTTTTGTTATTGCTGTTCGCTTCAGTGCACAAAAGGACTTCATTTTGTGCAGAAAAGTGTCGAACAGCAGTATTCGAGTTGCCGGAGTTAGTTGCATCGGTTAGGTTGTTCTTTTTGACTTCTTCAGTTTTCTATTTTTTGTTATTTTCTATTATTTTTGTTATTGTTGTTTGCTTCGGTGCACAAAACGACTTCATTTTGTGCAGAAAAGTGTCGAACAGCAGGATTCGAGTTGCCGGAGTTAGTTGCATCGGTTAGGTTGTTCTTTTTGGCTTCTTCAGTTTTCTATTTTTTGTTATTTTCTAATATTTTTGTTATTGCTGTTCGCTTCAGTGCACAAAACGACTTCATTTAGTGTAGAAAAGTGAAACAGCAGGATTCGAGTAGCCGGAGTTAATTGCATCGGTTAGGTTGTTCCTTTTGCCTTCTTCCGTTTCCTATTTTTTGTTATTTTCTAGTATTACCAACTCCGGCAACTCAAATCCTGCTGTTCGTCCCTTTTCTGCACAAAATGAAGTCATTTTGTGCACAAAATGAAGTCATTTTGTGCACAAAATGAAGTCATTTTGTGCACCAAAGCGAACAGTAATAACAAAAATACTAGAAAATAACAAAAAATAGAAAACTTAAGAAGCCAAAAAGAACAACCTAACCGATGCAACTAGCTCCGGCAACTCGAATCCTGCTGTTCGACACTTTTCTGCACAAAATAAAGTCGTTTTGTGCATCGATGCGAACATCATTAATAAAAATAGTAGAAAATAACAAAAAATAGAAAACTGAAGAAGCCAAAAAGAACAACCTAACCGATGCAACTAACTCCGGCAACACGAATCCTGCTATTTCACTTTTCTGCACAAAATGAAGTCGTTTTGTGCCCCTAAGAGAACATCAACAACAAAAATACCTAGAAAATAATAAAACATAGAAAACTGAAGAAGCCAGAAAGAACAACCTAACCGATGCAACTAACTCCGACTACTCTAATCCTGGTGTTTCACTTTTCTGCACAAAATGAAGTAGTTTTGAGCACTGAAACGAACAGCAATGACAAAAATACTAGAAAATAACAAAAAATAGAAAACTGAAGAAGTCAAAAAGAACAACCTAACCAATGCAACTAACTCCGGCAACTCGAATCCTGCTGTTTCACTTTTCTGCACAAAAAGAAGTCGTTTTGTGCACCGAAGAGAACAACAATAAAAAAAATACTAGAAAATAACAAAAAATAGAAAACTGAAGAAGCCAAAGAGAACAACCTAACCGATGCAACTAACTCCGACAACACGAATCCTGCTGTTCGTCACTTTTCTGCACAAATTGAAGTCGTTTTGTGCACCGAAGTGAACATCAATAATAAAAATACTAAAAAATAACAAAAAATAGAAAACTGAAGAAGCCAAAAAGAACAACCTAACCGATGCAACTAACTCCGGCAACTAGAATCCTGCTGTTCGTCACTTTTCTGCACAAAATGAAGTCATTTTGTGCACCGAAGCAAACATCAATAACAAAAATACTAGAAAATAACAAGAAATCGAAAACTGAAGAAGCCAAAAAGAACAACCTAACCAAAGTATTATTGTTATTGATGTTCGCTTCGGTGCACAAAACGACTTCATTTTGTGCAAAAAAGTGACGAACAGAAGGATTCGAGTTGCCGGAGTTAGTCGCATCGGTTATGTTGTTTTTTTTTGCTTCTTCAGTTTTCTATTTTTTGTTATTTTCTAGTATTTTTATTATTGCTGTTCACTTCGATGCACAAAACGACTTCATTTTGTGCCAAAAATTGACAAACAGCAGGATTCGAGTTGCCGGAGTTAGGTGCACCAGTTAGGTTGTTCTTTTTGGCTTCTTTTGGTTTCTATTTTTTGTTATTTTCTAGTATTTTTATTATTGCAGTTCGCTTTGGTGCACAAAATGACTTCATTTTTTGCCCAAAAGTGACGAACAACAGGATTCGAGTTGCCGAAGTTTGTTGCATTGGTTAGGTTGTTCATTTTGGCTTCTTCAGTTTTCCATTTATTATTATTTTCTAGTATTATTATTATTGATGTTCGCTTCGGTGCACTGATGGACCATAATTATACGAATCAAAAACACAGTAAAACCCACTAAATTAGACTGTTTGTCTATTTAAATTTTGCTTGTTAGTTCCGATATTTATCTACATGGTATTTTAGACACTAGAGAAAAACACGCTAAGGAGAGGATTTTACGCTGAAAAGATATTACGAGTCAATCCAAGGTCAAGATCAGACGCTGAACGAAGAAATATCAAGATCTTGACATTGAATTACTCAAATTAAATTCAAACGAGGAACAACCAAAGTCAGACCGGAGCAAAATTGGATTGATAGTTTTGTGAAAAGACTGCACAAAACTGTCAAAACGCATCCATGGACCAAGGTGACCGGCAACCTTGCTTGGAGGTGGCCAAGGGAGGAAGCTTCCCCACCACAACCGGCGGCTTTCCTCCCCTTGCAACCGGCAACCGGCGGCTTGAGCTCCTCCCCCATGTGGCACCTCTTCCTTGCTCCTCCTCCTCCACCCTTGGATCAAAAACACATGCCATTCATCTCCACCACCAATCTCCTCCTCCTTTGGCTATAAAAGGAGGCCATCTCCTCCTCATTTGTATCCATCCACCACAAATCACAAATGTTTTAGAGAGATAGAGGGCTTAACCCTCTTCTCCTCACTTTCAATAAATATTGTTCTTCATTTTGGAGTTACTTTTGGCGCTTGGATCTTGCCTAGGAGCTCCTCTCCTCTGCTTATTGTAAGGTATAAAATTACTTTCAAGTATTATTTGTTTTTACTTTAAAGTTATTTTATTATTCGTTACCCTTGTTCAAGACAATAGTTTGCTTGTTTTCCTTGACATGAATACAAGCAGCTAAAAGCTTGTACTCGGTCGCAGGGGTGTACTTGTATTATAAATGTTTTAGACTCTACTCTTAGAGTATCTCTGTATTCAAAACTTGTTCTATGTGCCATATATCAAGTCAGAATTTCCAAGGTTGAGTGGAAGCTGTAACAAGCAAAGCTCTTCCGTGCGAATTCGTGAACATACTCGGTAAGTGGAAGCTGTAACAAGCAAAACTTATCTGAGGAGTTCGACTTATCTTAAAAACCATTTTGGGAAATCGTAACAGAAGATCAAATGGATGCACATAAGGCTAAGATACTTCGAAAGGAGGAATTAGTCTAAATAGAACAAGTGTTTTAAATGGTGTTTCAAGTCTTGCGCTAGAAATAGCCTCGATTCATCTTAGAATACTTAGCATGATCATTTCAAGTGTTCTACGCGATGTTGCAAGTCTTGCGTTTAGAAATGGCCTCGATTCATCTTTGAACACTTGGTATGATCATTAGCGGTCAATGATAAACAAATATGATATTAGGCCCCTAAAACCGAATCCTTTCCTTACAATCTATTATTGTAATTTACTTTCAGTTCTCAAATCACACTCAACTTCAACCCCAATCGCATTTAATTTCTGCATAAGCTTCATTAAAGAACAACTAATCCACACTGATTCCCTTGGGTTCGACCCCTACTTACCACTTGCTACCCAGTAGTGTAGTTGCGAGTAGCGGAAAATATAAATTTATTTGCACAGAGAACATTGCACCTTAAAGACAATGCAGTGGGCTCCGTCATGCACAAACTGACTTCATTTTATGTAGAAAAGTGACGAACATCAGGATTCAAGTTGCCGGAGTTAGTTGCATCGGTTAGGTTGTTCTTTTTGGCTTCTTCTGTTTTCTATTTTCTGTTATTTTCTAATATTTTTAGTATTACTGTTCGCTTTGGTGCACAAAATTACTTCATTTTGTGCCCAAAAGTGACAAACAGTAGGATTCGAGTTTCCGGAGTTAGTTGCATCGGTTAGGTTGTTCTTTTTGGCTTCTTCAGTTTTCTATTTTTAGTTATTTTCTAGTATTTTTATTACAGCTGTTCGCTTTGGTGCAAAAAATGACTTCATTTTGTGCCAAAAGTGACGAACAGCAGGATTCGATTTCCCGGAGTTAGTTGCATCGGTTAGGTTGTTCTTTTTTCCTTTTTCAGTTTTCTATTTTTATTATTTTCTAGTATTTTTATTATTGCTATTCGCTTTGGTGCACAAAACGACTTCATTTTGTGCCCTAAAGTGACAAACAGCAAGATTGAAGTTGCCGGAGTTAGTTGCATCGGTTAGGTTGTTCTTTTTGGCTTCTTCAGTTTTCTATTTTTTGTTATTTTCTAGTATTTTTATTATTCATGTTCGCTTTGGTGCACAAATTGACTTCATTCTATGCCCAAAAGTGACGAACAGCAGGATTTGAGTTGCCGGAGTTAGTTGCATCGGTTAGGTTATTCTTTTTGGCTTCTTCAGTTTTCTTTTTTTTGTTATTTTCTAGTATTTTTATTATTGCTGTTTGCTTTGGTGCACAAAACGACTTCATTTTGTGCCCAAAAGTGACGAACAGCAGGATTCGAGATGCAGGAGTTTAGTTGCATCGGTTATGTTATTCTTTTTGGCTTCTTAAGTTTTCTATTTTTTTTTATTTTCTAGTATTTTTTATATTGCTGTTTGCTTTGGTGCATAAAATGACTTCATTTTGTGCCCAAAAGTGACGAACAGCAGGATTCAATTTGCCGGAGTTAGTTGCATCGGTTAGGTTGTTCTTTTTGCCTTTTTTAGTTTTCTATTTTTTTATTATTTTCTAGTATTTTTATTATTGCTGTTCGCTTCGGTGCAAAAAATGACTTCATTTTGTGTAGAAAAGTGACGAACATCGGGATTCAAGTTGCCGGAGTTAGTTGCATCGGTTAGGTTGTGCTTTTTGGCTTCTTCTGTTTTCTATTTTTTGTTATTTTCTAGTATTTTTTTATTGCAGTTCGCTTTGGTGCACAAAACGACTTCATTTTGTGCCCAAAAGTGACGAACAGCAGGATTCGAGTTGCCGGAGTTAGTTGCATCGGTTAGGTTGTTCTTTTTGGCCTCTTCATTTTTATATTTTTTATTATTTTCTAGTACTTTTATTATTTTTGTTCACTTCGGTGCACAAAATGACTTCATTTTGTGTAGAAAAGTGACGAACATCAGGATTCGAGTTGCCGGAGTTAGTTGCATCGGTTAGGTTGTTCTTTTTGGCTTCTTCTCTTTTCTATTTTTTGTCATTTTCTAGTATTTTTAGTATTGCTGTTCGCTTTTGGTGCACAAAACGACTTCATTTTGTGCCCAAAAGTGACGAACAGGAGGATTCGAGTTGCCGGAGTTAGTTGCATCGGTTAGGTTGTTCTTTTTGGCTTCTTCAGTTTTCTATTTTTGGTTATTTTCTAGTATTTTTATTATTGCTGTTCGCTTTGGTGCAAAAACAACTTCATTTTGTGCCCAAAAGTGACGAACATCAGGATTCGAGTTGCCGGAGTTAGTTGCATCGATTAGGTTGTTCTTTTTGGCTTCTTCAGTTTTCTATTTTTTTTATTTTCTAGTATTATTGTTATTTATGTTCGCTTTGGTGCACAAAACGACTTCATTTTGTGCAGAAAAGTGACGAACAGCAGGATTCGAATTGCCGGAGTTAGTTGCATCGGTTGATTGTTCTTTTTGGCTTCTTCAGTTTTCTATTTTTTATTTTTTTTCTCGTATTATTATTATTGATGTTTGCTTCGATGCACAAAACGACTTCATTTTGTGCCCAAAAGTGACGAACAGCAGGATTCGAGTTGCCAGAGTTAGTTGCATCGGTTAGGTTGTTCTTTTTGGCTTCTTCAGTTTTCTATTTTTTGTTATTTTCTAGTGTTTTTATTATTGCTGTTTGCTTCGGGGCACAAAACGACTTTATTTTATGTAGAAAAGAGACGAACAGTAGGATTCGATTTGCCGGAGTTAGTTGCATCGGTTAGGTTGTTCTTTTTGGCTTCTTCAGTTTTCTATTTTTTGTTATTTTCTAGTATTTTTATTATTGTTGTTCGCTTCGGTGCACAAAACGACTTCATTTTGTGCCCAAAAGTGACGAACAGCAGGATTCGAGTTGCCGGAGTTAGTTGCATCGGTTAGGTTGTTCTTTTTGGCTTCTTAAGTTTTCTATTTTTTGTTATTTTCTAGTATTTTTATTATTGCTGTTCGCTTCGGTGCACAAAACGACTTCATTTTGAGAAGAAAAGTGACGAACATCAGGATTCAAGTTACCGGAGTTAGTTGCATCGATTAGGTTGTTCTTTTTGGCTTCGTCAGTTTTCTATTTTTTGTTATTTTCTAGTATTTTTATTATTGATGTTCGCTTCGGTGCACAAAACGACTTCATTTGGTGCCCAAAAGTGACGAACAACAGGATTCGAGTTTCCGGAGTTAGTTTCATCGGTTAGGTTATTCTTTTTGACTACTTATGTTTTCTATTTTTTGTTATTTTCTAGTATTTTTTTTATTGCTGTTCGCTTCGGTGCACAAAACGACTTCATTTTGTGGAGAAAAGTGACTAACAGCAGGATTCAAGTTGCCGGAGTTAGTTGCATCGGTTAGGTTGTTCTTTTTGGCTTCTTCAGTTTTCTATTTTTTGTTATTTTCTAGTATTTTTATTATTGTTGTTCGCTTCGGTGCACAAAATGACTTTATTTTGTGTAGAAAAGAGACGAACAGCAAGATTCGAGTTGCCGGAGTTAGTTGCATCGGTTAGGTTGTTTCGGTGCACAAAACGACTTCATTTTGTGCAAAAAAGTGAAACAGCAGGATTCGAGTTGCCGGAGTTAGTTGCATCGGTCAGGTTGTTCTTATTGGCTTCTTCAATTTTCTATTGAAGAAAAGTGACTTTATGTTATTGCTGTTCGCTTCAGTGCATAAAACGACTTCATTTTGTGTAGAAAAGTGAAACAGCAGGATTCGAGTTGCCGGAGTTAGTTGCGTCGGTTAGGTTGTTCTTTTTGGCTTCTTCAGTTTTCTATGTTTTGTTATTTTCTAGTATTTTTTTTATTGCTGTTCGCTTCGGTTCACAAAATGACTTCTTTTTGTGCAGAAAAGTGAAACAGCAGGATTCGAGTTGCCGGAGTTAGTTGCATCGGTTTGGTTGTTCTTTTTGGCTTCTTCAGTTTTATATTTTTTGTAATTTTCTAGTATTTTTGTTATTGTTGTTCGCTTCTGTGCACAAAACGACTTCAATTTGTGCAGAAAAGTGACGAACAGCAGGATTCGAGTTGCCGGAGTTAGTTGCGTCGATTAGGTTGTTCTTTTTGGCTTCTTCAGTTTTCTATGTTTTGTTATTTTCTAGTATTTTTGTTATTGCTGTTCGCTTCGGTTCACAAAACGACTTCTTTTTGTGCAGAAAAGTGAAACAGCAGGATTCGAGTTGCCGGAGTTAGTTGCGTCGGTTAGGTTGTTCTTTTTGGCTTCTTCAGTTTTCTATTTTTTGTTATTTTCTAATATTTTTGTTATTGCTGTTCGCTTCGGTGCACAAAACGACTTCTTTTTGTGTAGAAAAGTGAAACAGCAGGATTCGAGTTGCCGGAGTTAGTTGCATCGGTTAGGTTGTTCTTTTTGGCTTCTTCATTTTTCTTTTTTTTGTTATTTTTCTAGTATTTTTATTATTGCTGTTCGCTTCGGTGCACAAAACGACTTCATTTTGTGCAGAAAAGTGTCGAACAGCAGGATTCGAGTTGCCGGAGTTAGTTGCATCGGTTGGGTTGTTCTTTTTGGCATCTTCAGTTTTCTATTTTTTGTTATTTTCTATTATTTTTGTTTTTGCTCTTCGATTCCGTGCACAAAACGACTTCTTTTTGTGCAGAAAAGTGAAACAGCAGAATTCGAGTTGCCGGAGTTAGTTGCATCGGTTAGGTTGTTCTTTTTGGCTTCTTCAGTTTTCTATTTTTTGTTATTTTCTAGTATTTTTATTTTTGTTGTTCGCTTTTGTGCACAAAACGACTTCATTTTGTGCAGAAAAGTGTCGAACAGCAGGATTCGAGTTGCCAAAGTTAGTTCCATCGGTTAGCTTTTTCTTTCTGCCTTCTTCAGTTTTCTATTTTTTATTATTTTCTAGGTATTTTTTTTGTTGATGTTCGCTTCGGTGCACAAAACGACTTCATTTTGTATAGAAAAGTGAAACAGCAGGATTCGAGTTACCGGAGTTAGTTCCATCGGTTGGGTTGTTCTTTTTGGCTTCTTCAGTTTTTTATTTTTTGTTATTTTCTAGTATTTTTGTTATTGCTGTTCGCTTCAGTGCATAAAACGACTTCATTTTGTGTAGAAAAGTGAAACAGCAGGATTCGAGTTGCCGGAGTTAGTTGCGTCGGTTAGGTTGTTCTTTTTGGCTTCTTCAGTTTTCTATGTTTTGTTATTTTCTAGTATTTTTGTTATTGCTGTTCGCTTCGGTTCACAAAATGACTTCTTTTTGTGCAGAAAAGTGAAACAGCAGGATTCGAGTTGCCGGAGTTAGTTGCATCGGTTAGGTTGTTCTTTTTGGCTTCTTCAGTTTTATATTTTTTGTAATTTTCTAGTATTTTTGTTATTGTTGTTCGCTTCTGTGCACAAAACGACTTCAATTTGTGCAGAAAAGTGACGAACTGCAGGGTTCAAGTTGCCGGAGTTGGTTGCATCGGTTAGGTTGTTCTTTTTGGCTTCATCAGTTTTCTATTTTTTGTTATTTTCTAGACTTTTTGTTATTGCTGTTCACTTCGAAGCACAAAACGACTTCATTTTGTGTAGAAAAGTGAAACAGCAGGATTTGAGTTGCCGGAGTTAGTTGCGTCGGTTAGGTTGTTCTTTTTGGCTTCTTCAGTTTTCTATTTTTTGTTATTTTCTAATATTTTTGTTATTGCTGTTCGCTTCGGTGCACAAAACGACTTCTTTTTGTGTAGAAAAGTGAAACAGCAGGATTCGAGTTGCCGGAGTTAGTTGCATCGGTTAGGTTGTTCTTTTTGGCTTCTTCAGTTTTCTTTTTTTTGTTATTTTTCTAGTATTTTTATTATTGTTGTTCGCTTCGGTGCACAAAACGACTTCATTTTGTGCAGAAAAGTGTCGAACAGCAGGATTCGAGTTGCCGGAGTTAGTTGCATCGGTTGGGTTGTTCTTTTTGGCACCTTCAGTTTTCTATTTTTTGTTATTTTCTATTATTTTTGTTTTTGCTCTTCGATTCCGTGCACAAAACGACTTTTTTTGTGCAGAAAAGTGAAACAGAAGAATTCGAGTTGCCGGAGTTAGTTGCATCGGTTAGGTTGTTCTTTTTGGCTTCTTCAGTTTTCTATTTTTTGTTATTTTCTAGTATTTTTATATTTGTTGTTCGCTTTGGTGCACAAAACGACTTCATTTTGTGCAGAAAAGTGTCGAACAGCAGGATTCGAGTTGCCAAAGTTAGTTCCATCGGTTAGCTTTTTCTTTCTGCCTTCTTCAGTTTTCTATTTTTTGTTATTTTCTAGGTATTTTTTTTGTTGATGTTCGCTTCGGTGCACAAAACGACTTCATTTTGTATAGAAAAGTGAAACAGCAGGATTCGAGTTACCGGAGTTAGTTCCATCGGTTGGGTTGTTCTTTTTGGCTTCTTCAGTTTTTTATTTTTTGTTATTTTCTAGTATTTTTGTTATTGCTGTTCGCTTCAGTGCATAAAACGACTTCATTTTGTGTAGAAAAGTGAAACAGCAGGATTCGAGTTGCCGGAGTTAGTTGCATCGGTTAGGTTGTTCTTTTTGGCTTCTTCAGTTTTATATTTTTTGTAATTTTCTAGTATTTTTGTTATTGTTGTTCGCTTCTGTGCACAAAACGACTTCAATTTGTGCAGAAAAGTGACGAACAGCAGGGTTCAAGTTGCCGGAGTTGGTTGCATCGGTTAGGTTGTTCTTTTTGGCTTCTTCAGTTTTCTATTTTTTGTTATTTTCTAATATTTTTGTTATTGCTGTTCGCTTCGGTGCACAAAACGACTTCTTTTTGTGTAGAAAAGTGAAACAGCAGGATTCGAGTTGCCGGAGTTAGTTGCATCGGTTAGGTTGTTCTTTTTGGCTTCTTCATTTTTCTTTTTTTTGTTATTTTTCTAGTGTTTTTATTATTGCTGTTCGCTTCGGTGCACAAAACGACTTCATTTTGTGCAGAAAAGTGTCGAACAGCAGGATTCGAGTTGCCGGAGTTAGTTGCATCGGTTGGGTTGTTCTTTTTGGCATCTTCAGTTTTCTATTTTTTGTTATTTTCTATTATTTTTGTTTTTGCTCTTCGATTCCGTGCACAAAACGACTTCTTTTTGTGCAGAAAAGTGAAACAGCAGAATTCGAGTTGCCGGAGTTAGTTGCATCGGTTTGGTTGTTCTTTTTGGCTTCTTCAGTTTTCTATTTTTTGTTATTTTCTAGTATTTATATTTTTGTTGTTCGCTTTGGTGCACAAAACGACTTCATTTTGTGCAGAAAAGTGTCGAACAACAGGATTCGAGTTGCCAAAGTTAGTTCCATCGGTAAGCTTTTTCTTTCTGCCTTCTTCAGTTTTCTATTTTTTATTATTTTCTAGGTATTTTTTTGGTTGATGTTCGCTTCGGTGCACAAAACGACTTCATTTTGTATAGAAAAGTGAAACAGCAGGATTCGAGTTACCGGAGTTAGTTCCATCGGTTGGGTTGTTCTTTTTGGCTTCTTCAGTTTTTTATTTTTTGTTATTTTCTAGTATTTTTGTTATTGCTGTTCGCTTCAGTGCATAAAACGACTTCATTTTGTGTAGAAAAGTGAAACAGCAGGATTCGAGTTGCCGGAGTTAGTTGCGTCGGTTAGGTTGTTCTTTTTGGCTTCTTCAGTTTTCTATGTTTTGTTATTTTCTAGTATTTTTGTTATTGCTGTTCGCTTCGGTTCACAAAATGACTTCTTTTTGTGCAGAAAAGTGAAACAGCAGGATTCGAGTTGCCGGAGTTAGTTGCATCGGTTAGGTTGTTCTTTTTGGCTTCTTCAGTTTTATATTTTTTGTTATTTTCTAGTATTTTTGTTATTGCTGTTCGCTTCAGTGCATAAAACGACTTCATTTTGTGTAGAAAAGTGAAATAGCAGGATTCGAGTTGCCGGAGTTAGTTGCGTCGGTTAGGTTGTTCTTTTTGGCTTCTTCAGTTTTCTATGTTTTGTTATTTTCTAGTATTTTTGTTATTGCTGTTCGCTTCGGTTCACAAAATGACTTCTTTTTGTGCAGAAAAGTGAAACAGCAGGATTCGAGTTGCCGGAGTTAGTTGCGTCGGTTAGGTTGTTCTTTTTGGCTTCTTCAGTTTTCTATTTTTTGTTATTTTCTAATATTTTTGTTATTGCTGTTCGCTTCGGTGCACAAAACGACTTCTTTTTGTGTAGAAAAGTGAAACAGCAGGATTCGAGTTGCCGGAGTTAGTTGCATCGGTTAGGTTGTTCTTTTTGGCTTCTTCATTTTTCTTTTTTTTGTTATTTTTCTAGTATTTTTATTATTGCTGTTCGCTTCGGTGCACAAAACGACTTCATTTTGTGCAGAAAAGTGTCGAACAGCAGGATTCGAGTTGCCGGAGTTAGTTGCATCGGTTGGGTTGTTCTTTTTGGCATCTTCAGTTTTCTATTTTTTGTTATTTTCTATTATTTTTGTTTTTGCTCTTCGATTCCGTGCACAAAACGACTTCTTTTTGTGCAGAAAAGTGAAACAGCAGAATTCGAGTTGCCGGAGTTAGTTGCATCGGTTAGGTTGTTCTTTTTGGCTTCTTCAGTTTTCTATTTTTTGTTATTTTCTAGTATTTTTATTTTTGTTGTTCGCTTTGGTGCACAAAACGACTTCATTTTGTGCAGAAAAGTGTCGAACAGCAGGATTCGAGTTGCCAAAGTTAGTTCCATCGGTTAGCTTTTTCTTTCTGCCTTCTTCAGTTTTCTATTTTTTATTATTTTCTAGGTATTTTTTTTTTGATGTTCGCTTCGGTGCACAAAACGACTTCATTTTGTATAGAAAAGTGAAACAGCAGGATTCGAGTTACCGGAGTTAGTTCCATCGGTTGGGTTGTTCTTTTTGGCTTCTTCAGTTTTTTATTTTTTGTTATTTTCTAGTATTTTCGTTATTGCTGTTCGCTTCAGTGCATAAAACGACTTCATTTTGTGTAGAAAAGTGAAACAGCAGGATTCGAGTTGCCCGAGTTAGTTGCGTCGGTTAGGTTGTTCTTTTTGGCTTCTTCAGTTTTCTATGTTTTGTTATTTTCTAGTATTTTTGTTATTGCTGTTCGCTTCGGTTCACAAAATGACTTCTTTTTGTGCAGAAAAGTGAAACAGCAGGATTCGAGTTACCGGAGTTAGTTGCATCGGTTAGGTTGTTCTTTTTGGCTTCTTCAGTTTTATATTTTTTGTAATTTTCTAGTATTTTTGTTATTGTTGTTCGCTTCTGTGCACAAAACGACTTCAATTTGTGCAGAAAAGTGACGAACTGCAGGGTTCAAGTTGCCGGAGTTGGTTGCATCGGTTAGGTTGTTCTTTTTGGCTTCATCAGTTTTCTATTTTTTGTTATTTTCTAGAATTTTTGTTATTGCTGTTCACTTCGAAGCACAAAACGACTTCATTTTGTGTAGAAAAGTGAAACAGCAGGATTTGAGTTGCCGGAGTTAGTTGCGTCGGTTAGGTTGTTCTTTTTGGCTTCTTCAGTTTTCTATTTTTTGTTATTTTCTAATATTTTTGTTATTGCTGTTCGCTTCGGTGCACAAAACGACTTCTTTTTGTGTAGAAAAGTGAAACAGCAGGATTCGAGTTGCCGGAGTTAGTTGCATCGGTTAGGTTGTTCTTTTTGGCTTCTTCAGTTTTCTTTTTTTTGTTATTTTTCTAGTATTTTTATTATTGTTGTTCGCTTCGGTGCACAAAACGACTTCATTTTGTGCAGAAAAGTGTCGAACAGCAGGATTCGAGTTGCCGGAGTTAGTTGCATCGGTTGGGTTGTTCTTTTTGGCACCTTCAGTTTTCTATTTTTTGTTATTTTCTATTATTTTTGTTTTTGCTCTTCGATTCCGTGCACAAAACGACTTTTTTTGTGCAGAAAAGTGAAACAGCAGAATTCGAGTTGCCGGAGTTAGTTGCATCGGTTAGGTTGTTCTTTTTGGCTTCTTCAGTTTTCTATTTTTTGTTATTTTCTAGTATTTTTATATTTGTTGTTCGCTTTGGTGCACAAAACGACTTCATTTTGTGCAGAAAAGTGTCGAACAGCAGGATTCGAGTTGCCAAAGTTAGTTCCATCGGTTAGCTTTTTCTTTCTGCCTTCTTCAGTTTTCTATTTTTTGTTATTTTCTAGGTATTTTTTTTTGTTGATGTTCGCTTCGGTGCACAAAACGACTTCATTTTGTATAGAAAAGTGAAACAGCAGGATTCGAGTTACCGGAGTTAGTTCCATCGGTTGGGTTGTTCTTTTTGGCTTCTTCAGTTTTTTATTTTTTGTTATTTTCTAGTATTTTTGTTATTGCTGTTCGCTTCAGTGCATAAAACGACTTCATTTTGTGTAGAAAAGTGAAACAGCAGGATTCGAGTTGCCGGAGTTAGTTGCGTCGGTTAGGTTGTTCTTTTTGGCTTCTTCAGTTTTCTATGTTTTGTTATTTTCTAGTATTTTTGTTATTGCTGTTCGCTTCGGTTCACAAAACGACTTCTTTTTGTGCAGAAAAGTGAAACAGCAGGATTCGAGTTGCCGGAGTTAGTTGCATCGGTTTGGTTGTTCTTTTTGGCTTCTTCAGTTTTATATTTTTTGTAATTTTCTAGTATTTTTGTTATTGTTGTTCGCTTCTGTGCACAAAACGACTTCAATTTGTGCAGAAAAGTGACGAACAGCAGGATTCGAGTTGCCGGAGTTAGTTGCGTCGATTAGGTTGTTCTTTTTGGCTTCTTCAGTTTTCTATGTTTTGTTATTTTCTAGTATTTTTGTTATTGCTGTTCGCTTCGGTTCACAAAACGACTTCTTTTTGTGCAGAAAAGTGAAACAGCAGGATTCGAGTTGCCGGAGTTAGTTGCGTCGGTTAGGTTGTTCTTTTTGGCTTCTTCAGTTTTCTATTTTTTGTTATTTTCTAATATTTTTGTTATTGCTGTTCGCTTCGGTGCACAAAACGACTTCTTTTTGTGTAGAAAAGTGAAACAGCAGGATTCGAGTTGCCGGAGTTAGTTGCATCGGTTAGGTTGTTCTTTTTGTCTTCTTCATTTTTCTTTTTTTGTTATTTTTCTAGTATTTTTATTATTGCTGTTCGCTTCGGTGCACAAAACGACTTCATTTTGTGCAGAAAAGTGTCGAACAGCAGGATTCGAGTTGCCGGAGTTAGTTGCATCGGTTGGGTTGTTCTTTTTGGCATCTTCAGTTTTCTATTTTTTGTTATTTTCTATTATTTTTGTTTTTGCTCTTCGATTCCGTGCACAAAACGACTTCTTTTTGTGCAGAAAAGTGAAACAGCAGAATTCGAGTTGCCGGAGTTAGTTGCATCGGTTAGGTTGTTCTTTTTGGCTTCTTCAGTTTTCTATTTTTTGTTATTTTCTAGTATTTTTATTTTTGTTGTTCGCTTTGGTGCACAAAACGACTTCATTTTGTGCAGGAAAGTGTCGAACAGCAGGATTCGAGTTGCCAAAGTTAGTTCCATCGGTTAGCTTTTTCTTTCTGCCTTCTTCAGTTTTCTATTTTTTATTATTTTCTAGGTATTTTTTTTTTGATGTTCGCTTCGGTGCACAAAACGACTTCATTTTGTATAGAAAAGTGAAACAGCAGGATTCGAGTTACCGGAGTTAGTTCCATCGGTTGGGTTGTTCTTTTTGGCTTCTTCAGTTTTTTATTTTTTGTTATTTTCTAGTATTTTTGTTATTGCTGTTCGCTTCAGTGCATAAAACGACTTCATTTTGTGTAGAAAAGTGAAACAGCAGGATTCGAGTTGCCGGAGTTAGTTGCATCGGTTAGGTTGTTCTTTTTGGCTTCTTCAGTTTTATATTTTTTGTAATTTTCTAGTATTTTTGTTATTGTTGTTCGCTTCTGTGCACAAAACGACTTCAATTTGTCCAGAAAAGTGACGAACTGCAGGGTTCAAGTTGCCGGAGTTGGTTGCATCGGTTAGGTTGTTCTTTTTGGCTTCATCAGTTTTCTATTTTTTGTTATTTTCTAGAATTTTTGTTATTGCTGTTCACTTCGAAGCACAAAACGACTTCATTTTGTGTAGAAAAGTGAAACAGCAGGATTTGAGTTGCCGGAGTTAGTTGCGTCGGTTAGGTTGTTCTTTTTGGCTTCTTCAGTTTTCTATTTTTTGTTATTTTCTAATATTTTTGTTATTGCTGTTCGCTTCGGTGCACAAAACGACTTCTTTTTGTGTAGAAAAGTGAAACAGCAGGATTCGAGTTGCCGGAGTTAGTTGCATCGGTTAGGTTGTTCTTTTTGGCTTCTTCAGTTTTCTTTTTTTTGTTATTTTTCTAGTATTTTTATTATTGTTGTTCGCTTCGGTGCACAAAACGACTTCATTTTGTGCAGAAAAGTGTCGAACAGCAGGATTCGAGTTGCCGGAGTTAGTTGCATCGGTTGGGTTGTTCTTTTTGGCACCTTCAGTTTTCTATTTTTTGTTATTTTCTATTATTTTTGTTTTTGCTCTTCGATTCCGTGCACAAAACGACTTTTTTTGTGCAGAAAAGTGAAACAGCAGAATTCGAGTTGCCGGAGTTAGTTGCATCGGTTAGGTTGTTCTTTTTGGCTTCTTCAGTTTTCTATTTTTTGTTATTTTCTAGTATTTTTATATTTGTTGTTCGCTTTGGTGCACAAAACGACTTCATTTTGTGCAGAAAAGTGTCGAACAGCAGGATTCGAGTTGCCAAAGTTAGTTCCATCGGTTAGCTTTTTCTTTCTGCCTTCTTCAGTTTTCTATTTTTTGTTATTTTCTAGGTATTTTTTTGTTGATGTTCGCTTCGGTGCACAAAACGACTTCATTTTGTATAGAAAAGTGAAACAGCAGGATTCGAGTTACCGGAGTTAGTTCCATCGGTTGGGTTGTTCTTTTTGGCTTCTTCAGTTTTTTATTTTTTGTTATTTTCTAGTATTTTTGTTATTGCTGTTCGCTTCAGTGCATAAAACGACTTCATTTTGTGTAGAAAAGTGAAACAGCAGGATTCGAGTTACCGGAGTTAGTTGCGTCGGTTAGGTTGTTCTTTTTGGCTTCTTCAGTTTTCTATGTTTTGTTATTTTCTAGTATTTTTGTTATTGCTGTTCGCTTCGGTTCACAAAACGACTTCTTTTTGTGCAGAAAAGTGAAACAGCAGGATTCGAGTTGCCGGAGTTAGTTGCATCGGTTAGGTTGTTCTTTTTGGCTTCTTCAGTTTTATATTTTTTGTAATTTTCTAGTATTTTTGTTATTGTTGTTCGCTTCTGTGCACAAAACGACTTCAATTTGTGCAGAAAAGTGACGAACAGCAGGGTTCAAGTTGCCGGAGTTGGTTGCATCAGTTAGGTTGTTCTTTTTGGCTTCATCAGTTTTCTATTTTTTGTTATTTTCTAGAATTTTTGTTATTGCTGTTCACTTCGAAGCACAAAACGACTTCATTTTGTGTAGAAAAGTGAACCAGCATGATTCGAGTTGCCGGAGTTAGTTGCGTCGATTAGGTTGTTCTTTTTGGCTTCTTCAGTTTTCTATTTTTTGTTATTTTCTAATGTTGTTGTTATTGCTGTTCGCTTCGGTGCACAAAACGACTTCTTTTTGTGTAGAAAAGTGAAACAGCAGGATTCGAGTTGCCGGAGTTAGTTGCATCGGTTAGGTTGTTCTTTTTGGCTTCTTCAGTTTTCTTTTTTTTTGTTATTTTTCTAGTATTTTTATTATTGTTGTTCGCTTCGTTGCACAAAACGACTTCATTTTGTGCAGAAAAGTGTCGAACAGCAGGATTCGAGTTGCCGGAGTTAGTTGCATCGGTTGGGTTGTTCTTTTTGGCATCTTCAGTTTTCAATTTTTTGTTATTTTCTATTATTTTTGTTTTTGCTCTTCGATTCCGTGCACAAAACGACTTCTTTTTGTGCAGAAAAGTGAAACAGCAGAATTCGAGTTGCCGGAGTTAGTTGCATCGGTTAGGTTGTTCTTTTTGGCTTCTTCAGTTTTCTATTTTTTGTTATTTTCTAGTATTTTTATTTTTGTTGTTCGCTTTGGTGCACAAAACGACTTCATTTTGTGCAGAAAAGTGTCGAACAGCAGGATTCGAGTTGCCAAAGTTAGTTTCATCGGTTAGCTTTTTCTTTCTGCCTTCTTCAGTTTTCTATTTTTTGTTATTTTCAAGGTATTTTTTTTGTTGATGTTCGCTTCGGTGCACAAAACGACTTCATTTTGTATAGAAAAGTGAAACAGCAGGATTCGAGTTGCCGGAGTTAGTTGTGTCGGTTAGGTTGTTCTTTTTGGCTTCTTCATTTTTCTATGTTTTGTTATTTTCTAGTATTTTTGTTATTGATGTTCGCTTCGGTTCACAAAACGACTTCTTTTTGTGCAGAAAAGTGAAACAGCAGGATTCGAGTTGCCGGAGTTAGTTGCATCGGTAAGGTTGTTCTTTTTGGCTTATTCAGTTTTCTATTTTTTGTTTTTTTCTAGTATTTTTATTATTGCTGTTCGCTTCGGGTTACAAAACGACTTCATTTTGTGTAGAAAAGTGTCGAACAGCAGGATTCGAGTTGCCGGAGTTAGTTGCATCGGTTAGGTTGTTCTTTTTGGCTTCTTAAGTTTTCTATTTTTTTGTTATGTTCTAGTATTTTTTTTATTGCTGTTCGCTTCAGTGCACAAAACGACTTCATTTTGTGCAGAAAAGTGACGATGAACAGGATTGAAGTTGCCAAAGTTGGTTGCATCGGTTAGGTTGTTCTTTTTGGCTTCTTCAGTTTTCTATTTTTTGTTATTTTCTAGTATTTTTGTTATTTTGTTCACTTCGGAGCACAAAACGACTTACTTTTGTGCAGAAAAGTGAAACAAAAGGATTCGAGTTGACGGAGTTAGTTGCATCGGTTAGGTTGTTCTTTTTGGCTTCTTCAGTTTTCTATTTTCTGTTATTTTCTAGTTTTTTTGTTATTGCTGTTCGCTTCGGTGCACAAAACGACTTCTTTTTGTGCAAAAAAGTGAAACAGCAGGATTCGAGTTGCCGGAGTTAGTTGCATCGGCTGGGTTGTTCTTTTTGGCTTCTTCAGTTTTCTATTTTTTGTTATTTTCTAGTATTTTTATTATTGCTGTTCGCTTCGGTGCACAAAACGACTTCTTTTTGGGCAGAAAAGAGTCGAACAGCAGGATTCGAGTTGTCGGAGTTAGTTGCATCGGTTTGGTGGTTCTTTTTGGCTTCTTCAGTTTTCTATTTTTTGTTATTTTCTAGTATTTTTGTTATTGCTGTTCGCTTCGGTTCACAAAACGACTTCCTTTTGTGCAGAAAAGTGAAACAGCAGGATTCGAGTTGCCGGAGTTAGTTGCATCGGTTAGTTTGTTCTTTTTAGCTTCCTCAGTTTTCTATTTTTTGTTATTTTCTAGTATTTTTATTGTTGATGTTCGCTTCGGTGCACAAAACGACTTCATTTTGTATAGAAAAGTGAAACAGCAGGATTCGAGTTACCGGAGTTAGTTCCATCGGTTGGGTTGTTCTTTTTGGCTTCTTCAGTTTTTTATTTTTTGTTATTTTCTAGTATTTTTGTTATTGCTATTCGCTTCAGTACACAAAACGACTTCATTTTGTGTAGAAAAATGAAACAGCAGCATTCGAGTTGCCGGAGTTAGTTGCATCGGTTAGGTTGTTCTTTTTATCTTCTTCAGTTTCCTTTTTTTTATTCTCTAGTATTTTTTTTATTGTTGTTCGCTTCAAAACGACTTCATTTTGTGTAGAAAAGTGAAACAGCAGGATTCGAGTTGCCGGAGTTATTTCCATCGGTTAGGTTGTTCTTTTTGGCTTCATCAGTTTTCTATTTTTTGTTATTTTCTAATATTTTTGTTATTGCTGTTCGCTTCGGTGCACAAAACGACTTCTTTTTGTGCAGAAAAGTGAAACAGCAGGATTCGAGTTGCCGGAGTTAGTTGCATCGGTTAGGTTGTTCTTTTTGGCTTCTTCAGTTTTCTTTTTTTGTTATTTTTCTAGTATTTTTATTATTGCTGTTCGCTTCGGTGCACAAAACGACTTAATTTTGTGCAGAAAAGTGTCGAACAGCAGGATTCGAGTTGGCGGAGTTAGTTGCATCGGTTAGGTAGTTCTTTTTGGCTTCTTCAGTTTTCTATTTTTTTATTATTTTCTAGTATTTTTTTATTGCTGTTCGCTTCAGTGCACAAAACGACTTCATTTTGTGCAGAAAAGTGACGAACAACAGGATTGAAGTTGCCGAAGTTGGTTGCATCGGTTAGGTTGTTCTTTTTGGCTTCTTCAGTTTTCTATTTTTTGTTATTTTCTAGTATTTTTGTTATTTTTGTTCACTTCGGAGCACAAAACGACTTCATTTTGTGCAGAAAAGTGAAACAGCAGGATTCGAGTTGCCGAAGTTAGTTGCATCGGTTAGGTTGTTCTTTTTGGCTTCTTCAGTTTTCTATTTTCTGTTATTTTCTAGTTTTTTTGTTATTGCTGTTCGCTTCGGTGCACAAAACGACTTTTTTGTGTGCAAAAAAGTGAAACAGCATGATTCGAGTTGCCGGAGTTAGTTGCATCGGTTAGGTTGTTCTTTTTGGCTTCTTCAGTTTTCTATTTTTTTATTATTTTCTAGTATTTTTATTATTGCTGTTCGCTTCGGTGCACAAAACGACTTCATTTTGGGCAGAAAAGTGTCGAACAGCAGGATTCGAGTTGCCGGAGTTAGTTGCATCGGTTTGGTGGTTCTTTTTGGCTTCTTCAGTTTTCTATTTTTTGTTATTTTCTAGTATTTTTGTTATTGCTGTTCGCTTCGGTTCACAAAACGACTTCTTTTTGTGCAGAAAAGTGAAACAGCAGGATTCGAGTTGCCGGAGTTAGTTGCATCGGTAAGGTAGTTCTTTTTGGCTTCTTCAGTTTTCTATTTTTCGTTTTTTCAAGTATTTTTATTATTGCTGTTCGCTTCGGTGCACAAAACGACTTCATTTTGTGCAGAAAAGTGTCGAACAGTAGGATTTGAGTTGCCGGAGTTAGTTGCATCGGTTAGATTGTTCTTTTTGGCTTCTTCAGTTTTATATTTTTTGTTATTTTCTACTATTTTTGTTATTGCTGTTCGCTTCTGTGCACAAAACGACTTCATTTTGTGCAGAAAAATGACGAACAGCAGGGTTCAAGTTGCCGGAGTTGGTTGCATCGGTTAGGTTGTTCTTTTTGGCTTCTTCAGTTTTCTATATTTTGTTATTTTCTAGTATTTTTGTTATTGCTGTTCGCTTCGGTGCACAAAACGACTTCCTTTTGTGCAGAAAAGTGAAACAGCAGGATTCGAGTTGCCGTAGTTAGTTGCATCGGTTAGGTTGTTCTTTTTGGCTTCTTCAGTTTTCTTTTTTTTGTTATTTTTCTAGTATTTTTATTATTGATGTTCGCTTCGGTGCACAAAACGACTTCAATTTGTGGATAAAAGTGTCGAACAACAGGATTCGAGTTGCCGGAGTTAGTTGCATCGGTTGGGTTGTTCTTTTTGCCTTCTTCAGTTTTCTATTTTTTGTTATTTTCTATTTTTTTTTATTGCTGTTCGATTCCGTGCACAAAACGACTTCTTTTTGTGCAGAAAAGTGAAACAGCATAATTCGAGTTGCCGGAGTTAGTTGCATCGGTTAGGTTGTTCTTTTTGGCTTCTTCAGTTTTCAATTTTTTGTTATTTTCTAGTATTTTTATTATTGTTGTTCGCTTCGGTGCACAAAACGACTTCATTTTGTGCAGAAAAGTGAAACAGCAGCATTCGAGTTTCCGGAGTTAGTTCCATCGGTTGGGTTGTTCTTTTTGGCTTCTTCAGTTTTTTATTTTTTGTTATTTTCTAGTATTTTTGTTATTGCTGTTCGCTTCAGTGCACAAAACGACTTCATTTTGTGTAGAAAAATGAAACTGCAGCATTCGAGTTGCCGGAGTTAATTGCATCGGTTAGGTTGTTCTTTTTATCTTCTTCAGTTTCCTATTTTTTGTTATTCTCTAGTATTTTGTTATTGCTGTTCGCTTCAGTGCATAAAACGACTTCATTTTGTGTAGAAAAGTGAAACAGCAGGATTAGAGTTGCCGGAGTTAGTTGCGTCGGTTAGGTTGTTCTTTTTGGCTTCTTCATTTTTCTATGTTTTGTTATTTTCTAGTATTTTTGTTATTGCTGTTCGCTTCGGTTCACAAAACGACTTCTTTTTGTGCAGAAAAGTGAAACAGCAGGATTCGAGTTGCCGGAGTTAGTTGCATCGGTAAGGTTGTACTTTTTGGCTTATTCAGTTTTCTATTTTTTGTTTTTTTCTAGTATTTTTATTATTGCTGTTCGCTTCGGGTTACAAAACGACTTCATTTTGTGTAGAAAAGTGTCGAACAACAGGATTCGAGTTGCCGGAGTTAGTTGCATCGGTTAGGTTGTTCTTTTTGGCTTCTTAAGTTTTCTATTTTTTTGTTATGTTCTAGTATTTTTTTATTGCTGTTCGCTTCAGTGCACAAAACGACTTCATTTTGTGCAGAAAAGTGACGATGAACAGGATTGAAGTTGCCAAAGTTGGTTGCATCGGTTAGGTTATTCTTTTTGGCTTCTTCAGTTTTCTATTTTTTGTTATTTTCTAGTATTTTTGTTATTTTATTCACTTCGGAGCACAAAACGACTTACTTTTGTGCAGAAAAGTGAAACAACAGGATTCGAGTTGACGGAGTTAGTTGCATCGGTTAGGTTGTTCTTTTTGGCTTCTTCAGTTTTCTATTTTCTGTTATTTTCTAGTTTTTTTGTTATTGCTGTTCGCTTCGGTGCACAAAACGACTTCTTTTTGTGCAAAAAAGTGAAACAGCAGGATTCGAGTTGCCGGAGTTAGTTGCATCGGCTGGGTTGTTCTTTTTGGCTTCTTCAGTTTTCTATTTTTTGTTATTTTCTAGTATTTTTATTATTGCTATTCGCTTCGGTGCACAAAACGACATCTTTTTGGGCAGAAAAGAGTCGAACAGCAGGATTCGAGTTGTCGGAGTTAGTTGCATCGGTTTGGTGGTTCTTTTTGGCTTCTTCAGTTTTCTATTTTTTGTTATTTTCTAGTATTTTTGTTATTGCTGTTCGCTTCGGTTCACAAAACGACTTCCTTTTGTGCAGAAAAGTGAAACAGCAGGATTCGAGTTGCCGGAGTTAGTTGCATCGGTTTGTTTGTTCTTTTTAGCTTCCTCAGTTTTCTATTTTTTGTTATTTTCTAGTATTTTTATTGTTGATGTTCGCTTCGGTGCACAAAACGACTTCATTTTGTATAGAAAAGTGAAACAGCAGGATTCGAGTTACCGGAGTTAGTTCCATCGGTTGGGTTGTTCTTTTTGGCTTCTTCAGTTTTTTATTTTTTGTTATTTTCTAGTATTTTTGTTATTGCTATTCGCTTCAGTACACAAAACGACTTCATTTTGTGTAGAAAAATGAAACAGCAGCATTCGAGTTGCCGGAGTTAGTTGCATCGGTTAGGTTGTTCTTTTTATCTTCTTCAGTTTCCTTTTTTTTATTCTCTAGTATTTTTTTTATTGTTGTTCGCTTCAAAACGACTTCATTTTGTGTAGAAAAGTGAAACAGCAGGATTCGAGTTGCCGGAGTTATTTCCATCGGTTAGGTTGTTCTTTTTGGCTTCATCAGTTTTCTATTTTTTGTTATTTTCTAATATTTTTGTTATTGCTGTTCGCTTCGGTGCACAAAACGACTTCTTTTTGTCCAGAAAAGTGAAACAGCAGGATTCGAGTTGCCGGAGTTAGTTGCATCGGTTAGGTTGTTCTTTTTGGCTTCTTCAGTTTTCTTTTTTTGTTATTTTTCTAGTATTTTTATTATTGCTGTTCGCTTCGGTGCACAAAACGACTTAATTTTGTGCAGAAAAGTGTCGAACAGCAGGATTCGAGTTGGCGGAGTTAGTTGCATCGGTTAGGTAGTTCTTTTTGGCTTCTTCAGTTTTCTATTTTTTTATTATTTTCTAGTATTTTTTTATTGCTGTTCGCTTCAGTGCACAAAACGACTTCATTTTGTGCAGAAAAGTGACGAACAACAGGATTGAAGTTGCCGAAGTTGGTTGCATCGGTTAGGTTGTTCTTTTTGGCTTCTTCAGTTTTCTATTTTTTGTTATTTTCTAGTATTTTTGTTATTTTTGTTCACTTCGGAGCACAAAACGACTTCATTTTGTGCAGAAAAGTGAAACAGCAGGATTCGAGTTGCCGAAGTTAGTTGCATCGGTTAGGTTGTTCTTTTTGGCTTCTTCAGTTTTCTATTTTCTGTTATTTTCTAGTTTTTTTGTTATTGCTGTTCGCTTCGGTGCACAAAACGACTTTTTATTGTGCAAAAAAGTGAAACAGCATGATTCGAGTTGCCGGAGTTAGTTGCATCGGTTAGGTTGTTCTTTTTGGCTTCTTCAGTTTTCTATTTTTTATTATTTTCTAGTATTTTTATTATTGCTGTTCGCTTCGGTGCACAAAACGACTTCATTTTGGGCAGAAAAGTGTCGAACAGCAGGATTCGAGTTGCCGGAGTTAGTTGCATCGGTTTGGTGGTTCTTTTTGGCTTCTTCAGTTTTCTATTTTTTGTTATTTTCTAGTATTTTTGTTATTGCTGTTCGCTTCGGTTCACAAAATGACTTCTTTTTGTGCAGAAAAGTGAAACAGCAGGATTCGAGTTGCCGGAGTTAGTTGCATCGGTAAGGTAGTTCTTTTTGGCTTCTTCAGTTTTCTATTTATCGTTTTTTCAAGTATTTTTATTATTGCTGTTCGCTTCGGTGCACAAAACGACTTCATTTTGTGCAGAAAAGTGTCGAACAGTAGGATTTGAGTTGCCGGAGTTAGTTGCATCGGTTAGATTGTTCTTTTTGGCTTCTTCAGTTTTATATTTTTTGTTATTTTCTACTATTTTTGTTATTGCTGTTCGCTTCTGTGCACAAAACGACTTCATTTTGTGCAGAAAAATGACGAACAGCAGGGTTCAAGTTGCCGGAGTTGGTTGCATCGGTTAGGTTGTTCTTTTTGGCTTCTTCAGTTTTCTATATTTTGTTATTTTCTAGTATTTTTGTTATTGCTGTTCGCTTCGGTGCACAAAACGACTTCCTTTTGTGCAGAAAAGTGAAACAGCAGGATTCGAGTTGCCGTAGTTAGTTGCATCGGTTAGGTTGTTCTTTTTGTCTTCTTCAGTTTTCTTTTTTTTGTTATTTTCTATTTTTTTTATTGCTGTTCGATTCCGTGCACAAAATGACTTCTTTTGTGCAGAAAAGTGAAACAGCATAATTCGAGTTGCCGGAGTTAGTTGCATCGGTTAGGTTGTTCTTTTTGGCTTCTTCAGTTTTCAATTTTTTGTTATTTTCTAGTATTTTTATTATTGTTGTTCGCTTCGGTGCACAAAACGACTTCATTTTGTGCAGAAAAGTGAAACAGCAGCATTCGAGTTTCCGGAGTTAATTCCATCGGTTGGGTTGTTCTTTTTGGCTTCTTCAGTTTTTTATTTTTTGTTATTTTCTAGTATTTTTGTTATTGCTGTTCGCTTCAGTGCACAAAACGACTTCATTTTGTGTAGAAAAATGAAACTGCAGCATTCGAGTTGCCGGAGTTAATTGCATCGGTTAGGTTGTTCTTTTTATCTTCTTCAGTTTCCTATTTTTTGTTATTCTCTAGTATTTTGTTATTGCTGTTCGCTTCAGTGCATAAAACGACTTCATTTTGTGTAGAAAAGTGAAACAGCAGGATTCGAGTTGCCGGAGTTAGTTGCGTCGGTTAGGTTGTTCTTTTTGGCTTCTTCATTTTTCTATGTTTTGTTATTTTCTAGTATTTTTGTTATTGCTGTTCGCTTCGGTTCACAAAACGACTTCTTTTTGTGCAGAAAAGTGAAACAGCAGGATTCGAGTTGCTGGAGTTAGTTGCATCGGTAAGGTTGTTCTTTTTGGCTTATTCAGTTTTCTATTTTTTGTTTTTTTCTAGTATTTTTATTATTGCTGTTCGCTTCGGGTTACAAAACGACTTCATTTTGTGTAGAAAAGTGTCGAACAGCAGGATTCGAGTTGCCGTAGTTAGTTGCATCGGTTAGGTTGTTCTTTTTGGCTTCTTAAGTTTTCTATTTTTTTGTTATGTTCTAGTATTTTTTTATTGCTGTTCGCTTCAGTGCACAAAACGACTTCATTTTGTGCAGAAAAGTGACGATGAACAGGATTGAAGTTGCCAAAGTTGGTTGCATCGGTTAGGTTATTCTTTTTGGCTTCTTCAGTTTTCTATTTTTTGTTATTTTCTAGTATTTTTGTTATTTTGTTCACTTCGGAGCACAAAACGACTTACTTTTGTGCAGAAAAGTGAAACAACAGGATTCGAGTTGACGGAGTTAGTTGCATCGGTTAGGTTGTTCTTTTTGGCTTCTTCAGTTTTCTATTTTCTGTTATTTTCTAGTTTTTTTGTTATTGCTGTTCGCTTCGGTGCACAAAACGACTTCTTTTTGTGCAAAAAAGTGAAACAGCAGGATTCGAGTTGCCGGAGTTAGTTGCATCGGCTGGGTTGTTCTTTTTGGCTTCTTCAGTTTTCTATTTTTTGTTATTTTCTAGTATTTTTATTATTGCTGTTCGCTTCGGTGCACAAAACGACTTCTTTTTGTGCAGAAAAGTGAAACAGCAGGATTCGAGTTGTCGGAGTTAGTTGCATCGGCTTGGTGGTTCTTTTTGGCTTCTTCAGTTTTCTATTTTTTGTAATTTTCTAGTATTTTTGTTATTGCTGTTCGCTTCGGTTCACAAAACGACTTCCTTTTGTGCAGAAAAGTGAAACAGCAGGATTCGAGTTGCCGGAGTTAGTTGCATCGGTTAGTTTGTTCTCTTTAGCTTCCTCAGTTTTCTATTTTTTGTTATTTTCTAGTATTTTTATTGTTGATGTTCGCTTCGTTGCACAAAACGACTTCATTTTGTATAGAAAAGTGAAACAGCAGGATTCGAGTTACCGGAGTTAGTTCCATCGGTTGGGTTGTTCTTTTTGGCTTCTTCAGTTTTTTATTTTTTGTTATTTTCTAGTATTTTTGTTATTGTTATTCGCTTCAGTACACAAAACGACTTCATTTTGTGTAGAAAAATGAAACAGCAGCATTCGAGTTGCCGGAGTTAGTTGCATCGGTTAGGTTGTTCTTTTTATCTTCTTCAGTTTCCTTTTTTTTATTCTCTAGTATTTTTTTTATTGTTGTTCGCTTCGGAGCACAAAATGACTTCATTTTGTGTAGAAAAGTGAAATAGCAGGATTCGAGTTGCAGGAGTTATTTCCATCGGTTAGGTTGTTCTTTTTGGCTTCATCAGTTTTCTATTTTTTGTTATTTTCTAATATTTTTGTTATTGCTGTTCGCTTCGGTGCACAAAACGACTTCTTTTTGTGCAGAAAAGTGAAACAGCAGGATTCGAGTTGCCGGAGTAAGTTGCATCGGTTAGGTTGTTCTTTTTGGCTTCTTCAGTTTTCTATTTTTTGTTATTTTCTAGTATTTTTATTATTGCTGTTCACTTCGGAGCACAAAACGACTTAATTTTGTGCAGAAAAGTGAAACAGCAGGATTCGAGTTGGCGGAGTTACTTGCATCGGTTAGGTTGTTCTTTTTGGCTTCTTCAGTTTTCTATTTTCTGTTATTTTCTAGTTTTTTTGTTATTGCTGTTCGCTTCGGTGCACAAAACGACTTCTTTTTGTGCAAAAAAGTGAAACAGCATGATTCGAGTTGCCGGAGTTAGTTGCATCGGTTAGGTTGTTCTTTTTGGCTTCTTCAGTTTTCTATTTTTTATTATTTTCTAGTATTTTTATTATTGATGTTCGCTTCGGTGCAACAAACGACTTCATTTTGGGCAGAAAAGTGTCGAACAGCAGGATTCGAGTTGCCGGAGTTAGTTGCATCGGTTTGGTGGTTCTTTTTGGCTTCTTCAGTTTTCTATTTTTTGTTATTTTCTAGTATTTTTGTTATTGCTGTTCGCTTCGGTTCACAAAACGACTTCTTTTTGTGCAGAAAAGTGAAACAGCAGGATTCGAGTTGCCGGAGTTAGTTGCATCGGTAAGGTAGTTCTTTTTGGCTTCTTCAGTTTTCTATTTTTCGTTTTTTCAAGTATTTTTATTATTGCTGTTCGCTTCGGTGCACAAAACGACTTCATTTTGTGCAGAAAAGTGTCGAACAGTAGGATTTGAGTTGCCGGAGTTAGTTGCATCGGTTAGATTGTTCTTTTTGGCTTCTTCAGTTTTATATTTTTTGTTATTTTCTACTATTTTTGTTATTGCTGTTCGCTTCTGTGCACAAAACGACTTCATTTTGTGCAGAAAAATGACGAACAGCAGGGTTCAAGTTGCCGGAGTTGGTTGCATCGGTTAGGTTGTTCTTTTTGGCTTCTTCAGTTTTCTATATTTTGTTATTTTCTAGTATTTTTGTTATTGCTGTTCGCTTCGGTGCAAAAAACGACTTCCTTTTGTGCAGAAAAGTGAAACAGCAGGATTCGAGTTGCCGTAGTTAGTTGCATCGGCTAGGTTGTTCTTTTTGGCTTCTTCAGTTTTCTTTTTTTTTGTTATTTTTCTAGTATTTTTATTATTCATGTTCGCTTCGGTGCACAAAACGACTTCATTTTGTGCAGAAAAGTGTCGAACAACAGGATTCGAGTTGCCGGAGTTAGTTGCATCGGTTTGGTTGTTCTTTTTGCCTTCTTCAGTTTTCTATTTTTTGTTATTTTCTATTTTTTTATTGCTGTTCGATTCCGTGCACAAAATGACTTCTTTTTGTGCAGAAAAGTGAAACAGCATAATTCGAGTTGCCGGAGTTAGTTGCATCGGTTAGGTTGTTCTTTTTGGCTTCTTCAGTTTTCAATTTTTTGTTATTTTCTAGTATTTTTATTATTGTTGTTCGCTTCGGTGCACAAAACGACTTCATTTTGTGCAGAAAAGTGAAACAGCAGCATTCGAGTTTCCGGAGTTAGTTCCATCGGTTGGGTTGTTCTTTTTGGCTTCTTCAGTTTTTTATTTTTTGTTATTTTCTAGTATTTTTGTTATTGCTGTTCGCTTCAGTGCACAAAACGACTTCATTTTGTGTAGAAAAATGAAACTGCAGCATTCGAGTTGCCGGAGTTAATTGCATCGGTTAGGTTGTTCTTTTTATCTTCATCAGTTTCCTATTTTTTGTTATTCTCTAGTATTTTTTTATTGTTGTTCGCTTCGGAGCACAAAACGACTTCATTTTGTGTAGAATGAAACAGCAGGATTCGAGTTGCCGGAGTTATTTCCATCGGTTAGCTTTTTCTTTTTGGCTTCTTCAGTTTTCTAATTTTTGTTTTTCTCTAGGTATTTTTGTTGTTGATGTTCCCTTCGGTGCACAAAACGACTTCATTTTGTGCAGAAAAGTGACGAACAGCAGGATTCGAGTTACCGGAGTTGGTTGCATCGGTTAGGTTGTTCTTTTTGGCTTCTTCAGTTTTCTATTTTTTGTTATTTTCTAGTATTTTTATTATTGCTGTTCGCCTCGGTGCTCAAAACTACTTCATTTTGTACAGAAAAGTGAAACATCAGGATTCGAGTTGCCGGAGTTAGTGCATCGGTTAGGTTGTTCTTTTTGGCTTCTTCAGTTTTCTATTTTTTGTTATTTTCTAGTATTTTTATTATTGCTGTTCGCTTCGGTGCACAAAACGACTTCATTTTGGGCAGAAAAGAGTCGAACAGCAGGATTCGAGTTGCCGGAGTTAGTTGCATCGGTTTGGTGGTTCTTTTTGGCTTCTTCAGTTTTCTATTTTTTGTTATTTTCTAGTATTTTTGTTATTGCTGTTCGCTTCGGTTCACAAAACGACTTCCTTTTGTGCAGAAAAGTGAAACAGCAGGATTCGAGTTGCCGGAGTTAGTTGCATCGGTTAGTTTCTTCTTTTTGGCTTCCTCAGTTTTCTATTTTTTGTTATTTTCTAGTATTTTTATTGTTGATGTTCGCTTCGGTGCACAAAACGACTTCATTTTCTATAGAAAAGTGAAACAGCAGGATTCGAGTTACCGTTGTTAGTTCCATCGGTTGGGTTGTTCTTTTTGGCTTCTTCATTTTTTTATTTTTTGTTATTTTCTTGTATTTTTGTTATTGCTGTTCGCTTCGTTGCACAAAACGACTTCATTTTGTGCAGAAAAGTGAAACAGCACGATTCGAGTTGCCGGAGTTAGTTCCATCGGTTAGGTTGTTCTTTTTGGCTTCTTCAGTTTTCTATTTTTTGTTATTTTCTAATATTTTTGTTATTGCTGTTCGCTTCGGTGCACAAAACGACTTCTTTTTGTGCAAAAAAAGTGAAACAGCAGGATTCGAGTTGCCGGAGTTAGTTGCATCGGTTAGGTTGTTCTTTTTGGCTTCTTCAGTTTTCTTTTTTTTTGTTATTTTTCTAGTATTTTTATTATTGCTGTTCGCTTCGGTGCACAAAACGACTTAATTTTGTGCAGAAAAGTGTCGAACAGCAGGATTCGAGTTGCCGGAGTTAGTTGCATCGGTTAGGTTGTTCTTTTTGGCTTCTTCAGTTTTCTATTTTTTTATTATTTTCTAGTATTTTTTTATTGCTGTTCGCTTCAGTGCACAAAACGACTTCATTTTGTGCAGAAAAGTGACGAACAACAGGATTGAAGTTGCCGAAGTTGGTTGCATCGGTTAGGTTGTTCTTTTTGGATTCTTCAGTTTTCTATTTTTTGTTATTTTCTAGTATTTTTGTTATTTTTGTTCACTTCGGAGCACAAAACGACTTCATTTTGTGCAGAAAAGTGAAACAGCAGGATTCGAGTTGCCGGAGTTAGTTGCATCGGTTAGGTTGTTCTTTTTGGCTTCTTCAGTTTTCTATTTTCTGTTATTTTCTAGTTTTTTTGTTATTGCTGTTCGCTTCGGTGCACAAAACGACTTCTTTTTGTGCAAAAAAGTGAAACAGCATGATTCGAGTTGCCAGAGTTAGTTGCATCGGTTAGGTTGTTCTTTTTGGCTTCTTCAGTTTTCTATTTTTTGTTATTTTCTAGTATTTTTATTATTGCTGTTCGCTTCGGTGCACAAAACGACTTCATTTTGGGCAGAAAAGTGTCGAACAGCAGGATTCGAGTTGCCGGAGTTAGTTGCATCGGTTTGGTGGTTCTTTTTGGCTTCTTCAGTTTTCTATTTTTTGTTATTTTCTAGTATTTTTGTTATTGCTGTTCGCTTCGGTTCACAAAACGACTTCTTTTTGTGCAGAAAAGTGAAACAGCAGGATTCGAGTTGCCGGAGTTAGTTGCATCGGTAAGGTAGTTCTTTTTGGCTTCTTCAGTTTTCTATTTTTCGTTTTTTTCAAGTATTTTTATTATTGCTGTTCGCTTCGGTGCACAAAACGACTTCATTTTGTGTAGAAAAGTGTCGAACAGTAGGATTCGAGTTGCCGGAGTTAGTTGCATCGGTTAGATTGTTCTTTTTGGCTTCTTCAGTTTTATATTTTTTGTTATTTTCTACTATTTTTGTTATTTTCTACTATTTTTGTTATTGCTGTTCGCTTCTGTGCACAAAACGACTTCATTTTGTGCAGAAAAATGACGAACAGCAGGGTTCAAGTTGCCGCAGTTAGTTGCATCGGTTAGGTTGTTCTTTTTGGCTTCTTCAGTTTTCTATATTTTGTTATTTTCTAGTATTTTTGTTATTGCTGTTCGCTTCGGTGCACAAAACGAATTCCTTTTGTGCAGAAAAGTGAAACAGCAGAATTCGAGTTGCCGGAGTTAGTTGCATCGGTTAGGTTGTTCTTTTTGGCTTCTTCAGTTTTCTATTTTTTTTTATTTTCTAGTATTTTTATTATTGTTGTTCGCTTCGGTGCACAAAACGACTTCATTTTGTGCAGAAAAGTGAAACAGCAGCATTCGAGTTTCCGGTGTTAGTTCCATCGGTTGGGTTGTTCTTTTTGGCTTCTTCAGTTTTTTATTTTTTGTTATTTTCTAGTATTTTTGTTATTGCTGTTCGCTTCAGTGCACAAAACGACTTCATTTTGTGTAGAAAAATGAAACAGCAGCATTCGAGTTGCCGGAGTTAATTGCATCGGTTAGGTTGTTCTTTTTATCTTCTTCAGTTTCCTATTTTTTGTTATTCTCTAGTATTTTTTTTATTGTTGTTCGCTTCGGAGCACAAAACGACTTCATTTTGTGTAGAAAAGTGAAACAGCAGGATTCGAGTTGCCGGAGTTATTTCCATCGGTTAGCTTTTTCTTTTTGGCTTCTTCAGTTTTCTAATTTTTGTTTTTCTCTAGGTATTTTTGTTGTTGATGTTCCCTTCGGTGCACAAAACGACTTCATTTTGTGCAGAAAAGTGACGAACAGCAGGATTCGAGTTACCGGAGTTGGTTGCATCGGTTAGGTTGTTCTTTTTGGCTTCTTCAATTTTCTATTTTTTGTTATTTTCTAGTATTTTTATTATTGATGTTCGCCTCGGTGCACAAAATGACTTCATTTTGTGCAGAAAAGTGAAACAGCAGGATTCGAGTTGCCGGAGTTAGTTGGATCGGTTAGGTTGTTCTTTTTGGCTTCTTTAGTTTTCTATTTTTGTTATTTTCTAGTATTTTTGTTATTACTGTTCGCTTCGATGCACAAAACGACTTCATTTTGAGCAGAAAAGTGAAACATCAGGATTCGAGTCGCCGGAGATAGTTGCATCGGTTAGGTTGTTCTTTTTGGCTTCTTCAGTTTTCTATTTTTGTTATTTTCTAGTATTTTTATTATTGCTGTTTGCTTCGGTGCACAAAACGACTTCATTTTGTGTAGAAAGTGTCGAACAGCAAGATTCGAGTTGCCAGAGTTAGTTCAATCGGTTAGCTTTTTCTTTCTGGCTTCTTCAATTTTCTATTTTTTGTTATTTTCTTGGTATTTTTGTTGTTGATGTTCGCTTCGGTGCACAAAACGACTTGATTTTATGCAGAAAAGTGACGAACAGCAGGATTTGAGTTGCCTGAGTTAGTTGCATCGGTTAGGTTGTTTTTTCGGCTTCTTCAGTTGTCTATTTTTTGTTATTTTCTAGGTATTTTTGTTGTTGATGTTCGCTTCGGTGCACAAAACGACTTCATTTTGTACAGAAAAGTGACCAACAGCAGGATTCGAGTTACCGGAGTTGGTTGCATCGGTTAGGTTGTTCTTTTTGGCTTCTTCAGTTTTCTATTTTTTGTTATTTTCTAGTATTTTTATTATTGTTGTTCGCCTCGGTGCTCAAAACTACTTCATTTTGTGCAGAAAAGTGAAACAGCAGGATTAGATTTGCCAGAGTTATTGCATTGGTTAGGTTGTTCTTTTTGGCTTCTTCAGTTTTCTATTTTTTGGTATTTTCTAGTATTTTTATTATTGCTGTTCGCATCGGTGCACTAAACGAATTTATTTTGTGCAGAAAAGTGTCGAATAGCAGGATTCGAGTTGCCGGAGTTAGTTGCATCGGTTAGGTTGTTCTTTTTGGCTTCTTCAGTTTTCTATTTTTTGTTATTTTCTAGGTATTTTTGTTGTTGATGTTCGCTTCGGTGCACAAAACGACTTCATTTTGTACAGAAAAGTGACGAACAGCAGGATTCGAGTTACCGGAGTTGGTTGGATCGGTTAGGTTGTTCTTTTTGGCTTCTTCAGTTTTCTATTTTTTGTTATTTTCTAGTATTTTTATTATTGCTGTTCGCCTCGGTGCTCAAAACTACTTCATTTTGTGCAGAAAAGTGAAACAGCAGGATTCGAGTTGCCGGAGTTATTGCATCGGTTAGGTTGTTCTTTTTGGCTTCTTCAGTTTTCTATTTTTTGTTGTTTTCTAGTATTGTTATTATTGCTGTTCGCATCGGTGCACAAAATGACTTTATTTTGTGCAGAAAAGTGTCGAACAACAGGATTCGAGTTGCCGGAGTTGGTTGCATCGGTTAGGTTGTTCTTTTTGGCTTCTTCAGTTTTTTATTTTTTGTTATTTTCTAGTATTTTTATTATTGATGTTCGCCTCGTTGCTCAAAACTACTTCATTTTGTGCAGAAAAGTGAAACAGCAGGATTCGAGTTGCCGGAGTTATTGCATCGGTTAGGTTGTTCTTTTTGGCTTCTTCAGTTTTCTATTTTTTGTTATTTTCTAGTATTTTTATTATTTCTGTTCGCATCGGTGCACAAAAAGAATTTATTTTGTGCAGAAAAGTGTCGAACAGCAGGATTCGAGTTGCCGGAGTTAGTTGCATCGGTTAGGTTGTTCTTTTTGGCTTCTTCAGTTTTCAATTTTTTTTATTTTCTAGTATTTTTATTATTGCTGTTCGCCTCGGTGCTCAAAACTACTTCATTTTGTGCAGAAAAGTGAAACAGCCGGATTCGAGTTGCCGGAGTTAGTTGCATCGGTTAGGTTGTTCTTTTTGGCTTCTTCAGTTTTCTATTTTTTGTTATTTTCTAGTATTTTTATTATTGCTGTTCGCATCGGTGCACAAAACGACTTTATTTTGTGCAGAAAAGTGTCGAACAGCAGGATTCGAGTTGCCGGAGTTAGTTGCATCGGTTAGGTTGTTCTTTTTGGCTTCTTAAGTTTTCTATTTTTTGTTATTTTCTAGGTATTTTTGTTGTTGATGTTCGCTTCGGTGCACAAAACGACTTCATTTTGTACAGAAAAGTGACGAACAGCAGGATTCGAGTTACCGGAGTTGGTTGCATCGGTTAGGTTGTTCTTTTTGGCTTCTTCAGTTTTCTATTTTTTGTTATTTTCTAGTATTTTTATTATTGCTGTTCGCCTCGGTGCTCAAAACTACTTCATTTTGTGCAGAAAAGTGAAACAGCAAGATTCGAGTTGCCGGAGTTATTACATCGGTTAGGTTGTTCTTTTTGGCTTCTTCAGTTTTCTATTTTTTGTTCTTTTCTAGTATTTTTATTATTGCTGTTCGCATCGGTGCACAAAACGAATTTATTTTGTGCAGAAAAGTGTCGAACAACAGGATTCAAGTTGCCGGAGTTAGTTGCATCGGTTAGGTTGTTCTTTTTGGCTTCTTCAGTTTTCTATTTTTTATTATTTTCTAGGTATTTTTGTTGTTGATGTTCGCTTCGGTGCACAAAACGACTTCATTTTGTACAGAAAAGTGACGAACAGCAGGATTCGAGTTACCGGAGTTGGTTGCATCGGTTAGGTTGTTCTTTTTGGCTTATTCAGTTTTCTATTTTTTGTTTTTTTCTAGTATTTTTATTATTGCTGTTCGCTTCGGTGCACAAAACGACTTCATTTTGTGTAGAAAAGTGTCGAACAGCAGGATTCGAGTTGCCGGAGTTAGTTGCATCGGTTAGGTTGTTCTTTTTGGCTTCTTCAGTTTTATATTTTTTGTTATTTTCTAGTATTTTTGTTATTGCTGTTCGCTTCTGTGCACAAAACGACTTCATTTTGTGCAGAAAAGTGACGAACAGCAGGGTTCAAGTTGCCGAAGTTGGTTGCATCGGTTAGGTTGTTCTTTTTGGCTTCTTCAGTTTTCTATTTTTTGTTATTTTCTAGAATTTTTGTTATTGCTGTTCACTTCGAAGCACAAAACGACTTCATTTTGTGTAGAAAAGTGAAACAGCAGGATTCGAGTTGCCGGAGTTAGTTGCATCGGTTAGTTTGTTCTTTTTGGCTTCCTCAGTTTTCTATTTTTTGTTATTTTCTAGTATTTTTATTGTTGATGTTCGCTTCGGTGCACAAAACGACTTCATTTTGTATAGAAAAGTGAAACTGCAGGATTCGAGTTAGCGGAGTTAGTTCCATCGGTTGGGTTGTTCTTTTTGGCTTCTTCAATTTTTTATTTTTTGTTATTTTCTAGTATTTTTGTTATTGCTATTCGCTTCAGTGCACAAAACGACTTCATTTTGTGTAGAAAAATGAAACAGCAGCATTCGAGTTGCCGGAGTTAGTTGCATCGGTTAGGTTGTTCTTTTTATCTTCTTCAGTTTCCTTTTTTTTATTCTCTAGTATTTTTTTTTATTGTTGTTCGCTTCGGAGCACAAAACGACTTCATTTTGTGTAGAAAAGTGAAACAGCAGGATTCGAGTTGCCGGAGTTATTTCCATCTGTTAGGTTGTCCTTTTTGGCTTCTTCAGTTTTCTATTTTTTGTTATTTTTTAATATTTTTGTTATTGCTGTTCGCTTCGGTGCACAAAACGACTTCTTTTTGTGTTGAAAAGTGAAACAGCAGGATTCGAGTTGCCGGAGTTAGTTGCATCGGTTAGGTTGTACTTTTTGGCTTCTTCAGTTTTCTTTTTTTTGTTATTTTTCTAGTATTTTTATTATTGCTGTTCGATTCGGTGCACAAAACGACTTAATTTTGTGCAGAAAAGTGCGAACAGCAGGATTCGAGTTGCCGGAGTTAGTTGCATCGGTTAGGTTGTTCTTTTTGGCTTCTTCAGTTTTCTATTTTTTGTTATTTTCTAGTATTTTTGTTATTTTTGTTCACTTCGGAGCACAAAACGACTTCATTTTGTGCAGAAAAGAGAAACAGCAAGATTCGAGTTGCCGGAGTTAGTTGCATCGGTTAGGTTGTTCTTTTTGGCTTCTTCAGTTTTCTATTTTCTGTTATTTTCTAGTTTTTTTGTTATTGCTGTTCGCTTCGGTGCACAAAACGACTTCTTTTTGTGCAAAAAAGTGAAACAGCATGATTCGAGTTGCCGGAGTTAGTTGCATCGCTTAGGTTGTTTTTTTTGGCTTCTTCAGTATTCTATTTTTTGTTATTTTCTAGTATTTTTATTATTGCTGTTCGCTTCGGTGCACAAAACGACTTCATTTTGGGCAGAAAAGTGTCGAACAGCAGGATGTGAGTTGCCGGAGTTAGTTGCATTGGTTTGGTGGTTCTTTTTGGCTTCTTCAGTTTTCTATTTTTTGTTATTTTCTAGTAATTTTGTTATTGCTGTTCGCTTCGGTTCACAAAACGACTTTTTTTTGTGCAGAAAAGTGAAACAGCAGGATTCGAGTTGCCGGAGTTAGTTGCATCGGTAAGGTAGTTCTTTTTGGCTTCTTCAGTTTTCTATTTTTCGTTTTTTTCATGTATTTTTATTATTGCTGTTCGCTTCGGTGCACAAAACGACTTCATTTTGTGTAGAAAAGTGTCGAACAGTAGGATTCGAGTTGCCGGAGTTAGTTGCATCGATTAGGTTGTTCTTTTTGGCTTCTTCAGTTTTCTTTTTTTTGTTATTTTTCTAGTATTTTCATTATTGCTGTTCGCTTCGGTGCACAAAACGACTTCATTTTGTGCAGAAAAGTGTCGAACAACAGGATTCGAGTTACCGGAGTTAGTTGCATCGGTTGGGTTGTTCTTTTTGCCTTCTTCAGTTTTCTATTTTTTGTTATTTTCTATTTTTTTTATTGCTGTTCGATTCCGTGCACAAAACGACTTCTTTTTGTGCAGAAAAGTGAAACAGCAGAATTTGAGTTGCCGGAGTTAGTTGCATCGGTTAGGTTGTTCTTTTTGGCTTCTTCAGTTTTCTATTTTTTGTTATTTTCTAGTATTTTTATTATTGTTGTTCGCTTCGGTGCACAAAACGACTTCATTTTGTGGAGAAAAGTGAAACAGCAGCATTCGAGTTTCCGGAGTTAGTTCCATCGGTTGGGTTGTTCTTTTTGGCTTCTTCAGTTTTTTATTTTTTGTTATTTTCTAGTATTTTTGTTATTGCTGTTCGCTTCAGTGCACAAAACGACTTCATTTTGTGTAGAAAAATGAAACAGCAGCATTCGAGTTGCCGGAGTTAATTGCATCGGTTAGGTTGTTCTTTTTATCTTCTTCAGTTTCCTATTTTTTGTTATTCTCTAGTATTTTTTTTATTGTTGTTCGCTTCGGAGCACAAAACGACTTCATTTTGTGTAGAAAAGTGAAACAGCAGGATTCGAGTTACCGGAGTTATTTCCATCGGTTAGCTTTTTCTTTTTGGCTTCTTCAGTTTTCTAATTTTTGTTTTTTTCTAGGAATTTTTGTTGTTGATGTTCCCTTCGGTGCACAAAACGACTTCATTTTGTGCAGAAAAGTGACGAACAGCAGGATTCGAGTTACCGGAGTTGGTTGCATCGGTTAGGTTGTTCTTTTTGGCTTCTTCAGTTTTCTATTTTTTGTTATTTTCTAGTATTTTATTATTGCTGTTCGCCTCAGTGCTCAAAACTACTTCATTTTGTACAGAAAAGTGAAACAGCAGGATTCGAGTTGCCGGAGTTAGTTGCATCGGTTAGGTTGTTCTTTTTGGCTTCTTCAGTTTTCTATTTTTTGTTATTTTCTAGTATTTTTATTATTGCTGTTCGCCTCGGTGCACAAAATGACTTCATTTTGTGCAGAAAAGTGAAACAGCATGATTCGAGTTGCCGGAGTTAGTTGCATCGGTCAGGTTATTCTTTTTGGCTTCTTCAGTTTCCTATTCTTTGTTAGTTTCTAGTATTTTTGTTATTGCTGTTCGCTTCGGTGCACAAAATGACTTCATTTTGTGCAGAAGAGTGACGAACAGCAGGATTCGAGTTGCCGGAGTTAGTTGCATCGGTTAGGTTGTTCTTTTTGGCTTCTTTAGTTTTCTATTTTTGTTATTTTCTAGTATTTTTGTTATTACTGTTCGCTTCGATGCACAAAATGACTTCATTTTGAGCAGAAAAGTGAAACATCAGGATTCGAGTCGCCGGAGATAGTTGCATCGGTTAGGTTGTTCTTTTTGGCTTCTTCAGTTTTCTATTTTTGTTATTTTCTAGTATTTTTATTATTGCTGTTTGCTTCGGTGCACAAAACGACTTCATTTTGTGTAGAAAGTGTCGAACAGCAGGATTCGAGTTGCCAGAGTTAGTTCCATCGGTTAGCTTTTTCTTTCTGGCTTCTTCAATTTTCTATTTTTTGTTATTTTCTAGTATTTTTGTTATTGATGTTCGCTTCAGTGCACAATACGACTTCATTTTGTGCAGAAAAGTGACGAACAGCAGGATTCGAGTTGCCGGAGTTGGTTGCATCGGTTAGGTTTTTCTTTTTGGCTTCTTCAGTTTTCGATTTTTTGTTATTTTCTAGTATTTTTGTTATTGCTGTTCACTTCGGAGCACAAAACGACTTCATTTGGTATAGAAAAGTGAAACAGCAGGATTCAAGTTTCCGGAGTTAGTTTCATCGGTTGGGTTGTTCTTTTTGGCTTCCTCAGTTTTTTATTTTTTGTTATTTTCTAATATTTTTGTTATTGCTGTTTGCTTCAGTGCACAAAACGACTTCATTTTGTGTAGAAAAATGAAACAGCAGCATTCGAGTTGCCGGAGTTAGTTGCATCGGTTAGGTTGTTCTTTTTAGCTTCTTCAGTTTCCTATTTTTGGGTTTTCTCTAGTATTTTTTTTATTGTTGTTCGCTTCGGAGCATAAAACGACTTTATTTTGTGCAGAAAAGTGTCGAACAGCAGGATTCGAGTTGCCGGAGTTAGTTGCATCGGTTAGATTGTTCTTTTTGGCTTCTTCAGTTTTCTATTTTTTGTTATTTTCTAGGTATTTTTGTTGTTGATGTTCGCTTCGGTGCACGTTTTGTGCAGAAAAGTGACGAATAGCAGGATTCGAGTTATCGGAGTTGGTTGCATCGGTTAGGTTGTTCTTTTTGGCTTCTTCAGTTTTCTATTTTTTGTTATTTTCTAGTATTTTTATTATTGCTGTTCGCATCGGTGCACAAAACGACTTTATTTTGTGCAGAAAAGTGTAGAACAGCAGGATTCGAGTTGCCGGAGTTAGTTGCATCGGTTAGGTTGTTTTTTTGGCTTCTTCAGTTGTCTATTTTTTGTTATTTTCTAGGTATTTTTGTTGTTGATGTTCGCTTCGGTGCACAAAATGACTTCATTTTGTACAGAAAAGTGACGAACAGCCGGATTCGAGTTACCGGAGTTGGTTGCATCGGTTAGGTTGTTCTTTTTGGCTTCTTCAGTTTTCTATTTTTTGTTATTTTCTAGTATTTTTATTATTGCTGTTCGCCTCGGTGCTCAAAACTACTTCATTTTGTGCAGAAAAGTGAAACAGCAGGATTCGAGTTGCCGGAGTTATTGCATTTGTTAGGTTGTTCTTTTTGGCTTCTTCAGTTTTCTATTTTTTGTTATTTTCTAGTATTTTTATTATTGCTGTTCGCATCGGTGCACAAAACGAATTTATTTTGTGCAGAAAAGTGTCGAATAGCAGGATTCGAGTTGCCGGAGTTAGTTGCATCGGTTAGGTTATTCTTTTTGGCTTCTTCAGTTTTCTATTTTTTGTTATTTTCTAGGTATTTTTGTTGTTGATGTTCGCTTCGGTGCACAAAACGACTTCATTTTGTACAGAAAAGTGACGAACAACAGGATTCGAGTTACCGGAGTTGGTTGCATCGGTTAGGTTGTTCTTTTTGGCTTCTTCAGTTTTCTATTTTTTGTTATTTTCTAGTATTTTTATTATTGATGTTCGCTTCGGTGCACAAAACGACTTCATTTTGTACAGAAAAGTGACGAACAGCATGATTCGAGTTACCGGAGTTGGTTGCATCGGTTAGGTTGTTCTTTTTGGCTTCTTCAGTTTTCTATTTTTTTGTTATTTTCAAGTAATTTTATTATTGCTGTTCGCCTCGGTGCTCAACCCTACTTCATTTTGTGTAGAAAAGTGAAACAGCAGGATTCGAGTTACCGGAGTTATTTCCATCGGTTAGCTTTTTCTTTTTGGCTTCTTCAGTTTTCTAATTTTTGTTTTTTTCTAGGAATTTTTGTTGTTGATGTTCCCTTCGGTGCACAAAACGACTTCATTTTGTGCAGAAAAGTGACGAACAGCAGGATTCGAGTTACCGGAGTTGGTTGCATCGGTTAGGTTGTTCTTTTTGGCTTCTTCAGTTTTCTATTTTTTGTTATTTTCTAGTATTTTATTATTGCTGTTCGCCTCAGTGCTCAAAACTACTTCATTTTGTACAGAAAAGTGAAACAGCAGGATTCGAGTTGCCGGAGTTAGTTGCATCGGTTAGGTTGTTCTTTTTGGCTTCTTCAGTTTTCTATTTTTTGTTATTTTCTAGTATTTTTATTATTGCTGTTCGCCTCGATGCACAAAATGACTTCATTTTGTGCAGAAAAGTGAAACAGCATGATTCGAGTTGCCGGAGTTAGTTGCATCGGTCAGGTTATTCTTTTTGGCTTCTTCAGTTTCCTATTCTTTGTTAGTTTCTAGTATTTTTGTTATTGCTGTTCGCTTCGGTGCACAAAATGACTTCATTTTGTGCAGAAGAGTGACGAACAGCAGGATTCGAGTTGCCGGAGTTAGTTGCATCGGTTAGGTTGTTCTTTTTGGCTTCTTTAGTTTTCTATTTTTGTTATTTTCTAGTATTTTTGTTATTACTGTTCGCTTCGATGCACAAAATGACTTCATTTTGAGCAGAAAAGTGAAACATCAGGATTCGAGTCGCCGGAGATAGTTGCATCGGTTAGGTTGTTCTTTTTGGCTTCTTCAGTTTTCTATTTTTGTTATTTTCTAGTATTTTTATTATTGCTGTTTGCTTCGGTGCACAAAACGACTTCATTTTGTGTAGAAAGTGTCGAACAGCAGGATTCGAGTTGCCAGAGTTAGTTCCATCGGTTAGCTTTTTCTTTCTGGCTTCTTCAATTTTCTATTTTTTGTTATTTTCTAGTATTTTTGTTATTGATGTTCGCTTCAGTGCACAATACGACTTCATTTTGTGCAGAAAAGTGACGAACAGCAGGATTCGAGTTGCCGGAGTTGGTTGCATCGGTTAGGTTTTTCTTTTTGGCTTCTTCAGTTTTCTATTTTTTGTTATTTTCTAGTATTTTTGTTATTGCTGTTCACTTCGGAGCACAAAACGACTTCATTTGGTATAGAAAAGTGAAACAGCAGGATTCAAGTTTCCGGAGTTAGTTTCATCGGTTGGGTTGTTCTTTTTGGCTTCCTCAGTTTTTTATTTTTTGTTATTTTCTAATATTTTTGTTATTGCTGTTTGCTTCAGTGCACAAAACGACTTCATTTTGTGTAGAAAAATGAAACAGCAGCATTCGAGTTGCCGGAGTTAGTTGCATCGGTTAGGTTGTTCTTTTTAGCTTCTTCAGTTTCCTATTTTTGGGTTTTCTCTAGTATTTTTTTTATTGTTGTTCGCTTCGGAGCATAAAACGACTTTATTTTGTGCAGAAAAGTGTCGAACAGCAGGATTCGAGTTGCCGGAGTTAGTTGCATCGGTTAGATTGTTCTTTTTGGCTTCTTCAGTTTTCTATTTTTTGTTATTTTCTAGGTATTTTTGTTGTTGATGTTCGCTTCGGTGCACGTTTTGTGCAGAAAAGTGACGAATAGCAGGATTCGAGTTATCGGAGTTGGTTGCATCGGTTAGGTTGTTCTTTTTGGCTTCTTCAGTTTTCTATTTTTTGTTATTTTCTAGTATTTTTATTATTGCTGTTCGCATCGGTGCACAAAACGACTTTATTTTGTGCAGAAAAGTGTAGAACAGCAGGATTCGAGTTACCGGAGTTGGTTGCATCGGTTAGGTTGTTTTTTTGGCTTCTTCAGTTGTCTATTTTTTGTTATTTTCTAGGTATTTTTGTTGTTGATGTTCGCTTCGGTGCACAAAATGACTTCATTTTGTACAGAAAAGTGACGAACAGCCGGATTCGAGTTACCGGAGTTGGTTGCATCGGTTAGGTTGTTCTTTTTGGCTTCTTCAGTTTTCTATTTTTTGTTATTTTCTAGTATTTTTATTATTGCTGTTCGCCTCGGTGCTCAAAACTACTTCATTTTGTGCAGAAAAGTGAAACAGCAGGATTCGAGTTGCCGGAGTTATTGCATTTGTTAGGTTGTTCTTTTTGGCTTCTTCAGTTTTCTATTTTTTGTTATTTTCTAGTATTTTTATTATTGCTGTTCGCATCGGTGCACAAAACGAATTTATTTTGTGCAGAAAAGTGTCGAATAGCAGGATTCGAGTTGCCGGAGTTAGTTGCATCGGTTAGGTTATTCTTTTTGGCTTCTTCAGTTTTCTATTTTTTGTTATTTTCTAGGTATTTTTGTTGTTGATGTTCGCTTCGGTGCACAAAACGACTTCATTTTGTACAGAAAAGTGACGAACAACAGGATTCGAGTTACCGGAGTTGGTTGCATCGGTTAGGTTGTTCTTTTTGGCTTCTTCAGTTTTCTATTTTTTGTTATTTTCTAGTATTTTTATTATTGATGTTCGCTTCGGTGCACAAAACGACTTCATTTTGTACAGAAAAGTGACGAACAGCATGATTCGAGTTACCGGAGTTGGTTGCATCGGTTAGGTTGTTCTTTTTGGCTTCTTCAGTTTTCTATTTTTTTGTTATTTTCAAGTAATTTTATTATTGCTGTTCGCCTCGGTGCTCAACCCTACTTCATTTTGTGCAGAAAAGTGAAACAGCAGGATTCGAGTTGCCGGAGTTATTGCATTGGTTAGGTTGTTCTTTTTGGCTTCTTCAGTTTTCTATTTTTTTGTTATTTTCTAGTATTTTTATTATTGCTGTTCGCATCGGTGCACAAAATGACTTTATTTTGTGCAGAAAAGTGTCGAACAACAGGATTCGAGTTGCCGGAGTTGGTTGCATCGGTTAGGTTGTTCTTTTTGGCTTCTTTAGTTTTCTATTTTTTGTTATTTTCTAGTATTTTTATTATTGATGTTCGCCTCGTTGCTCAAAACTACTTCAAATTTTGTGCAGAAAAGTGAAACAGCAGGATTCGAGTTGCCGGAGTTATTGCATCGTTTAGGTTATTCTTTTTGGCTTCTTCAGTTTTCGATTTTTTGTTATTTTCTAGTATTTTTATTATTGCTGTTCGCATCGGTGCACAAAACGAATTTATTTTGGGCAGAAAAGTGTCGAACAGCAGGATTCGAGTTGCCAGAGTTAGTTGCATCGGTTTGGTGGTTCTTTTTGGCTTCTTCAGTTTTCTATTTTCTGTTATTTTCTAGTATTTTTGTTATTGCTGTTCGCTTCGGTTCACAAAACGACTTCTTTTTGTGCAGAAAAGTGAAACAGCAGGATTCGAGTTGCCGGAGTTAGTTGCATCGGTAAGGTAGTTCTTTTTGGCTTCTTCAGTTTTCTATTTTTCGTTTTTTTAAGTATTTTTATTATTGCTGTTCGCTTCGGTGCACAAAACGACTTCATTTTGTGTAGAAAAGTGTCGAACAGTAGGATTCGAGTTGCCGGAGTTAGTTGCATCGGTTAGATTGTTCTTTTTGGCATCTTCAGTTTTATATTTTTTGTTATTTTCTACTATTTTTGTTATTGTTGTTCGCTTCGGTGCACAAAACGACTTCCTTTTGTGCAGAAAAGTGAAACAGCAGGATTCGAGTTGCCGGAGTTAGTTGCATCGGTTAGATTGTTCTTTTTGGCTTCTTCAGTTTTATATTTTTTGTTATTTTCTAGTATTTTTATTATTGCTGTTCGCATCGGTGCACAAAACGACTTCATTTTGTGCAGAAAAGTGACGAACAGCAGGGTTCAAGTTGCCGGAGTTGGTTGCATCGGTTAGGTTGTTCTTTTTGGCTTCTTCAGTTTTCTATATTTTGTTATTTTCTAGTATTTTTTTTATTGCTGTTCGCTTCGGTGCACAAAACGACTTCCTTTTGTGCAGAAAAGTGAAACAGCAGGATTCGAGTTGCCGGAGTTAGTTGCATCGATTAGGTTGTTCTTTTTGGCTTCTTCAGTTCTCTTTTTTTTGTTATTTTTCTAGTATTTTTATTATTGCTGTTCGCTTCGGTGCACAAAACGACTTCATTTTGTGCAGAAAAGTGTCGAACAACAGGATTCGAGTTGCCGGAGTTAGTTGCATCGGTTGGGTTGTTCTTTTTGCCTTCTTCAGTTTTCTATTTTTTGTTATTTTCTATTTTTTTTATTGCTGTTCGATTCCGTGCACAAAACGACTTCTTTTTGTGCAGAAAAGTGAAACAGCAGAATTCGAGTTGCCGGAGTTAATTGCATCGGTTAGGTTGTTCTTTTTGGCTTCTTCAGTTTTCTATTTTTTGTTATTTTCTAGTATTTTTATTATTGTTGTTCGCTTCGGTGCACAAAACGACTTCATTTCGTGCAGAAAAGTGAAACAGCAGCATTCGAGTTTCCGGAGTTAGTTCCATCGGTTGGGTTGTTCTTTTTGGCTTCTTCAGTTTTTTATTTTTTGTTATTTTTTAGTATTTTTGTTATTGCTGTTCGCTTCAGTGCACAAAACGACTTCATTTTGTGTAGAAAAATGAAACAGCTGCATTCGAGTTGCCGGAGTTAATTGCATCGGTTAGGTTGTTCTTTTTATCTTCTTCAGTTTCCTATTTTTTGTTATTCTCTAGTATTTTTTTTATTGTTGTTCGCTTCGGAGCACAAAACGACTTCATTTTGTGTAGAAAAGTGAAACAGCAGGATTCGAGTTACCGGAGTTATTTCCATCGGTTAGCTTTTTCTTTTTGGCTTCTTCAGTTTTCTAATTTTTGTTTTTTTCTAGGTATTTTTGTTGTTGATGTTCCCTTCGGTGCACAAAACGACTTCATTTTGTGCAGAAAAGTGACGAACAGCAGGATTCGAGTTACCGGAGTTGGTAGCATCGGTTAGGTTGTTCTTTTTGGCTTCTTCAGTTTTCTATTTTTTGTTATTTTCTAGTATTTTTATTATTGCTGTTCGCCTCGGTGCTCAAAACTACTTCATTTTGTACAGAAAAGTGAAACAGCAGGATTCGAGTTGCCGGAGTTAGTTGCATCGGTTAGGTTGTTCTTTTTGGCTTCTTCTGTTTTCTATTTTTTGTTATTTTCTAGTATTTTTATTATTGCTGTTCGCCTCGGTGCACAAAATGAGTCATTTTGTGCAGAAAAGTGAAACAGCAGGATTCGAGTTGCCGGAGTTAGTTGCATCGGTCAGGTTATTCTTTTCGGCTTCTTCAGTTTCCTATTCTTTGTTATTTTCTAGTATTTTTGTTATTGCTGTTCGCTTCGGTGCACAAAATGACTTCATTTTGTGCAGAAGAGTGACGAACAGCAGGATTCGAGTTGCCGGAGTTAGTTGCATCGGTTAGGTTGTTCTTTTTGGCTTCTTTAGTTTTCTATTTTTGTTATTTTCTAGTATTTTTGTTATTACTGTTCTCTTCGATGCACAAAACGACTTCATTTTGAGCAGAAAAGTGAAACATCAGGATTCGAGTCGCCGGAGATAGTTGCATCGGTTAGGTTTTTCTTTTTGGCTTCTTCAGTTTTCTATTTTTGTTATTTTCTAGTATTTTTATTATTGCTGTTTGCTTCGGTGCACAAAACGACTTCATTTTGTGTAGAAAGTGTCGAACAGCAGGATTCGAGTTGCCAGAGTTAGTTCCATCGGTTAGCTTTTTCTTTCTGGCTTCTTCAATTTTCTATTTTTTGTTATTTTCTTGGTATTTTTGTTGTTGATGTTCGCTTCGGTGCACAAAACGACTTGATTTTATGCAGAAAAGTACGAACAGCAGGATTTGAGTTGCCTGAGTTAGTTGCATCGGTTAGGTTGTTCTTTTTGGCTTCTTCGGTTTTTTATTTTTTTGTAATTTTCTAGTATTTTTGTTATTGATGTTCGCTTCAGTGCACAATACGACTTAATTTTGTGCAAAAAAGTGACGAACAGCAGGATTCGAGTTGCCGGAGTTGGTTGCATCGGTTAGGTTTTTCTTTTTGGCTTCTTCTGTTTTCTATTTTTTGTTATTTTCTAGTATTTTTGTTATTGCTGTTCACTTCGGAGCACAAAACGACTTCATTTTGTATAGAAAAGTGAAACAGCAGGATTCAAGTTTCCGGAGTTAGTTCCATCGGTTGGGTTGTTCTTTTTGGCTTCCTCAGTTTTTTATTTTTTGTTATTTTCTAATATTTTTGTTATTGCTGTTTGCTTCAGTGCACAAAACGACTTCATTTTGTGTAGAAAAATGAAACAGCAGCATTCGAGTTGCCGGAGTTAGTTGCATCGGTTAGGTTGTTCTTTTTAGCTTCTTCAGTTTCCTATTTTTGGGTTTTCTCTAGTATTTTTGTTATTGTTGTTCGCTTCGGAGCATAAAACGACTTTATTTTGTGCAGAAAAGTGTCAAACAGCAGGATTCGAGTTGCCGGAGTTAGTTGCATCGGTTAGATTGTTCTTTTAGGCTTCTTCAGTTTTCTATTTTTTGTTATTTTCTAGGTATTTTTGTTGTTGATGTTCGCTTCGGTGCACGTTTTGTGCAGAAAAGTGACGAATAGCAGGATTCGAGTTATCGGAGTTGGTTGCATCGGTTAGGTTGTTCTTTTTGGCTTCTTCAGTTTTCTATTTTTTGTTATTTTCTAGTATTTTTATTATTGCTGTTCGCATCGGTGCACAAAACGACTTTATTTTGTGCAGAAAAGTGTAGAACAGCAGGATTCGAGTTGCCGGAGTTAGTTGCATCGGTTAGGTTGTTTTTTTGGCTTCTTCAGTTGTCTATTTTTTGTTATTTTCTAGGTATTTTTGTTGTTGATGTTCGCTTCGGTGCACAAAATGACTTCATTTTGTACAGAAAAGTGACGAACAGCAGGATTCGAGTTACCGGAGTTGGTTGCATCGGTTAGGTTGTTCTTTTTGGCTTCTTCAGTTTTCTATTTTTTGTTATTTTCTAGTATTTTTATTATTGCTGTTCGCCTCGGTGCCCAAAACTACTTCATTTTGTACAGAAAAGTGAAACAGCAGGATTCGAGTTGCCGGAGTTAGTTGCATCGGTTAGGTTGTTCTTTTTGGCTTCTTCTGTTTTCTATTTTTTGTTATTTTCTAGTATTTTTATTATTGCTGTTCGCCTCGGTGCACAAAATGAGTCATTTTGTGCAGAAAAGTGAAACAGCAGGATTCGAGTTGCCGGAGTTAGTTGCATCGGTTAGGTTGTTCTTTTTGGCTTCTTCTGTTTTCTATTTTTTGTTATTTTCTAGTATTTTTATTATTGCTGTTCGCCTCGGTGCACAAAATGAGTCATTTTGTGCAGAAAAGTGAAACAGCAGGATTCGAGTTGCCGGAGTTAGTTGCATCGGTCAGGTTATTCTTTTCGGCTTCTTCAGTTTCCTATTCTTTGTTATTTTCTAGTATTTTTGTTATTGTTGTTCGCTTCGGTGCACAAAATGACTTCATTTTGTGCAGAAGAGTGACGAACAGCAGGATTCGAGTTGCCGGAGTTAGTTGCATCGGTTAGGTTGTTCTTTTTGGCTTCTTTAGTTTTCTATTTTTGTTATTTTCTAGTATTTTTGTTATTACTGTTCTCTTCGATGCACAAAACGACTTCATTTTGAGCAGAAAAGTGAAACATCAGGATTCGAGTCGCCGGAGATAGTTGCATCGGTTAGGTTTTTCTTTTTGGCTTCTTCAGTTTTCTATTTTTGTTATTTTCTAGTATTTTTATTATTGCTGTTTGCTTCGGTGCACAAAACGACTTCATTTTGTGTAGAAAGTGTCGAACAGCAGGATTCGAGTTGCCAGAGTTAGTTCCATCGGTTAGCTTTTTCTTTCTGGCTTCTTCAATTTTCTATTTTTTGTTATTTTCTTGGTATTTTTGTTGTTGATGTTCGCTTCGGTGCACAAAACGACTTGATTTTATGCAGAAAAGTACGAACAGCAGGATTTGAGTTGCCTGAGTTAGTTGCATCGGTTAGGTTGTTCTTTTTGGCTTCTTCGGTTTTTTATTTTTTTGTAATTTTCTAGTATTTTTGTTATTGATGTTCGCTTCAGTGCACAATACGACTTAATTTTGTGCAAAAAAGTGACGAACAGCAGGATTCGAGTTGCCGGAGTTGGTTGCATCGGTTAGGTTTTTCTTTTTGGCTTCTTCTGTTTTCTATTTTTTGTTATTTTCTAGTATTTTTGTTATTGCTGTTCACTTCGGAGCACAAAACGACTTCATTTTGTATAGAAAAGTGAAACAGCAGGATTCAAGTTTCCGGAGTTAGTTCCATCGGTTGGGTTGTTCTTTTTGGCTTCCTCAGTTTTTTATTTTTTGTTATTTTCTAATATTTTTGTTATTGCTGTTTGCTTCAGTGCACAAAACGACTTCATTTTGTGTAGAAAAATGAAACAGCAGCATTCGAGTTGCCGGAGTTAGTTGCATCGGTTAGGTTGTTCTTTTTAGCTTCTTCAGTTTCCTATTTTTGGGTTTTCTCTAGTATTTTTGTTATTGTTGTTCGCTTCGGAGCATAAAACGACTTTATTTTGTGCAGAAAAGTGTCAAACAGCAGGATTCGAGTTGCCGGAGTTAGTTGCATCGGTTAGATTGTTCTTTTAGGCTTCTTCAGTTTTCTATTTTTTGTTATTTTCTAGGTATTTTTGTTGTTGATGTTCGCTTCGGTGCACGTTTTGTGCAGAAAAGTGACGAATAGCAGGATTCGAGTTATCGGAGTTGGTTGCATCGGTTAGGTTGTTCTTTTTGGCTTCTTCAGTTTTCTATTTTTTGTTATTTTCTAGTATTTTTATTATTGCTGTTCGCATCGGTGCACAAAACGACTTTATTTTGTGCAGAAAAGTGTAGAACAGCAGGATTCGAGTTGCCGGAGTTAGTTGCATCGGTTAGGTTGTTTTTTTGGCTTCTTCAGTTGTCTATTTTTTGTTATTTTCTAGGTATTTTTGTTGTTGATGTTCGCTTCGGTGCACAAAATGACTTCATTTTGTACAGAAAAGTGACGAACAGCAGGATTCGAGTTACCGGAGTTGGTTGCATCGGTTAGGTTGTTCTTTTTGGCTTCTTCAGTTTTCTATTTTTTGTTATTTTCTAGTATTTTTATTATTGCTGTTCGCCTCGGTGCCCAAAACTACTTCATTTTGTACAGAAAAGTGAAACAGCAGGATTCGAGTTGCCGGAGTTAGTTGCATCGGTTAGGTTGTTCTTTTTGGCTTCTTCTGTTTTCTATTTTTTGTTATTTTCTAGTATTTTTATTATTGCTGTTCGCCTCGGTGCACAAAATGAGTCATTTTGTGCAGAAAAGTGAAACAGCAGGATTCGAGTTGCCGGAGTTAGTTGCATCGGTCAGGTTATTCTTTTTGGCTTCTTCAGTTTCCTATTCTTTGTTATTTTCTAGTATTTTTGTTATTGCTGTTCGCTTCGGTGCACAAAATGACTTCATTTTGTGCAGAAGAGTGACGAACAGCAGGATTCGAGTTGCCGGAGTTAGTTGCATCGGTTAGGTTGTTCTTTTTGGCTTCTTTAGTTTTCTATTTTTGTTATTTTCTAGTATTTTTGTTATTACTGTTCTCTTCGATGCACAAAACGACTTCATTTTGGGCAGAAAAGTGAAACATCAGGATTCGAGTCGCCGGAGATAGTTGCATCGGTTAGGTTGTTCTTTTTGGCTTCTTCAGTTTTCTATTTTTGTTATTTTCTAGTATTTTTATTATTGTTGTTTGCTTCGGTGCACAAAACGACTTCATTTTGTGTAGAAAGTGTCGAACAGCAGGATTCGAGTTGCCAGAGTTAGTTCCATCGGTTAGCTTTTTCTTTCTGGCTTCTTCAATTTTCAATTTTTTGTTATTTTCTTGGTATTTTTGTTGTTGATGTTCGCTTCGGTGCACAAAACGACTTGATTTTATGCAGAAAAGTGACGAACAGCAGGATTTGAGTTGCCTGAGTTAGTTGCATCTGTTAGGTTGTTCTTTTTGGCTTCTTCGGTTTTTTATTTTTTTGTAATTGTCTAGTATTTTTGTTATTGATGTTCGCTTCAGTGCACAATACGACTTCATTTTGTGCAAAAAAGTGACGAACAGCAGGATTCGAGTTGCCGGAGTTAGTTGCATCGGTTAGGTTTTTCTTTTTGGCTTCTTCAGTTTTCTATTTTTTGTTATTTTCTAGTATTTTTGTTATTGCTGTTCACTTCGGAGCACAAAACGACTTCATTTTGTATAGAAAAGTGAAACAGCAGGATTCAAGTTTCCGGAGTTAGTTCCATCGGTTGGGTTGTTCTTTTTGGCTTCCTCAGTTTTTTATTTTTTGTTATTTTCTAATATTTTTGTTATTGCTGTTTGCTTCAGTGCACAAAACGACTTCATTTTGTGTAGAAAAATGAAACAGCAGCATTCGAGTTGCCGGAGTTAGTTGCATCGGTTAGGTTGTTCTTTTTAGCTTCTTCAGTTTCCTATTTTTGGGTTTTCTCTAGTATTTTTGTTATTGTTGTTCGCTTCGGAGCATAAAACGACTTTATTTTGTGCAGAAAAGTGTCGAACAGCAGGATTCGAGTTGCCGGAGTTAGTTGCATCGGTTAGATTGTTCTTTTAGGCTTCTTCAGTTTTCTACTTTTTGTTATTTTCAAGGTATTTTTGTTGTTGATGTTCGCTTCGGTGCACGTTTTGTGCAGAAAAGTGACGAATAGCAGGATTCGAGTTATCGGAGTTGGTTGCATCGGTTAGGTTGTTCTTTTTGGCTTCTTCAAGTTTCTATTTTTTGTTAATTTCTAGTATTTTTATTATTGCTGTTCGCCTCGGTGCTCAAAACTACTTCATTTTGTGCAGAAAAGTGAAACAGCAGGATTCGAGTTGCCGGAGTTATTGCATTTGTTAGGTTGTTCTTTTTGGCTTCTTCAGTTTTCTATTTTTTGTTATTTTCTAGTTTTTTTATAATTGCTGTTCGCATCGGTGCACAAAACGAATTTATTTTGTGCAGAAAAGTGTCGAATAGCAGGATTCGAGTTGCCGGAGTTAGTTGCATCGGTTAGGTTGTTCTTTTTGGCTTCTTCAGTTTTCTATTTTTTGTTATTTTCTAGGTATTTTTGTTGTTGATGTTCGCTTCGGTGCACAAAACGACTTCATTTTGTACGGAAAAGTGACGAACAGCAGGATTCGAGTTACCGGAGTTGGTTGCATCGGTTAGGTTGTTCTTTTTGGCTTCTTCAGTTTTCTATTTTTTGTTATTTTCTAGTATTTTTATTATTGATGTTCGCTTCAGTGCACAAAACGACTTCATTTTGTACAGAAAAGTGACGAATAGCAGGATTCGAGTTACCGGAGTTGGTTGCATCGGTTAGGTTGTTCTTTTTGGCTTCTTCAGTTTTGTATTTTTTGTTATTTTCTAGTAATTTTATTATTGCTGTTCGCCTCGGTGCTCAAACCTACTTCATTTTGTGCAGAAAAGTGAAACAGCAGGATTCGAGTTGCCGGAGTTATTGCATCGGTTAGGTTGTTCTTTTTGGCTTCTTCAGTTTTCTATTTTTTTGTTATTTTCTAGTATTTTTATTATTGCTGTTCGCATCGGTGCACAAAATGACTTTATTTTGTGCAGAAAAGTGTCGAACAACAGGATTCGAGTTGCCGGAGTTGGTTGCATCGGTTAGGTTGTTCTTTTTGGCTTCTTTAGTTTTCTATTTTTTGTTATTTTCTAGTATTTTTTTTATTGATGTTCGCCTCGTTGCTCAAAACTACTTCATTTTGTGCAGAAAAGTGAAACAGCAGGATTCGAGTTGCCGGAGTTATTGCATCGGTTAGGTTATTCTTTTTGGCTTCTTCAGTTTTCTATTTTTTGTTATTTTCTAGTATTTTTATTATTGTTGTTCGCATCGGTGCACAAAACGAATTTATTTTGGGCAGAAAAGTGTCGAACAGCTGGATTCGAGTTGCCGGAGTTAGTTGCATCGGTTTGGTGGTTCTTTTTGGCTTCTTCAGTTTTCTATTTTTTGTTATTTTCTAGTATTTTTGTTATTGCTGTTCGCTTCGGTTCACAAAACGACTTCTTTTTGTGCAGAAAAGTGAAACAGCAGGATTCGAGTTGCCGGAGTTAGTTGCATCGGTAAGGTAGTTCTTTTTGGCTTCTTCAGTTTTCTATTTTTTGTTTTTTTTAAGTATTTTTATTATTGCTGTTCGCTTCGGTGCACAAAACGACTTCATTTTGTGTAGAAAAGTGTCGAACAGTAGGATTCGAGTTGCCGGAGTTAGTTGCATCGGTTAGATTGTTCTTTTTGGCTTCTTCAGTTTTATATTTTTTGTTATTTTCTACTATTTTTGTTATTGTTGTTCGCTTCTGTGCACAAAACGACTTCATTTTGTGCAGAAAAGTGACGAACAGCAGGGTTCAAGTTGCCGGAGTTGGTTGCATCGGTTAGGTTGTTCTTTTTGGCTTCTTCAGTTTTCTATATTTTGTTATTTTCTAGTATTTTTTTATTGCTGTTCGCTTCGGTGCACAAAACGACTTCCTTTTGTGCAGAAAAGTGAAACAGCATGATTCGAGTTGCCGGAGTTAGTTGCATCGATTAGGTTGTTCTTTTTGGCTTCTTCAGTTTTCTTTTTTTTGTTATTTTTCTAGTATTTTTATTATTGCTGTTCGCTTCGGTGCACAAAACGACTTCATTTTGTGCAGAAAAGTGTCGAACAACAGGATTCGAGTTGCCGGAGTTAGTTGCATCGGTTTGGTTGTTCTTTTTGCCTTCTTCAGTTTTCTATTTTTTGTTATTTTCTATTTTTTTTATTGCTGTTCGATTCCGTGCACAAAACGACTTCTTTTTGTGCAGAAAAGTGAAACAACAGAATTCGAGTTGCCGGAGTTAGTTGCATCGGTTAGGTTGTTCTTTTTGGCTTCTTCAGTTTTCTATTTTTTGTTATTTTCTAGTATTTTTATTATTGTTGTTCGCTTCGGTGCACAAAACGACTTCATTTTGTGCAGAAAAGTGAAACAGCAGCATTCGAGTTTCCGGAGTTAGTTCCATCGGTTGGGTTGTTCTTTTTGGCTTCTTCAGTTTTTTATTTTTTGTTATTTTCTAGTATTTTTGTTATTGCTGTTCGCTTCAGTGCACAAAACGACTTAATTTTGTGTAGAAAAATGAAACAGCTGCATTCGAGTTGCCGGAGTTAATTGCATCGGTTAGGTTGTTCTTTTTATCTTCTTCAGTTTCCTATTTTTTTTATTGTTGTTCGCTTCGGAGCACAAAACGACTTCATTTTGTGTAGAAAAGTGAAACAGCAGGATTCGAGTTACCGGAGTTATTTTCATCGGTTAGCTTTTTCTTTTTGGCTTCTTCAGTTTTCTAATTTTTGTTTTTTTCTAGGTATTTTTGTTGTTGATGTTCCCTTCGGTGCACAAAACGACTTCATTTTGTGCAGAAAAGTGACGAACAGCAGGATTCGAGTTACCGGAGTTGGTAGCATCGGTTAGGTTGTTCTTTTTGGCTTCTTCAGTTTTCTATTTTTTGTTATTTTCTAGTATTTTTATTATTGCTGTTCGCCTCGGTGCTCAAAACTACTTCATTTTGTACAGAAAAGTGAAACAGCAGGATTCGAGTTGCCGGAGTTAGTTGCATCGGTTAGGTTGTTCTTTTTGGCTTCTTCTGTTTTCTATTTTTTGTTATTTTCTAGTATTTTTATTATTGCTGTTCGCCTCGGTGCACAAAATGAGTCATTTTGTGCAGAAAAGTGAAACAGCAGGATTCGAGTTGCCGGAGTTAGTTGCATCGGTCAGGTTATTCTTTTCGGCTTCTTCAGTTTCCTATTCTTTGTTATTTTCTAGTATTTTTGTTATTGCTGTTCGCTTCGGTGCACAAAATGACTTCATTTTGTGCAGAAGAGTGACGATTAGCAGGATTCGAGTTGCCGGAGTTAGTTGCATCGGTTAGGTGGTTCTTTTTGGCTTCTTTAGTTTTCTATTTTTGTTATTTTCTAGTATTTTTGTTATTACTGTTCTCTTCGATGCACAAAACGACTTCATTTTGAGCAGAAAAGTGAAACATCAGGATTCGAGTCGCCGGAGATAGTTGCATCGGTTAGGTTGTTCTTTTTGGCTTCTTCAGTTTTCTATTTTTGTTATTTTCTAGTATTTTTATTATTGCTGTTTGCTTCGGTGCACAAAACGACTTCATTTTGTGTAGAAAGTGTCGAACAGCAGGATTCGAGTTGCCAGAGTTAGTTCCATCGGTTAGCTTTTTCTTTCTGGCTTCTTCAATTTTCTATTTTTTGTTATTTTCTTGGTATTTTTGTTGTTGATGTTCGCTTCGGTGCACAAAACGACTTGATTTTATGCAAAAAAGTGTCGAACAGCAGGATTCGAGTTGCCGGAGTTAGTTGCATCGGTTAGGTTGTTCTTTTTGGCTTCTTCAATTTTCTATTTTTTGTTATTTTCTAGGTATTTTTGTTGTTGATGTTCGCTTCGGTGCACGTTTTGTGCAGAAAAGTGACGAATAGTAGGATTCGAGTTATCGGAGTTGGTTGCATCGGTTAGGTTGTTCTTTTTGGCTTCTTCAGTTTTCTATTTTTTGTTATTTTCTAGTATTTTTATTATTGCTGTTCGCATCGGTGCACAAAACGACTTTATTTTGTGCAGAAAAGTGTCGAACAGCAGGATTCGAGTTGCCGGAGTTTGTTGCATCGGTTAGGTTGTTTTTTTGGCTTCTTCAGTTGTCTATTTTTTGTTATTTTCTAGGTATTTTTGTTGTTGATGTTCGCTTCGGTGCACAAAACGACTTCATTTTGTACAGAAAAGTGACGAACAGCAGGATTCGAGTTACCGGAGTTGGTTGCATCGGTTAGGTTGTTCTTTTTGGCTTCTTCAGTTTTCTATTTTTTGTTATTTTCTAGTATTTTTATTATTGATGTTCGCTTCGGTGCACAAAATGACTTCATTTTGTACATAAAAGTGACGAACAGCAGGATTTGAGTTACCGGAGTTGGTTGCATCGATTAGGTTGTTCTTTTTGGCTTCTTCAGTTTTCTATTTTTTGTTATTTTCTAGTAATTTTATTATTGTTGTTCGCCTCGGTGCTCAAACCTACTTCATTTTGTGCAGAAAAGTGAAACAGCAGGATTCGAGTTGCCGGAGTTATTACATCGGTTAGGTTGTTCTTTTTGGCTTCTTCAGTTTTCTATTTTTTGTTATTTTCTAGTATTTTTATTATTGCTGTTCGCATCGGTGCACAAAATGACTTTATTTTGTGCAAAAAAGTGTCGAACAACAGGATTCTAGTTGCCGGAGTTGGTTGCATCGGTTAGGTTGTTCTTTTTGGCTTCTTTAGTTTTCTATTTTTTGTTATTTTCTAGTATTTTTATTATTGATGTTCGCCTCATTGCTCAAAACTACTTCATTTTGTGCAGAAAAGTGAAACAGCAGGATTCGAGTTGCCGGAGTTATTGCATCGGTTAGGTTATTCTTTTTGGCTTCTTCAGTTTTCTATTTTTTGTTATTTTCTAGTATTTTTATTATTGATGTTCGCATCGGTGCAAAAAACGAATTTATTTTGTGCAGAAAAGTGTCGAACAGCAGGATTCGAGTTGCCGGAGTTAGTTGCATCGGTTAGGTTGTTCTTTTTGGCTTCTTCAGTTTTCTATTTTTTTTTATTTTCTAGTATTTTTATTATTTCTGTTCGCCTCGGTGCTCAAAACTACTTCATTTTGTGCAGAAAAGTGTCGAACAGCAGGATTCGAGTTGCCGGAGTTAGTTGCATCGGTTAGGTTGTTCTTTTTGGCTTCTTAAGTTTTCTATTTTTTGTTATTTTCTAGGTATTTTTGTTGTTGATGTTCGCTTCGGTGCACAAAACGACTTCATTTTGTACAGAAAAGTGACGAACAGCAGGATTCGAGTTACCGGAGCTGGTTGCATCGGTTTGGTTGTTCTTTTTGGCTTCTTCAGTTTTCTATTTTTTGTTATTTTCTAGTATTTTTATTATTGCTGTTCGCCTCGGTGCTCAAAACTACTTCATTTTGTGCAGAAAAGTGAAACAGCAAGATTCGAGTTGCCGGAGTTATTGCATCGGTTAGGTTGTTCTTTTTGGCTTCTTCAGTTTTCTATTTTTTGTTATTTTCTAGTATTTTTATTATTGCTGTTCGCATCGGTGCACAAAACGAATTTATTTTGTGCAGAAAAGTGTCGAACAGCAGGATTCGAGTTGCCGGAGTTAGTTGCATCGGTTAGGTTGTTCTTTTTGGCTTCTTCACTTTTCTATTTTTTGTTATTTTCTAGGTATTTTTGTTGTTGATGTTCGCTTCGGTGCACAAAACGACTTCATTTTGTACAGAAAAGTGACGAACAGCAGGATTCGAGTTACCGGACTTGGTTGCATCGGTTAGGTTGTTCTTTTTGGCTTCTTCAGTTTTCTATTTTTTGTTATTTTCTAGTATTTTTATTATTGATGTTCGCTTCGGTGCACAAAACGACTTCATTTTGTACAGAAAAGTGACGAACAGCAGGATTCGAGTTACCGGAATTGGTTGCATCGGTTAGGTTGTTCTTTTTGGCTTCTTCAGTTTTCTATTTTTTGTTATTTTCTAGTATTTTTATTATTGCTGTTCGCCTCGGTGCTCAAAACTACTTCATTTCGTGCAGAAAAGTGAAACAGCGGGATTCGAGTTGCCGGAGTTATTGCATCGGTTAGGTTGTTCTTTTTGGCTTCTTCAGTTTTCTATTTTTTGTTATTTTCTAGTATTTTTATTATTGTTGTTCGCATCGGTGCACAAAATTACTTTATTTTGTGCAGAAAAGTGTCGAACAACAGGATTCGAGTTGCCGGAGTTGGTTGCATCGGTTAGGTTGTTCTTTTTGGCTTCTTTAGTTTTCTATTTTTTGTTATTTTCTAGTATTTTTATTATTGCTGTTCGCCTCGGTGCTCAAAACTACTTCATTTTGTGCAGAAAAGTGAAACAGCAGGATTCGAGTTGCCGGAGTTATTGCATCGGTTAGGTTGTTCTTTTTGGCTTCTTCAGTTTTCTATTTTTTTGTTATTTTCTAGTATTTTTATTATTGCTGTTCGCATCGGTGCACAAAACGAATTTATTTTGTGCAGAAAAGTGTCGAACAGCAGGATTCGAGTTGCCGGAGTTAGTTGCATCAGTTAGGTTGTTCTTTTTGGCTTCTTCAGTTTTCTATTTTTTGTTATTTTCTAGTATTTTTATTATTGCTGTTCGCCTCGGTGCTCAAAACTACTTCATTTTGTGCAGAAAAGTGAAACAGCAGGATTCGAGTTGCCGTAGTTAGTTGCACCGGTTAGGTTGTTCTTTTTGGCTTCTTCAGTTTTCTATTTTTTGTTATTTTCTAGTATTTTTATTATTGCTGTTCGCATCGGTGCACAAAATGACTTTATTTTGTGCAGAAAAGCGTCGAACAGCAGGATTCGAGTTGCCGGAGTTAGTTGCATCGGTTAGGTTGTTCTTTTTGGCTTCTTCAGTTTTCTATTTTTTGTTATTTTCTAGGTATTTTTGTTGTTGATGTTCGCTTTGGTGCACAAAACGACTTCATTTTGTACAGAAAAGTGACGAACAGCAGGATTCGAGTTACCGGAGTTGGTTGCATCGGTTAGGTTGTTCTTTTTGGCTTCTTTAGTTTTCTATTTTTTGTTATTTTCTAGTATTTTTGTTATTACTGTTCGCTTCGATGCACAAAACGACTTCATTTTGAGCAGAAAAGTGAAACATCAGGATTCGAGTCGCCGGAGTTAGTTGCATCGGTTAGGTTGTTCTTTTTGGCTTCTTCAGTTTTCTATTTTTTGTTATTTTCTAGTATTTTTATTATTGCTGTTCGCATCGGTGCACAAAACGACTTTATTTTGTGCAGAAAAGTGTCGAACAACAGGATTCGAGTTGCCAAAGTTGGTTGCATCGGTTAGGTTGTTCTTTTTGGCTTCTTTAGTTTTCTATTTTTTGTTATTTTCTAGTATTTTTGTTATTACTGTTAGCTTCGATGCACAAAACGACTTCATTTTGAGCAGAAAAGTGAAACATCAGGATTCGAGTCGCCGGAGTTAGTTGCATCGGTTAGGTTGTTCTTTTTGGCTTCTTCAGTTTTCTATTTTTGTTATTTTCTAGTATTTTTATTATTGCTGTTTGCTTCGTTGCACAAAACGACTTCATTTTGTGCAGAAAAGTGTCGAACAGCAGGATTCGAGTTGCCAGAGTTAGTTCCATCGGTTAGCTTTTTCTTTCTAGCTTCTTCTGTTTTCTATTTTTTGTTATTTTCTTGGTATTTTTGTTGTTGATGTTCGCTTCGGTGCACAAAACGACTTGATTTTGTGCAGAAAAGTGACGAACAGCAGGATTCGAGTTGCCGGAGTTAGTTGCATCGGTTAGGTTGTTCTTTTTGGCTTCTTCGGTTTTTTATTTTTTTGTAATTTTCTAGTATTTTTGTTATTGATGTTCGCTTCAGTGCACAAAACGACTTCATTTTGTGCAGAAAAGTGACGAACAGCAGGATTCGAGTTGCCGGAGTTGGTTGCATCGGTTAGGTTTTTCTTTTTGGCTTCTTCAGTTTTCTATTTTTTGTTATTTTCTAGTATTTTTGTTATTGCTGTTCGCTTCAGTGCACAAAACGACTTCATTTTGTGTAGAAAAATGAAACAGCAGCATTCGAGTTGCCGGAGTTAGTTGCATCGGTTAGGTTGTTCTTTTTAGCTTCTTCAGTTTCCTATTTTAGGTTTTTCTCTAGTATTTTTGTTATTGTTGTTCGCTTCGGAGCAAAAAACGACTTTATTTTGTGCAGAAAAGTGTCGAACAGCAGGATTCGAGTTGCCGGAGTTAGTTGCATCGGTTAGGTTGTTCTTTTTGGCTTCTTCAGTTTTCTATTTTTTGTTATTTTCTAGTATTTTTATTATTGCTGTTCGCCTCGGTGCTCAAAACAACTTCATTTTGTGCAGAAAAGTGAAACAGCAGGATTCGAGTTGCCGGAGTTAGTTGCATCGGTTAGGGTTCTTTTTGGCTTCTTCGGTTTTCTATTTTTTGTTATTTTCTAGTATTTTTATTATTGCTGTTCGCATCAGTGCACAAAACGACTTTATTTTGTGCAGAAAAGAGTGGAACAACAGGATTCGAGTTGCCAAAGTTGGTTGCATCGGTTAGGTTGTTCTTTTTGGCTTCTTTAGTTTTCTATTTTTTGTTATTTTCTAGTATTTTTGTTATTTCTGTTCGCTTCGATGAACAAAACGACTTCATTTTGAGCAGAAGAGTGAAACATCAAGATTCGAGTCGCCGGAGTTAGTTGCATCGGTTAGGTTGTTCTTTTTGGCTTCTTCAGTTTTCTATTTTTGTTATTTTCTAGTATTTTTATTATTGCTGTTTGCTTCGGTGCACAAAACAACTTCATTTTGTGCAGAAAAGTGTCGAACAATTAGGATTCGAGTTGCCAGAGTTAGTTCCATCGGTTAGCTTTTTCTTTCTGGCTTCTTCATTTTTCTATTTTTTGTTATTTTCTTGGTATTTTTGTTGTTGATGTTCGCTTCGGTGCACAAAACGACTTGATTTTGTGCAGAAAAGTGACGAACAGCAGGATTCGAGTTGCCGGAGTTAGTTGCATCGGTTAGGTTGTTCTTTTTGGCTACTTCAGTTTTCTATTTTTTGTTATTTTCTAGTATTTTTATTATTGATGTTCGCATCGGTGCACAAAATGACTTTATTTTGTGCAGAAAAGTGTCGAACAACAGGATTCGAGTTGCCAGAGTTGGTTGCATCGGTTAGGTTGTTCTTTTTGGCTTCTTTAGTTTTCTATTTTTTGTTATTTTCTAGTATTTTTATTATTGCTGTTCGCCTCGGTGCTCAAAACTACTTCATTTTGTGCAGAAAAGTGAAACAGCAGGATTCGAGTTGCCGGAGTTATTGCATCGGTTAGGTTGTTCTTTTTGGCTTCTTCAGTTTTCTATTTTTTGTTATTTTCTAGTATTTTTATTATTGCTGTTCGCATCGGTGCACAAAACGAATTTATTTTGTGCAGAAAAGTGTCGAACAGCAGGATTCGAGTTGCCAGAGTTAGTTGCATCGGTTAGGTTGTTCTTTTTGGCTTCTTCAGTTTTATATTTTTGTTATTTTCTAGGTATTTTTGTTGTTGATGTTCGCTTCGGTGCACAAAACGACTTCATTTTGTACAGAAAAGTGACGAACAGCAGGATTCGAGTTACCGGAGTTGGTTGCATCTGTTAGGTTGTTCTTTTTGGCTTCTTCAGTTTTCTATTTTTTGTTATTTTCTAGTATTTTTATTATTGATGTTCGCTTCGATGCACAAAACGACTTCATTTTGTACAGAAAAGTGACGAACAGCAGGATTCGAGTTATCGGAGTTGGTTGCATCGGTTAGGTTGTTCTTTTTGGCTTCTTCAGTTTTCTATTTTTTGTTATTTTCTAGTATTTTTATTATTGATGTTCGCCTCGGTGCTCAAAACTACTTCATTTTGTGCAGAAAAGTGAAACAACAGGATTCGAGTTGCCGGAGTTATTGCATCGGTTAGGTTGTTCTTTTAGGCTTCTTCAGTTTTCTATTTTTTGTTATTTTCTAGTATTTTTATTATTGCTGTTCGCATCGGTGCACAAAATGACTTTATTTTGTGCAGAAAAGTGTCGAACAACAGGATTCGAGTTGCCGGAGTTGGTTGCATCGGTTAGGTTGTTCTTTTTGGCTTCTTTAGTTTTCTATTTTTTGTTATTTTCTAGTATTTTTATTATTGATGTTCGCCTCGTTGCTCAAAACTACTTCATTTTGTGCAGAAAAGTGAAACAGCAGGATTCGAGTTGCCAGAGTTATTGCATCGGTTAGGTTGTTCTTTTTGGCTTCTTCAGTTTTCTATTTTTTGTTATTTTCTAGTATTTTTATTATTGCTGTTCGCATCGGTGCACAAAACGAATTTATTTTGTGCAGAAAAGTGTCGAACAGCAGGATTCGAGTTGCCAGAGTTAGTTGCATCGGTTAGGTTGTTCTTTTTGGCTTCTTCAGTTTTCTATTTTTTTTATTTTCTAGTATTTTTATTATTGCTGTTCGCCTCGGTGCTGAAAACTACTTCATTTTGTGCAGAAAAGTGAAACAGCAGGATTCGAGTTGCCGGAGTTAGTTGCATCGGTTAGGTTGTTCTTTTTGGCTTCTTCAGTTTTCTATTTTTTGTTATTTTCTAGTATTTTTATTATTGCTGTTCGCATCGGTGCACAAAACGACTTTATTTTGTGCAGAAAAGTGTCGAACAGCAGGATTCGAGTTGCCGGAGTTAGTTGCATCGGTTAAATTGTTCTTTTTGGCTTCTTAAGTTTTCTATTTTTTGTTATTTTCTAGGTATTTTTGTTGTTGATGTTCGCTTCGGTGCACAAAATGACTTCAATTTGTACAGAAAAGTGACGAACAGCAGGATTCGAGTTACCGGAGTTGGTTGCATCGGTTAGGTTGTTCTTTTTGGCTTCTTCAGTTTTCTATTTTTTGTTATTTTCTAGTATTTTTATTATTGCTGTTCGCCTCGGTGCTCAAAACTACTTCATTTTGTGCAGAAAAGTGAAACAGCAAGATTCGATTTGCCGGAGTTATTGCATCGGTTAGGTTGTTCTTTTTGGCTTCTTTGGTTTTCTATTTTTTGTTATTTTCTAGTATTTTTATTATTGATGTTCGCCTCGGTGCTCAAAACTACTTCATTTTGTGCAGAAAAGTGATACAGCAGGATTCGAGTTGCCGGAGTTATTGCATCGGTTAGGTTGTTCTTTTTGGCTTCTTCAGTTTTCTATTTTTTGTTATTTTCTAGTATTTTTATTATTGTTGTTCGCATCGGTGCACAAAATGACTTTATTTTGTGCAGAAAAGTGTCGAACAACAGGATTCGAGTTGCCGGAGTTGGTTGCATCGGTTAGGTTGTTCTTTTTGGCTTCTTTGGTTTTCTATTTTTTGTTATTTTCTAGTATTTTTATTATTGATGTTCGCCTCGGTGCTCAAAACTACTTCATTTTGTGCAGAAAAGTGAAACAGCAGGATTCGAGTTGCCGGAGTTATTGCATCGGTTAGGTTGTTCTTTTTGGCTTCTTCAGTTTTCTATTTTTTGTTATTTTCTAGTATTTTTATTATTGTTGTTCGCATCGGTGCACAAAATGACTTTATTTTGTGCAGAAAAGTGTCGAACAACAGGATTCGAGTTGCCGGAGTTGGTTGCATCGGTTAGGTTGTTCTTTTTGGCTTCTTTGGTTTTCTATTTTTTGTTATTTTCTAGTATTTTTATTATTGATGTTCGCCTCGGTGCTCAAAACTACTTCATTTTGTGCAGAAAAGTGAAACAGCAGGATTCGAGTTGCCGGAGTTATTGCATCGGTTAGGTTGTTCTTTTTGGCTTCTTCAGTTTTCTATTTTTTGTTATTTTCTAGTATTTTTATTATTGTTGTTCGCATCGGTGCACAAAATGACTTTATTTTGTGCAGAAAAGTGTCGAACAACAGGATTCGAGTTGCCGGAGTTGGTTGCATCGGTTAGGTTGTTCTTTTTGGCTTCTTTGGTTTTCTATTTTTTGTTATTTTCTAGTATTTTTATTATTGATGTTCACCTCGGTGCTCAAAACTACTTCATTTTGTGCAGAAAAGTGAAACAGCAGGATTGGAGTTGCCGGAGTTATTGCATCGGTTAGGTTGTTCTTTTTGGCTTCTTCAGTTTTCTATTTTTTGTTATTTTCTAGTATTTTTATTATTGATGTTCGCATCGGTGCACAAAACGAATTTATTTTGTGCAGAAAAGTGTCGAACAGCAGGATTCGAGTTGCCGGAGTTAGTTGCATCGGTTAGGTTGTTCTTTTTGGCTTCTTTGGTTTTCTATTTTTTGTTATTTTTTGTTATTTTCTAGTATTTTTATTATTGATGTTCGCCTCGGTGCTCAAAACTACTTCATTTTGTGCAGAAAAGTGAAACAGCAGGATTCGAGTTGCCGGAGTTATTGCATCGGTTAGGTTGTTCTTTTTGGCTTCTTCAGTTTTCTATTTTTTGTTATTTTCTAGTATTTTTATTATTGTTGTTCGCATCGGTGCACAAAATGACTTTATTTTGTGCAGAAAAGTGTCGAACAACAGGATTCGAGTTGCCGGAGTTGGTTGCATCGGTTAGGTTGTTCTTTTTGGCTTCTTTGGTTTTCTATTTTTTGTTATTTTCTAGTATTTTTATTATTGATGTTCGCCTCGGTGCTCAAAACTACTTCATTTTGTGCAGAAAAGTGAAACAGCAGGATTCGAGTTGCCGGAGTTATTGCATCGGTTAGGTTGTTCTTTTTGGCTTCTTCAGTTTTCTATTTTTTGTTATTTTCTAGTATTTTTATTATTGATGTTCGCATCGGTGCACAAAACGAATTTATTTTGTGCAGAAAAGTGTCGAACAGCAGGATTCGAGTTGCCGGAGTTAGTTGCATCGGTTAGGTTGTTCTTTTTGGCTTCTTAAGTTTTCTATTTTTTGTTATTTTCTAGGTATTTTTGTTGTGGATGTTCGCTTCGGTGCACAAAACGACTTCATTTTGTACAGAAAAGTGACGAACAGCAGGATTCGAGTTACCGGAGTTGGTTGCATCGGTTAGGTTGTTCTTTTTGGCTTCTTCAGTTTTCTATTTTTTGTTATTTTCTAGTATTTTTATTATTGCTGTTCGCCTCGGTGCTCAAAACTACTTCATTTTGTGCAGAAAAGTGAACCAGCAAGATTCGAGTTGCCGGAGTTATTGCATCGGTTAGGTTGTTCTTTTTGGCTTCTTCAGTTTTCTATTTTTTATTATTTTCTAGTATTTTTATTATTGCTGTTCGCATCGGTGCACAAAACGAATTTATTTTGTACAGAAAAGTGTCGAACAGCCGGATTCGAGTTGCCGGAGTTAGTTGCATCGGTTAGGTTGTTCTTTTTGGCTACTTCAGTTTTCTATTTTTTGTTATTTTCTAGGTATTTTTGTTGTTGATGTTCGCTTCGGTGCACAAAACGACTTCATTTTGTACAGAAAAGTGACGAACAGCAGGATTCGAGTTACCGGAGTTGGTTGCATCGGTTAGGCTGTTCTTTTTGGCTTCTTCAGTTTTCTATTTTTTGTTATTTTCTAGTATTTTTATTATTGATGTTCGCTTCGGTGCACAAAACGACTTCATTTTGTACAGAAAAGTGACGAACAGCAGGATTCGAGTTATCGGAGTTAGTTGCATCGGTTAGGTTGTTCTTTTTGGCTTCTTCAGTTTTCTATTTTTTGTTATTTTCTAGTATTTTTATTATTGCTGTTCGCCTCGGTGCTCAAAACTACTTCATTTTGTGCAGAAAAGTGAAACAGCAGGATTCGAGTTGCCGGAGTTATTGCATCGGTTAGGTTGTTCTTTTAGGCTTCTTCAGTTTTCTATTTTTTGTTATTTTCTAGTATTTTTATTATTGCTGTTCGTATCGGTGCACAAAATGACTTTATTTTGTGCAGAAAAGTGTCGAACAACAGGATTCGAGTTGCCGGAGTTGGTTGCATCGGTTAGGTTGTTCTTTTTGGCTTCTTTAGTTTTCTATTTTTTGTTATTTTCTAGTATTTTTATTATTGATGTTAGCCTCGTTTCTCAAAACTACTTCATTTTGTGCAGAAAAGTGAAACAGCAGGATTCGAGTTGCCGGAGTTATTGCATCGGTTAGGTTGTTCTTTTTGGCTTCTTCAGTTTTCTATTTTTTGTTATTTTCTAGTATTTTTATTATTGCTGTTCGCATCGGTGCACAAAACGAATTTATTTTGTGCAGAAAAGTGTCGAACAGCAGGATTCGAGTTGCCGGAGTTAGTTGCATCGGTTAAGTTGTTCTTTTTGGCTTCTTAAGTTTTCTATTTTTTGTTATTTTCTAGGTATTTTTGTTGTTGATGTTCGCTCGGTGCACAAAACGACTTCAATTTGTACAGAAAAGTGACGAACAGCAGGATTCGAGTTACCGGAGTTGGTTGCATCGGTTAGGTTGTTCTTTTTGGCTTCTTCAGTTTTCTATTTTTTGTTATTTTCTAGTATTTTTATTATTGCTGTTCGCCTCGGTGCTCAAAACTACTTCATTTTGTGCAGAAAAGTGAAACAGCAAGATTCGATTTGCCGGAGTTATTGCATCGGTTAGGTTGTTCTTTTTGGCTTCTTCAGTTTTCTATTTTTTGTTATTTTCTAGTATTTTTATTATTGCTGTTCGCATCGGTGCACAAAATGAATTTATTTTGTGCAGAAAAGTGTCGAACAGCAGGATTCGAGTTGCCGGAGTTAGTTGCATCGGTTATGTTGTTCTTTTTGGCTACTTCAGTTTTCTATTTTTTGTTATTTTCTAGGTATTTTTGTTGTTGATGTTCGCTTCGGTGCACAAAACAACTTCATTTTGTACAGAAAAGTGACGAACAGCAGGATTCGAGTTACCGGAGTTGGTTGCATCGGTTAGGTTGTTCTGTTTGGCTTCTTCAGTTTTCTATTTTTTGTTATTTTCTAGTATTTCTATTATTGATGTTCGCTTCGGTGCACAAAATGACTTCATTTTGTACAGAAAAGTGACGAACAGCAGGATTCGAGTTACCGGAATTGGTTGCATCGGTTAGGTTGTTCTTTTTGGCTTCTTCAGTTTTCTATTTTTTTTTATTTTCTAGTATTTTTATTATTGCTGTTCGCCTCGGTGCTCAAAACTACTTCATTTTGTGCAGAAAAGTGAAACAGCAGGATTCGAGTTGCCGGAGTTATTGCATCGGTTAGGTTGTTCTTTTTGGCTTCTTCAGTTTTCTATTTTTTGTTATTTTCTAGTATTTTTATTATTGTTGTTCGCATCGGTGCACAAAATGACTTTATTTTGTGCAGAAAAGTGTCGAACAACAGGATTCGAGTTGCCGGAGTTGGTTGCATCGGTTAGGTTGTTCTTTTTGGCTTCTTTGGTTTTCTATTTTTTGTTATTTTCTAGTATTTTTATTATTGATGTTCGCCTCGGTGCTCAAAACTACTTCATTTTGTGCAGAAAAGTGAAACAGCAGGATTCGAGTTGCCGGAGTTATTGCATCGGTTAGGTTGTTCTTTTTGGCTTCTTCAGTTTTCTATTTTTTGTTATTTTCTAGTATTTTTATTATTGTTGTTCGCATCGGTGCACAAAATGACTTTATTTTGTGCAGAAAAGTGTCGAACAACAGGATTCGAGTTGCCGGAGTTGGTTGCATCGGTTAGGTTGTTCTTTTTGGCTTCTTTGGTTTTCTATTTTTTGTTATTTTCTAGTATTTTTATTATTGATGTTCGCCTCGGTGCTCAAAACTACTTCATTTTGTGCAGAAAAGTGAAACAGCAGGATTCGAGTTGCCGGAGTTATTGCATCGGTTAGGTTGTTCTTTTTGGCTTCTTCAGTTTTCTATTTTTTGTTATTTTCTAGTATTTTTATTATTGTTGTTCGCATCGGTGCACAAAATAACTTTATTTTGTGCAGAAAAGTGTCGAACAACAGGATTCGAGTTGCCGGAGTTGGTTGCATCGGTTAGGTTGTTCTTTTTGGCTTCTTTGGTTTTCAATTTTTTGTTATTTTCTAGTATTTTTATTATTGATGTTCGCCTCGGTGCTCAAAACTACTTCATTTTGTGCAGAAAAGTGAAACAGCAGGATTCGAGTTGCCGGAGTTATTGCATCGGTTAGGTTGTTCTTTTTGGCTTCTTCAGTTTTCTATTTTTTGTTATTTTCTAGTATTTTTATTATTGATGTTCGCATCGGTGCACAAAACGAATTTATTTTGTGCAGAAAAGTGTCGAACAACACGATTCGAGTTGCCGGAGTTAGTTGCATCGGTTAGGTTGTTCTTTTTGGCTTCTTAAGTTTTCTATTTTTTGTTATTTTCTAGGTATTTTTGTTGTGGATGTTCGCTTCGGTGCACAAAACGACTTCATTTTGTACAGAAAAGTGACGAACAGCAGGATTCGAGTTACCGGAGTTGGTTGCCGGAGTTAGGTTGTTCTTTTTGGCTTCTTCAGTTTTCTATTTTTTGTTATTTTCTAGTATTTTTATTATTGCTGTTCGCCTCGGTGCTCAAAACTACTTCATTTTGTGCAGAAAAGTGAAACAGCAAGATTCGAGTTGCCGGAGTTATTGCATCGGTTAGGTTGTTCTTTTTGGCTTCTTCAGTTTTCTATTTTTTATTATTTTCTAGTATTTTTATTATTGCTGTTCGCATCGGTGCACAAAACGAATTTATTTTGTGCAGAAAAGTGTCGAACAGCAGGATTCGAGTTGCCGGAGTTAGTTGCATCGGTTAGGTTGTTCTTTTTGGCTTCTTCAGTTTTCTATTTTTTGTTATTTTCTAGTATTTTTATTATTGTTGTTCGCATCGGTGCACAAAATGACTTTATTTTGTGCAGAAAAGTGTCGAACAACAGGATTCGAGTTGCCGGAGTTGGTTGCATCGGTTAGGTTGTTCTTTTTGGCTTCTTTGGTTTTCTATTTTTTGTTATTTTCTAGTATTTTTATTATTGATGTTCGCCTCGGTGCTCAAAACTACTTCATTTTGTGCAGAAAAGTGAAACAGCAGGATTCGAGTTGCCGGAGTTATTGCATCGGTTAGGTTGTTCTTTTTGGCTTCTTCAGTTTTCTATTTTTTGTTATTTTCTAGTATTTTTATTATTGTTGTTCGCATCGGTGCACAAAATAACTTTATTTTGTGCAGAAAAGTGTCGAACAACAGGATTCGAGTTGCCGGAGTTGGTTGCATCGGTTAGGTTGTTCTTTTTGGCTTCTTTGGTTTTCAATTTTTTGTTATTTTCTAGTATTTTTATTATTGATGTTCGCCTCGGTGCTCAAAACTACTTCATTTTGTGCAGAAAAGTGAAACAGCAGGATTCGAGTTGCCGGAGTTATTGCATCGGTTAGGTTGTTCTTTTTGGCTTCTTCAGTTTTCTATTTTTTGTTATTTTCTAGTATTTTTATTATTGATGTTCGCATCGGTGCACAAAACGAATTTATTTTGTGCAGAAAAGTGTCGAACAACACGATTCGAGTTGCCGAAGTTAGTTGCATCGGTTAGGTTGTTCTTTTTGGCTTCTTAAGTTTTCTATTTTTTGTTATTTTCTAGGTATTTTTGTTGTGGATGTTCGCTTCGGTGCACAAAACGACTTCATTTTGTACAGAAAAGTGACGAACAGCAGGATTCGAGTTACCGGAGTTGGTTGCCGGAGTTAGGTTGTTCTTTTTGGCTTCTTCAGTTTTCTATTTTTTGTTATTTTCTAGTATTTTTATTATTGCTGTTCGCCTCGGTGCTCAAAACTACTTCATTTTGTGCAGAAAAGTGAAACAGCAAGATTCGAGTTGCCGGAGTTATTGCATCGGTTAGGTTGTTCTTTTTGGCTTCTTCAGTTTTCTATTTTTTATTATTTTCTAGTATTTTTATTATTGCTGTTCGCATCGGTGCACAAAACGAATTTATTTTGTGCAGAAAAGTGTCGAACAGCAGGATTCGAGTTGCCGGAGTTAGTTGCATCGGTTAGGTTGTTCTTTTTGGCTACTTCAGTTTTCTATTTTTTGTTATTTTCTAGGTATTTTTGTTGTTGATGTTCGCTTTGGTGCACAAAACGACTTCATTTTGTACAGAAAAGTGACGAACAGCAGGATTCGAGTTACCGGAGTTGGTTGCATCGGTTAGGCTGTTCTTTTTGGCTTCTTCAGTTTTCTATTTTTTGTTATTTTCTAGTATTTTTATTATTGATGTTCGCTTCGGTGCACAAAACGACTTCATTTTGTACAGAAAAGTGACGATCAGCAGGATTCGAGTTATCAGAGTTGGTTGCATCGGTTAGGTTGTTCTTTTTGGCTTCTTCAGTTTTCTATTTTTTGTTATTTTCTAGTATTTTTATTATTGCTGTTCGCCTCGGTGCTCAAAACTACTTCATTTTGTGCAGAAAAGTGAAACAGCAGGATTCGAGTTGCCGGAGTTATTGCATCGGTTAGGTTGTTCTTTTAGGCTTCTTCAGTTTTCTATTTTTTGTTATTTTCTAGTATTTTTATTATTGCTGTTCGTATCGGTGCACAAAATGACTTTATTTTGTGCAGAAAAGTGTCGAACAACAGGATTCGAGTTGCCGGAGTTGGTTGCATCGGTTAGGTTGTTCTTTTTGGCTTCTTTAGTTTTCTATTTTTTGTTATTTTCTAGTATTTTTATTATTGATGTTCGCCTCGTTTCTCAAAACTACTTCATTTTGTGCAGAAAAGTGAAACAGCAGGATTCGAGTTGCCGGAGTTATTGCATCGGTTAGGTTGTTCTTTTTGGCTTCTTCAGTTTTCTATTTTTTGTTATTTTCTAGTATTTTTATTATTGCTGTTCGCATCGGTGCACAAAACGAATTTATTTTGTGCAGAAAAGTGTCGAACAGCAGGATTCGAGTTGCCGGAGTTAGTTGCATCGGTTAGGTTGTTCTTTTTGGCTTCTTCAGTTTTCTATTTTTTTTATTTTCAAGTATTTTTATTATTGCAGTTCGCCTCGGTGCTCAAAACTACTTCATTTTGTGCAGAAAAGTGAAACAGCAGGATTCGAGTTGCCGGAGTTAGTTGCATCGGTTAGGTTGTTCTTTTTGGCTTCTTCAGTTTTCTATTTTTTGTTATTTTCTAGTATTTTTATTATTGCTGTTCGCATCGGTGCACAAAATGAATTTATTTTGTGCAGAAAAGTGTCGAACAGCATGATTCGAGTTGCCGGAGTTAGTTGCATCGGTTAGGTTGTTGTTTTTGGCTACTTCAGTTTTCTATTTTTTGTTATTTTCTAGGTATTTTTGTTGTTGATGTTCGCTTCGGTGCACAAAACGACTTCATTTTGTACAGAAAAGTGACGAACAGCAGGATTCGAGTTACCGGAGTTGGTTGCATCGGTTAGGTTGTTCTTTTTGGCTTCTTCAGTTTTCTATTTTTTGTTATTTTCCAGTATTTTTATTATTGATGTTCGCTTCGGTGCACAAAATGACTTCATTTTGTACAGAAAAGTGACGAACAGCAGGATTCGAGTTACCGGAATTGGTTGCATCGGTTAGGTTGTTCTTTTTGGCTTCTTCAGTTTTCTATTTTTTGTTATTTTCTAGTATTTTTATTATTGCTGTTCGCCTCGGTGCTCAAAACTACTTCATTTTGTGCAGAAAAGTGAAACAGCAGGATTCGAGTTGCCGGAGTTATTGCATCGGTTAGGTTGTTCTTTTTGTCTTCTTCAGTTTTCTATTTTTTGTTATTTTCGAGTATTTTTATTATTGTTGTTCGCATCGGTGCACAAAATGACTTTATTTTGTGCAGAAAAGTGTCGAACAACAGGATTCGAGTTGCCGGAGTTGGTTGCATCGGTTAGGTTGTTCTTTTTGGCTTCTTTAGTTTTCTATTTTTTGTTATTTTCTAGTATTTTTATTATTGATGTTCGCCTCGGTGCTCAAAACTACCTCATTTTGTGCAGAAAAGTGAAACAGCAGGATTCGAGTTGCCGGAGTTATTGCATCGGTTAGGTTGTTCTTTTTGGCTTCTTCAGTTTTCTATTTTTTGTTATTTTCTAGTATTTTTATTATTGCTGTTCGCATCGGTGCACAAAACGAATTTATTTTGTGCAGAAAAGTGTCGAACAGCAGGATTCGAGTTGCCGGAGTTAGTTGCATCGGTTAGGTTGTTCTTTTTGGCTTCTTAAGTTTTCTATTTTTTGTTATTTTCTAGGTATTTTTGTTGTGGATGTTCGCTTCGGTGCACAAAACGACTTCATTTTGTACAGAAAAGTGACGAACAGCAGGATTCGAGTTACCGGAGTTGGTTGCATCGGTTAGGTTGTTCTTTTTGGCTTCTTCAGTTTTCTATTTTTTGTTATTTTCTAGTATTTTTATTATTGCTGTTCGCCTCGGTGCTCAAAACTACTTCATTTTGTGCAGAAAAGTGAAATAGCAAGATTCGAGTTGCCGGAGTTATTGCATCGGTTAGGTTGTTCTTTTTGGCTTCTTCAGTTTTCTATTTTTTATTATTTTCTAGTATTTTTATTATTGCTGTTCGCATCGGTGCACAAAACGAATTTATTTTGTGCAGAAAAGTGTCGAACAGCAGGATTCGAGTTGCCGGAGTTAGTTGCATCGGTTAGGTTGTTCTTTTTGGCTACTTCAGTTTTCTATTTTTTGTTATTTTCTAGGTATTTTTGTTGTTGATGTTCGCTTCGGTGCATAAAACGACTTCATTTTGTACAGAAAAGTGACGAACAGCAGGATTCGAGTTACCGGAGTTGGTTGCATCGGTTAGGTTGTTCTTTTTGGCTTCTTCAGTTTTCTATTTTTTGTTGTTTTCTAGTATTTTTATTATTGATGTTCGCTTCGGTGCACAAAAGGACTTCATTTTGTACAGAAAAGTGACGAACAGCAGGATTCGAGTTACCGAAATTGGTTGCATCGGTTAGGTTGTTCTTTTTGGCTTCTTTAGTTTTCTATTTTTTGTTATTTTCTAGTATTTTTATTATTGCTGTTCGCCTCGGTGCTCAAAACTACTTCATTTTGTGCAGAAAAGTGAAACAGCAGGATTCGAGTTGCCGGAGTTATTGCATCGGTTAGGTTGTTCTTTTTGGCTTCTTCAGTTTTCTATTTTTTGTTATTTTCTAGTATTTTTATTATTGTTGTTCGCATCGGTGCACAAAATGACTTTATTTTGTGCAGAAAAGTGTCGAACAACAGGATTCGAGTTGCCGGAGTTGGTTGCATCGGTTAGGTTGTTCTTTTTGGCTTCTTTAGTTTTCTATTTTTTGTTATTTTCTAGTATTTTTATTATTGATGTTCGCCTCGGTGCTCAAAACTACTTCATTTTGTGCAGAAAAGTGAAACAGCAGGATTCGAGTTGCCGGAGTTATTGCATCGGTTAGGTTGTTCTTTTTGGCTTCTTCAGTTTTCTATTTTTTGTTATTTTCTAGTATTTTTATTATTGCTGTTCGCATCGGTGCACAAAACGAATTTATTTTGTGCAGAAAAGTGTCGAACAGCAGGATTCGAGTTGCCGGAGTTAGTTGCATCGGTTAGGTTGTTCTTTTTGGCTTCTTAAGTTTTCTATTTTTTGTTATTTTCTAGGTATTTTTGTTGTGGATGTTCGCTTCGGTGCACAAAACGACTTCATTTTGTACAGAAAAGTGACGAACAGCAGGATTCGAGTTACCGGAGTTGGTTGCATCGGTTAGGTTGTTCTTTTTGGCTTCTTCAGTTTTCTATTTTTTGTTATTTTCTAGTATTTTTATTATTGCTGTTCGCCTCGGTGCTCAAAACTACTTCATTTTGTGCAGAAAAGTGAAATAGCAAGATTCGAGTTGCAGGAGTTATTGCATCGGTTAGGTTGTTCTTTTTGGCGTCTTCAGTTTTCTATTTTTTATTATTTTCTAGTATTTTTATTATTGCTGTTCGCATCGGTGCACAAAACGAATTTATTTTGTGCAGAAAAGTGTCGAACAGCAGGATTCGAGTTGCCGCAGTTTGTTGCATCGGTTAGGTTGTTCTTTTTTGCTACTTCAGTTTTCTATTTTTTGTTATTTTCTAGGTATTTTTGTTGTTGATGTTCGCTTCGGTGCACAAAACGACTTCATTTTGTACAGAAAAGTGACGAACAGCAGGATTCGAGTTACCGGAGTTGGTTGCATCGGTTAGGTTGTTCTTTTTGGCTTCTTCAGTTTTCTATTTTTTGTTATTTTCTAGTATTTTTATTATTGATGTTCGCTTCGGTGCACAAAATGACTTCATTTTGTATAGAAAAGTGACGAACAGCAGGATTCGAGTTACCGGAATTGGTTGCATCGGTTAGGTTGTTCTTTTTGGCTTCTTCAGTTTTCTATTTTTTGTTATTTTCTAGTATTTTTATTATTGCTGTTCGCCTCGGTGCTCAAAACTACTTCATTTTGTGCAGAAAAGTGAAACAGCAGGATTCGAGTTGCCGGAGTTATTGCATCGGTTAGGTTGTTCTTTTTGGCTTCTTCAATTTTCTATTTTTTGTTATTTTCTAGTATTTTTATTATTGTTGTTCGCATCGGTGCACAAAATGACTTTATTTTGTGCAGAAAAGTGTCGAACAACAGGATTCGAGTTGCCGGAGTTGGTTGCATCGGTTAGGTTGTTCTTTTTGGCTTCTTTAGTTTTCTATTTTTTTGTTATTTTCTAGTATTTTTATTATTGCTGTTCGCCTCGGTGCTCAAAACAACTTCATTTTGTGCAGAAAAGTGAAACAGCAGGATTCGAGTTGCCGGAGTTATTGCATCGGTTAGGTTGTTCTTTTTGGCTTCTTCAGTTTTCTATTTTTTGTTATTTTCTAGTATTTTTATTATTGCTGTTCGCATCGGTGCACAAAACGAATTTATTTTGTGCAGAAAAGTGTCGAACAGCAGGATTCGAGTTGCCAGAGTTAGTTGCATCGGTTAGGTTGTTCTTTTTGGCTTCTTCAGTTTTCTATTTTTTGTTATTTTATAGTATTTTTATTATTGCTGTTCGCCTCGGTGCTCAAAACTACTTCATTCTGTGCAGAAAAGTGAAACAGCAGGATTCGAGTTGCCGGAGTTAGTTGCATCGGTTAGGTTGTTCTTTTTGGCTTCTTAAGTTTTCTATTTTTTGTTATTTTCTAGTATTTTTATTATTGCTGTTCGCATCGGTGCACAAAATGACTTTATTTTGTGCAGAAAAGCGTCGAACAGCAGGATTCGAGTTGCCGGAGTTAGTTGCATCGGTTAGGTTGTTCTTTTTGGCTTCTTCAGTTTTCTATTTTTTGTTATTTTCTAGGTATTTTTGTTGTTGATGTTCGCTTCGGTGCACAAAACGACTTCATTTTGAACAGAAAAGTGACGAACAGCAGGATTCGAGTTACCGGAGTTGGTTGCATCGGTTAGGTTGTTCTTTTTGGCTTCTTTAGTTTTCTATTTTTTGTTATTTTCTAGTATTTTTGTTATTACTGTTCGCTTCGATGCACAAAACGACTTCATTTTGAGCAGAAAAGTGAAACATCAGGATTCGAGTCGTCGGAAATAGTTGCATCGGTTAGGTTGTTCTTTTTGGCTTCTTCAGTTTTCTATTTTTTGTTATTTTCTAGTATTTTTATTATTGCTGTTCGCATCGGTGCACAAAACGACAGAAAAGTGTCGAACAACAGGATTCGAGTTGCCAAAGTTGGTTGCATCGGTTAGGTTGTTCTTTTTGGCTTCTTTAGTTTTCTATTTTTTGTTATTTTCTAGTATTTTTGTTATTACTATTAGCTTCGATGCACAAAACGACTTCATTTTGAGCAGAAAAGTGAAACATCAGGATTCGAGTCGCCGGAGTTAGTTGCATCGGTTAGGTTGTTCTTTTTGGCTTCTTAAGTTTTCTATTTTTTGTTATTTTCTAGGTATTTTTGTTGTTGATGTTCGCTTCGGTGCACAAAACGACTTCATTTTGTACAGAAAAGTGACGAACAGCAGGATTCGAGTTACCGGAGTTGGTTGCATCGGTTAGGTTGTTCTTTTTGGCTTCTTCAGTTTTCTATTTTTTGTTATTTTCTAGTATTTTTATTATTGCTGTTCGCCTCGGTGCTCAAAACTACTTCATTTTGTGCAGAAAAGTGAAACAGCAAGATTCGAGTTGCCGGAGTTATTGCATCGGTTAGGTTGTTCTTTTTGGCTTCTTCAGTTTTCTATTTTTTGTTATTTTCTAGTATTTTTATTATTGCTGTTCGCATCGGTGCACAAAACGAATTTATTTTGTGCAGAAAAGTGTCGAACAGCAGGATTCGAGTTGCCAGAGTTAGTTGCATCGGTTAGGTTGTTCTTTTTGGCTTCTTCAGTTTTCTATTTTTTGTTATTTTCTAGGTATTTTTGTTGTTGATGTTCGCTTCGGTGCACAAAACGACTTCATTTTGTACAGAAAAGTGACGAACAGCAGGATTCGAGTTACCGGAGTTGGTTGCATCGGTTAGGTTGTTCTTTTTGGCTTCTTCAGTTTTCTATTTTTTGTTATTTTCTAGTATTTTTATTATTGATGTTCGCTTCGGTGCACAAAATGACTTCATTTTGTACAGAAAAGTGACGAACAGCAGCATTCGAGTTACCGGAATTGGTTGCATCGGTTAGGTTGTTCTTTTTGGCTTCTTCAGTTTTCTATTTTTTGTTATTTTCTAGTATTTTTGTTATTACTGTTCGCTTCGATGCACAAAACGACTTCATTTTGAGCAGAAAAGTGAAACATCAGGATTCGAGTCGTCGGAAATAGTTGCATCGGTTAGGTTGTTCTTTTTGGCTTCTTCAGTTTTCTATTTTTTGTTATTTTCTAGTATTTTTATTATTGCTGTTCGCATCGGTGCACAAAACGACAGAAAAGTGTCGAACAACAGGATTTGAGTTGCCAAAGTTGGTTGCATCGGTTAGGTTGTTCTTTTTGGCTTCTTTAGTTTTCTATTTTTTGTTATTTTCTAGTATTTTTGTTATTACTATTAGCTTCGATGCACAAAACGACTTCATTTTGAGCAGAAAAGTGAAACATCAGGATTCGAGTCGCCGGAGTTAGTTGCATCGGTTAGGTTGTTCTTTTTGGCTTCTTAAGTTTTCTATTTTTTGTTATTTTCTAGGTATTTTTGTTGTTGATGTTCGCTTCGGTGCACAAAACGACTTCATTTTGTACAGAAAAGTGACGAACAGCAGGATTCGAGTTACCGGAGTTGGTTGCATCGGTTAGGTTGTTCTTTTTGGCTTCTTCAGTTTTCTATTTTTTGTTATTTTCTAGTATTTTTATTATTGCTGTTCGCCTCGGTGCTCAAAACTACTTCATTTTGTGCAGAAAAGTGAAACAGCAAGATTCGAGTTGCCGGAGTTATTGCATCGGTTAGGTTGTTCTTTTTGGCTTCTTCAGTTTTCTATTTTTTGTTATTTTCTAGTATTGTTATTATTGCTGTTCGCATCGGTGCACAAAACGAATTTATTTTGTGCAGAAAAGTGTCGAACAGCAGGATTCGAGTTGCCAGAGTTAGTTGCATCGGTTAGGTTGTTCTTTTTGGCTTCTTCAGTTTTCTATTTTTTGTTATTTTCTAGGTATTTTTGTTGTTGATGTTCGCTTCGGTGCACAAAACGACTTCATTTTGTACAGAAAAGTGACGAACAGCAGGATTCGAGTTACCGGAGTTGGTTGCATCGGTTAGGTTGTTCTTTTTGGCTTCTTCAGTTTTCTATTTTTTGTTATTTTCTAGTTTTTTTATTATTGATGTTCGCTTCGGTGCACAAAATGACTTCATTTTGTACAGAAAAGTGACGAACAGCAGGATTCGAGTTACCGGAATTGGTTGCATCGGTTAGGTTGTTCTTTTTGGCTTCTTCAGTTTTCTATTTTTTGTTATTTTCTAGTATTTTTATTATTGCTGTTCGCCTCGGTGCTCAAAACTACTTCATTTTGTGCAGAAAAGTGAAACAGCAGGATTCGAGTTGCCGGAGTTATTGCATCGGTTAGGTTGTTCTTTTTGGCTTCTTCAGTTTTCTATTTTTTGTTATTTTCTAGTATTTTTATTATTGCTGTTCGCATCGGTGCACAAAACGAATTTATTTTGTGCAGAAAAGTGTCGAACAGCAGGATTCGAGTTGCCGGAGTTAGTTGCATCGGTTAGGTTGTTCTTTTTGGCTTCTTAAGTTTTCTATTTTTTGTTATTTTCTAGGTATTTTTGTTGTGGATGTTCGCTTCGGTGCACAAAACGACTTCATTTTGTACAGAAAAGTGACGAACAGCAGGATTCGAGTTACCGGAGTTGGTTGCATCGGTTAGGTTGTTCTTTTTGGCTTCTTCAGTTTTCTATTTTTTGTTATTTTCTAGTATTTTTATTATTGCTGTTCGCCTCGGTGCTCAAAACTACTTCATTTTGTGCAGAAAAGTGAAATAGCAAGATTCGAGTTGCAGGAGTTATTGCATCGGTTAGGTTGTTCTTTTTGGCGTCTTCAGTTTTCTATTTTTTATTATTTTCTAGTATTTTTATTATTGCTGTTCGCATCGGTGCACAAAACGAATTTATTTTGTGCAGAAAAGTGTCGAACAGCAGGATTCGAGTTGCCGCAGTTTGTTGCATCGGTTAGGTTGTTCTTTTTTGCTACTTCAGTTTTCTATTTTTTGTTATTTTCTAGGTATTTTTGTTGTTGATGTTCGCTTCGGTGCACAAAACGACTTCATTTTGTACAGAAAAGTGACGAACAGCAGGATTCGAGTTACCGGAGTTGGTTGCATCGGTTAGGTTGTTCTTTTTGGCTTCTTCAGTTTTCTATTTTTTGTTATTTTCTAGTATTTTTATTATTGATGTTCGCTTCGGTGCACAAAATGACTTCATTTTGTATAGAAAAGTGACGAACAGCAGGATTCGAGTTACCGGAATTGGTTGCATCGGTTAGGTTGTTCTTTTTGGCTTCTTCAGTTTTCTATTTTTTGTTATTTTCTAGTATTTTTATTATTGCTGTTCGCCTCGGTGCTCAAAACTACTTCATTTTGTGCAGAAAAGTGAAACAGCAGGATTCGAGTTGCCGGAGTTATTGCATCGGTTAGGTTGTTCTTTTTGGCTTCTTCAATTTTCTATTTTTTGTTATTTTCTAGTATTTTTATTATTGTTGTTCGCATCGGTGCACAAAATGACTTTATTTTGTGCAGAAAAGTGTCGAACAACAGGATTCGAGTTGCCGGAGTTGGTTGCATCGGTTAGGTTGTTCTTTTTGGCTTCTTTAGTTTTCTATTTTTTGTTATTTTCTAGTATTTTTATTATTGCTGTTCGCCTCGGTGCTCAAAACAACTTCATTTTGTGCAGAAAAGTGAAACAGCAGGATTCGAGTTGCCGGAGTTATTGCATCGGTTAGGTTGTTCTTTTTGGCTTCTTCAGTTTTCTATTTTTTGTTATTTTCTAGTATTTTTATTATTGCTGTTCGCATCGGTGCACAAAACGAATTTATTTTGTGCAGAAAAGTGTCGAACAGCAGGATTCGAGTTGCCAGAGTTAGTTGCATCGGTTAGGTTGTTCTTTTTGGCTTCTTCAGTTTTCTATTTTTTGTTATTTTATAGTATTTTTATTATTGCTGTTCGCCTCGGTGCTCAAAACTACTTCATTCTGTGCAGAAAAGTGAAACAGCAGGATTCGAGTTGCCGGAGTTAGTTGCATCGGTTAGGTTGTTCTTTTTGGCTTCTTAAGTTTTCTATTTTTTGTTATTTTCTAGTATTTTTATTATTGCTGTTCGCATCGGTGCACAAAATGACTTTATTTTGTGCAGAAAAGCGTCGAACAGCAGGATTCGAGTTGCCGGAGTTAGTTGCATCGGTTAGGTTGTTCTTTTTGGCTTCTTCAGTTTTCTATTTTTTGTTATTTTCTAGGTATTTTTGTTGTTGATGTTCGCTTCGGTGCACAAAACGACTTCATTTTGAACAGAAAAGTGACGAACAGCAGGATTCGAGTTACCGGAGTTGGTTGCATCGGTTAGGTTGTTCTTTTTGGCTTCTTTAGTTTTCTATTTTTTGTTATTTTCTAGTATTTTTGTTATTACTGTTCGCTTCGATGCACAAAACGACTTCATTTTGAGCAGAAAAGTGAAACATCAGGATTCGAGTCGTCGGAAATAGTTGCATCGGTTAGGTTGTTCTTTTTGGCTTCTTCAGTTTTCTATTTTTTGTTATTTTCTAGTATTTTTATTATTGCTGTTCGCATCGGTGCACAAAACGACAGAAAAGTGTCGAACAACAGGATTCGAGTTGCCAAAGTTGGTTGCATCGGTTAGGTTGTTCTTTTTGGCTTCTTTAGTTTTCTATTTTTTGTTATTTTCTAGTATTTTTGTTATTACTATTAGCTTCGATGCACAAAACGACTTCATTTTGAGCAGAAAAGTGAAACATCAGGATTCGAGTCGCCGGAGTTAGTTGCATCGGTTAGGTTGTTCTTTTTGGCTTCTTAAGTTTTCTATTTTTTGTTATTTTCTAGGTATTTTTGTTGTTGATGTTCGCTTCGGTGCACAAAACGACTTCATTTTGTACAGAAAAGTGACGAACAGCAGGATTCGAGTTACCGGAGTTGGTTGCATCGGTTAGGTTGTTCTTTTTGGCTTCTTCAGTTTTCTATTTTTTGTTATTTTCTAGTATTTTTATTATTGCTGTTCGCCTCGGTGCTCAAAACTACTTCATTTTGTGCAGAAAAGTGAAACAGCAAGATTCGAGTTGCCGGAGTTATTGCATCGGTTAGGTTGTTCTTTTTGGCTTCTTCAGTTTTCTATTTTTTGTTATTTTCTAGTATTTTTATTATTGCTGTTCGCATCGGTGCACAAAACGAATTTATTTTGTGCAGAAAAGTGTCGAACAGCAGGATTCGAGTTGCCAGAGTTAGTTGCATCGGTTAGGTTGTTCTTTTTGGCTTCTTCAGTTTTCTATTTTTTGTTATTTTCTAGGTATTTTTGTTGTTGATGTTCGCTTCGGTGCACAAAACGACTTCATTTTGTACAGAAAAGTGACGAACAGCAGGATTCGAGTTACCGGAGTTGGTTGCATCGGTTAGGTTGTTCTTTTTGGCTTCTTCAGTTTTCTATTTTTTGTTATTTTCTAGTATTTTTATTATTGATGTTCGCTTCGGTGCACAAAATGACTTCATTTTGTACAGAAAAGTGACGAACAGCAGCATTCGAGTTACCGGAATTGGTTGCATCGGTTAGGTTGTTCTTTTTGGCTTCTTCAGTTTTCTATTTTTTGTTATTTTCTAGTATTTTTGTTATTACTGTTCGCTTCGATGCACAAAACGACTTCATTTTGAGCAGAAAAGTGAAACATCAGGATTCGAGTCGTCGGAAATAGTTGCATCGGTTAGGTTGTTCTTTTTGGCTTCTTCAGTTTTCTATTTTTTGTTATTTTCTAGTATTTTTATTATTGCTGTTCGCATCGGTGCACAAAACGACAGAAAAGTGTCGAACAACAGGATTTGAGTTGCCAAAGTTGGTTGCATCGGTTAGGTTGTTCTTTTTGGCTTCTTTAGTTTTCTATTTTTTGTTATTTTCTAGTATTTTTGTTATTACTATTAGCTTCGATGCACAAAACGACTTCATTTTGAGCAGAAAAGTGAAACATCAGGATTCGAGTCGCCGGAGTTAGTTGCATCGGTTAGGTTGTTCTTTTTGGCTTCTTAAGTTTTCTATTTTTTGTTATTTTCTAGGTATTTTTGTTGTTGATGTTCGCTTCGGTGCACAAAACGACTTCATTTTGTACAGAAAAGTGACGAACAGCAGGATTCGAGTTACCGGAGTTGGTTGCATCGGTTAGGTTGTTCTTTTTGGCTTCTTCAGTTTTCTATTTTTTGTTATTTTCTAGTATTTTTATTATTGCTGTTCGCCTCGGTGCTCAAAACTACTTCATTTTGTGCAGAAAAGTGAAACAGCAAGATTCGAGTTGCCGGAGTTATTGCATCGGTTAGGTTGTTCTTTTTGGCTTCTTCAGTTTTCTATTTTTTGTTATTTTCTAGTATTGTTATTATTGCTGTTCGCATCGGTGCACAAAACGAATTTATTTTGTGCAGAAAAGTGTCGAACAGCAGGATTCGAGTTGCCAGAGTTAGTTGCATCGGTTAGGTTGTTCTTTTTGGCTTCTTCAGTTTTCTATTTTTTGTTATTTTCTAGGTATTTTTGTTGTTGATGTTCGCTTCGGTGCACAAAACGACTTCATTTTGTACAGAAAAGTGACGAACAGCAGGATTCGAGTTACCGGAGTTGGTTGCATCGGTTAGGTTGTTCTTTTTGGCTTCTTCAGTTTTCTATTTTTTGTTATTTTCTAGTTTTTTTATTATTGATGTTCGCTTCGGTGCACAAAATGACTTCATTTTGTACAGAAAAGTGACGAACAGCAGGATTCGAGTTACCGGAATTGGTTGCATCGGTTAGGTTGTTCTTTTTGGCTTCTTCAGTTTTCTATTTTTTGTTATTTTCTAGTATTTTTATTATTGCTGTTCGCCTCGGTGCTCAAAACTACTTCATTTTGTGCAGAAAAGTGAAACAGCAGGATTCGAGTTGCCGGAGTTATTGCATCGGTTAGGTTGTTCTTTTTGGCTTCTTCAGTTTTCTATTTTTTGTTATTTTCTAGTATTTTTATTATTGTTGTTTGCATCGGTGCACAAAATGACTTTATTTTGTGCAGAAAAGTGTCGAACAACAGGATTCGAGTTGCCGGAGTTGGTTGCATCGGTTAGGTTGTTCTTTTTGGCTTCTTTTGTTTTCTATTTTTTGTTATTTTCTAGTATTTTTATTATTGCTGTTCGCCTCGGTGCTCAAAACTACTGCATTTTGTGCATAAAAGTGAAACAGCAGGATTCGAGTTGCCGGAGTTATTGCATCGGTTAGGTTGTTCTTTTTGGCTTCTTCAGATTTCTATTTTTTGTTATTTTCTAGTATTTTTATTATTGCTGTTCGCATCGGTGCACAAAACGAATTTATTTTGTGCAGAAAAGTGTCGAACAGCAGGATTCGAGTTGCCGGAGTTAGTTGCATCGGTTAGGTTGTTCTTTTTGGCTTCTTCAGTTTTCTATTTTTTGTTATTTTCTAGTATTTTTATTATTGCTGTTCGCATCGGTGCACAAAATGACTTTATTTTGTGCAGAAAAGCGTCGAACAGCAGGATTCGAGTTGCCGGAGTTAGTTGCATCGGTTAGGTTGTTCTTTTTGGCTTCTTCAGTTTTCTATTTTTTATTATTTTCTAGTATTTTTATTATTGCTGTTCGCATCGGTGCACAAAACGAATTTATTTTGTGCAGAAAAGTGTCGAACAACAGGATTCGAGTTGCCAAAGTTGGTTGCATCGGTTAGGTTGTTTTTTTTGGCTTCTTTAGTTTTCTATTTTTTTGTTATTTTCTAGTATTTTTGTTATTACTGTTAGCTTCGATGCACAAAACGACTTCATTTTGAGCAAAAAAGTGAAACATCAGGATTCGAGTCGCCGGAGTTAGTTGCATCGGTTAGGTTGTTCTTTTTGGCTTCTTAAGTTTTCTCTTTTTTGTTATTTACTAGGTATTTTTGTTGTTGATGTTCGCTTCGGTGCACAAAACGACTTCATTTTGTACAGAAAAGTGACGAACAGCAGGATTCGAGTTACCGGAGTTGGTTGCATCGGTTAGGTTGTTCTTTTTGGCTTCTTCAGTTTTCTATTTTTTGTTATTTTCTAGTATTTTTATTATTGCTGTTCGCCTCGGTGCTCAAAACTACTTCATTTTGTGCAGAAAAGTGAAACAGCAAGATTCGAGTAGCCGGAGTTATTGCATCGGTTAGGTTGTTCTTTTTGGCTTCTTCAGTTTTCTATTTTTTGTTATTTTCTAGTATTTTTATTATTGCTGTTCGCATCGGTGCATAAAACGAATTTATTTTGTGCAGAAAAGTGTCGAACAGCAGGATTCGAGTTGCCGGAGTTAGTTGCATCGGTTAGGTTGTTCTTTTTGGCTTCTTCAGTTTTCTATTTTTTGTTATTTTCTAGTATTTTTATTATTGCTGTTCGCCTCGGTGCTCAAAACTACTTCATTTTGTGCAGAAAAGTGAAACAGCAGGATTCGAGTTGCCGGAGTTAGTTGCATCGGTTAGGTTGTTCTTTTTGGCTTCTTCAGTTTTCTATTTTTTGTTATTTTCTAGTATTTTTATTATTGCTGTTCGCATCGGTGCACAAAATGACTTTATTTTGTGCAGAAAAGCGTCGAACAGCAGGATTCGAGTTGCCGGAGTTAGTTGCATCGGTTAGGTTGTTCTTTTTGGCTTCTTCAGTTTTCTATTTTTTGTTATTTTCTAGTATTTTTATTATTGCTGTTCGCATCGGTGCACAAAACGAATTTATTTTGTGCAGAAAAGTGTCGAACAGCAGGATTCGAGTTGCCGGAGTTAGTTGCATCGGTTAGGTTGTTCTTTTTGGCTTCTTCAGTTTTCTATTTTTTGTTATTTTATAGTATTTTTATTATTGCTGTTCGCCTCGGTGCTCAAAACTACTTTATTTTGTGCAGAAAAGTGAAACAGCAGGATTCGAGTTGCCGGAGTTAGTTGCATCGGTTAGGTTGTTCTTTTTGGCTTCTTAAGTTTTCTATTTTTTGTTATTTTCTAGTATTTTTATTATTGCTGTTCGCATCTGTGCACAAAATGACTTTATTTTGTGCAGAAAAGCGTCGAACAGCAGGATTCGAGTTGCCGGAGTTAGTTGCATCGGTTAGGTTGTTCTTTTTGGCTTCTTCAGTTTTCTATTTTTTGTTATTTTCTAGGTATTTTTGTTGTTGATGTTCGCTTCGGTGCACAAAACGACTTCATTTTGTACAGAAAAGTGACGAACAGCAGGATTCGAGTTACCGGAGTTGGTTGCATCGGTTAGGTTGTTCTTTTTGGCTTCTTTAGTTTTCTATTTTTTGTTATTTTCTAGTATTTTTGTTATTACTGTTCGCTTCGATGCACAAAACGACTTCATTTTGAGCAGAAAAGTGAAACATCAGGATTCGAGTCGCCGGAAATAGTTGCATCGGTTAGGTTGTTCTTTTTGGCTTCTTCAGTTTTCTATTTTTTGTTATTTTCTAGTATTTTTATTATTGCTGTTCGCATCGGTGCACAAAACGACTTTATTTTGTGCAGAAAAGTGTCGAACAACAGGATTCGAGTTGCCAAAGTTGGTTGCATCGGTTAGGTTGTTTTTTTTGGCTTCTTTAGTTTTCTATTTTTTTGTTATTTTCTAGTATTTTTGTTATTACTGTTAGCTTCGATGCACAAAACGACTTCATTTTGAGCAGAAAAGTGAAACATCAGGATTCGAGTCGCCGGAGTTAGTTGCATCGGTTAGGTTGTTCTTTTTGGCTTCTTAAGTTTTCTCTTTTTTGTTATTTTCTAGGTATTTTTGTTGTTGATGTTCGCTTCGGTGCACAAAACGACTTCATTTTGTACAGAAAAGTGACGAACAGCAGGATTCGAGTTGCCGGAGTTAGTTGCATCGGTTAGGTTGTTCTTTTTGGCTTCTTCAGTTTTCTATTTTTTGTTATTTTCTAGGTATTTTTGTTGTTGATGTTCGCTTCGGTGCACAAAACGACTTCATTTTGTACAGAAAAGTGACGAACAGCAGGATTCGAGTTACCGGAGTTGGTTGCATCGGTTAGGTTGTTCTTTTTGGCTTCTTTAGTTTTCTATTTTTTGTTATTTTCTAGTATTATTGCTGTTCGCATCGGTGCACAAAATGACTTTATTTTGTGCAGAAAAGCGTCGAACAGTAGGATTCGAGTTGCCGGAGTTAGTTGCATCGGTTAGGTTGTTCTTTTTGGCTTCTTCAGTTTTCTATTTTTTGTTATTTTCTAGGTATTTTTGTTGTTGATGTTCGCTTCGGTGCACAAAACGACTTCATTTTGTACAGAAAAGTGACGAACAGCAGGATTCGAGTTACCGGAGTTTGTTGCATCGGTTAGGTTGTTCTTTTTGGCTTCTTTAGTTTTCTATTTTTTGTTATTTTCTAGTATTTTTGTTATTACTGTTCGCTTCGATGCACAAAACGACTTCATTTTGAGCAGAAAAGTGAAACATCAGGATTCGAGTCGCCGGAAATAGTTGCATCGGTTAGGTTGTTCTTTTTGGCTTCTTCATTTTTCTATTTTTTGTTATTTTCTAGTATTTTTATTATTGCTGTTCGCATCGGTGCACAAAACGACTTTATTTTGTGCGGAAAAGTGTCGAACAACAGGATTCGAGTTGCCAAAGTTGGTTGCATCGGTTAGGTTGTTTTTTTTGGCTTCTTTAGTTTTCTATTTTTTTGTTATTTTCTAGTATTTTTGTTATTACTGTTAGCTTCGATGCACAAAACGACTTCATTTTGAGCAGAAAAGTGAAACATCAGGATTCGAGTCGCCGGAGTTAGTTGCATCGGTTAGGTTGTTCTTTTTGGCTTCTTAAGTTTTCTCTTTTTTGTTATTTTCTAGGTATTTTTGTTGTTGATGTTCGCTTCGGTGCACAAAACGACTTCATTTTGTACAGAAAAGTGACGAACAGCAGGATTCGAGTTACCGGAGTTGGTTGCATCGGTTAGGTTGTTCTTTTTGGCTTCTTCAGTTTTCTATTTTTTGTTATTTTCTAGTATTTTTATTATTGCTGTTCGCCTCGGTGCTCAAAACTACTTCATTTTGTGCAGAAAAGTGAAACAGCAGGATTCGAGTTGCCGGAGTTATTGCATCGGTTAGGTTGTTCTTTTTGGCTTCTTCAGTTTTCTATTTTTTGTTATTTTCTAGTATTTTCATTATTGCTGTTCGCATCGGTGCATAAAACGAATTTATTTTGTGCAGAAAAGTGTCGAACAGCAGGATTCGAGTTGCCGGAGTTAGTTGCATCGGTTAGGTTGTTCTTTTTGGCTTCTTCAGTTTTCTATTTTTTGTTATTTTCTAGTATTTTTATTATTGCTGTTCGCCTCGGTGCTCAAAACTACTTCATTTTGTGCAGAAAAGTGAAACAGCAGGATTCGAGTTGCCGGAGTTAGTTGCATCGGTTAGGTTGTTCTTTTTGGCTTCTTCAGTTTTCTATTTTTTGTTATTTTCTAGTATTTTTATTATTGCTGTTCGCATCGGTGCACAAAATGACTTTATTTTGTGCAGAAAAGCGTCGAACAGCAGGATTCGAGTTGCCGGAGTTAGATGCATCGGTTAGGTTGTTCTTTTTGGCTTCTTCAGTTTTCTATTTTTTGTTATTTTATAGTATTTTTATTATTGCTGTTCGCCTCGGTGCTCAAAACTACTTCATTTTGTGCAGAAAATAGAAACAGCAGGATTCGAGTTGCCGGAGTTAGTTGCATCGGTTAGGTTGTTCTTTTTGGCTTCTTAAGTTTTCTATTTTTTGTTATTTTCTAGTATTTTTATTATTGCTGTTCGCATCGGTGCACAAAATGACTTTATTTTGTGCAGAAAAGCGTCGAACAGCAGGATTCGAGTTGCCGGAGTTAGTTGCATCGGTTAGGTTGTTCTTTTTGGCTTCTTCAGTTTTCTATTTTTTGTTATTTTCTAGGTATTTTTGTTGTTGATGTTCACTTCGGTGCACAAAACGACTTCATTTTGTACAGAAAAGTGACGAACAGCAGGATTCGAGTTACCGGAGTTGGTTGCATCGGTTAGGTTGTTCTTTTTGGCTTCTTCAGTTTTCTATTTTTTGTTATTTTCTAGGTATTTTTGTTGTTGATGTTCGCTTCGGTGCACAAAACGACTTCATTTTGTACAGAAAAGTGTCGAACAGCAGGATTCGAGTTGCCGGAGTTAGTTGCATCGGTTAGGTTGTTCTTTTTGGCTTCTTTAGTTTTCTATTTTTTGTTATTTTATAGTATTTTTATTATTGCTGTTCGCCTCGGTGCTCAAAACTACTTCATTTTGTGCAGAAAAGTGAAACAGCAGGATTCGAGTTGCCGGAGTTAGTTGCATCGGTTAGGTTGTTCTTTTTGGCTTCTTAAGTTTTCTATTTTTTGTTATTTTCTAGTATTTTTATTATTGCTGTTCGCATCGGTGCACAAAATGACTTTATTTTGTGTAGAAAAGCGTCGAACAGCAGGATTCGAGTTGCCGGAGTTAGTTGCATCGGTTAGGTTGTTCTTTTTTGCTTCTTCAGTTTTCTATTTTTTGTTATTTTCTAGGTATTTTTGTTGTTGATGTTCGCTTCGGTGCACAAAACGACTTCATTTTGTACAGAAAAGTGACGAACAGCAGGATTCGAGTTACCGGAGTTGGTTGCATCGGTTAGGTTGTTCTTTTTGGCTTCTTTAGTTTTCTATTTTTTGTTATTTTCTAGTATTTTTGTTATTACTGTTCGCTTCGATGCACAAAACGACTTCATTTTGAGCAGAAAAGTGAAACATCAGGATTCGAGTCGCCGGAAATATTTGCATCGGTTAGGTTGTTCTTTTTGGCTTCTTCAGTTTTCTATTTTTTGTTATTTTCTAGTATTTTTATTATTGCTGTTCGCATCGGTGCACAAAATGACTTTATTTTGTGCAGAAAAGTGTCGAACAACAGGATTCGAGTTGCCAAAGTTGGTTGCATCGGTTAGGTTGTTTTTTTTGGCTTCTTTAGTTTTCTATTTTTTTGTTATTTTCTAGTATTTTTGTTATTACTGTTAGCTTCGATGCACAAAACGACTTCATTTTGAGCAGAAAAGTGAAACATCAGGATTCGAGTCGCCGGAGTTAGTTGCATCGGTTAGGTTGTTCTTTTTGGCTTCTTTAGTTTTCTCTTTTTTGTTATTTTCTAGGTATTTTTGTTGTTGATTTTCGCTTCGGTGCACAAAACGACTTCATTTTGTACAGAAAAGTGACGAACAGCAGGATTCGAGTTGCCGGAGTTAGTTGCATCGGTTAGGTTGTTCTTTTTGGCTTCTTCAGTTTTCTATTTTTTGTTATTTTCTAGTATTTTTATTATTGCTGTTCGCATCGGTGCACAAAATGACTTTATTTTGTGCAGAAAAGCGTCGAACAGCAGGATTCGAGTTGCCGGAGTTAGTTGCATCGGTTAGGTTGTTCTTTTTGGCTTCTTCAGTTTTCTATTTTTTGTTATTGTCTAGTATTTTTATTATTGCTGTTCGCATCGGTGCACAAAACGAATTTATTTTGTGCAGAAAAGTGTCGAACAGCAGGATTCGAGTTGCCGGAGTAAGTTGCATCGGTTAGGTTGTTCTTTTTGGCTTCTTCAGTTTTCTTTTTTTTGTTATTTTATATTATTTTTATTATTGCTGTTCGCCTCGGTGCTCAAAACTACTTCATTTTGTGCAGAAAAGTGAAACAGCAGGATTCGAGTTGCCGGAGTTAGTTGCATCGGTTAGGTTGTTCTTTTTGGCTTCTTAAGTTTTCTATTTTTTGTTATTTTCTAGTATTTTTATTATTGCTGTTCGCATCGGTGCACAAAATGACTTTATTTTGTGCAGAAAAGCGTCGAACAGCAGGATTCGAGTTGCCGGAGTTAGTTGCATCGGTTAGGTTGTTCTTTTTGGCTTCTTAAGTTTTCTATTTTTTGTTATTTTCTAGGTATTTTTGTTGTTGATGTTCGCTTCGGTGCACAAAACGACTTCATTTTGTACAGAAAAGTGACGAACAGCAGGATTCGAGTTTCCGGAGTTGGTTGCATCGGTTAGGTTGTTCTTTTTGGCTTCTTCAGTTTTCTATTTTTTGTTATTTTCTAGTATTTTTATAATTGCTGTTCGCCTCGGTGCTCAAAACTACTTCATTTTGTGCAGAAAAGTGAAACAGCAAGATTCGAGTTGCCGGAGTTATTGCATCGGTTAGGTTGTTCTTTTTGGCTTCTTCAGTTTTCTATTTTTTTGTTATTTTCTAGTATTTTTATTATTGCTGTTCGCATCGGTGCACAAAACGAATTTATTTTGTGCAGAAAAGTGTCGAACAGCAGGATTCGAGTTGCCGAAGTTAGTTTCATCGGTTAGGTTGTTCTTTTTGGCTTCTTCAGTTTTCTATTTTTTGTTATTTTTTAGGTATTTTTGTTGTTGATGTTCGCTTCGGTGCACAAAACGACTTCATTTTGTACAGAAAAGTGACGAACAGCAGGATTCGAGTTACCGGAGTTGGTTGCATCGGTTAGGTTGTTCTTTTTGGTTTCTTCAGTTTTCTATTTTTTGTTATTTTCTAGTATTTTTATTATTGATGTTCGCTTCGGTGCACAAAATGACTTCATTTTGTACAGAAAAGTGACGAACAGCAGGATTCGAGTTACCGGCATTGGTTGCATCGGTTAGGTTGTTCTTTTTGGCTTCTTCAGTTTTCTATTTTTTGTTATTTTCTAGTATTTTTATTATTGCTGTTCGCCTCGGTGCTCAAAACTACTTCATTTTGTGCAGAAAAGTGAAACAGCAGGATTCGAGTTGCCGGAGTTATTGCATCGGTTAGGTTGTTCTTTTTGGCATCTTCAGTTTTCTATTTTTTGTTATTTTCTAGTATTTTTATTATTGTTGTTCGCATCGGTGCATAAAATGACTTTATTTTGTGCAGAAAAGTGTCGAACAACAGGATTCGAGTTGCCGGAGTTGGTTGCATCGGTTAGGTTGTTCTTTTTGGCTTCTTTAGTTTTCTATTTTTTGTTATTTTCTAGTATTTTTATTATTGCTGTTCGCCTCGGTGCTCAAAACTACTTCATTTTGTGCAGAAAAGTGAAACAGCAGGATTCGAGTTGCCGGAGTTATTGCATCGGTTAGGTTGTTCTTTTTGGCTTCTTCAGTTTTCTATTTTTTGTTATTTTATAGTATTTTTATTATTGCTGTTCGCATCGGTGCATAAAACAAATTTATTTTGTGCAGAAAAGTGTCGAACAGCAGGATTCGAATTGCCGGAGTTAGTTGCATCGGTTAGGTTGTTCTTTTTGGCTTCTTCAGTTTTCTATTTTTTGTTATTTTCTAGTATTTTTATTATTGCTGTTCGCTTCGGTGCACAAAACGACTTCTTTTTGTGTAGAAAAGTGAAACAGCAGGATTCGAGTTGCCGGAGTTAGTTGCATCGGTTAGGTTGTTCTTTTTGGCTTCTTCAGTTTTCTATTTTTTGTTATTTTCTAGTATTTTTATTATTGCTGTTCGCATCGGTGCACAAAATGACTTTATTTTGTGCAGAAAAGCGTCGAACAGCAGGATTCGAGTTGCCAAAGTTGGTTGCATCGGTTAGGTTGTTCTTTTGGCTTCTTTAGTTTTCTATTTTTTGTTATTTTCTAGTATTTTTGTTATTACTGTTCGCTTCGATGCACAAAACGACTTCATTTTGAGCAGAAAAGTGAAACATCAGGATTCGAGTCGCCGGAAATAGTTGCATCGGTTAGGTTGTTCTTTTTGGCTTCTTCAGTTTTCTATTTTTTGTTATTTTCTAGTATTTTTATTATTGCTGTTCGCATCGGTGCACAAAATGACTTTATTTTGTGCAGAAAAGTGTCGAACAACAGGATTCGAGTTGCCAAAGTTGGTTGCATCGGTTAGGTTGTTTTTTTTGGCTTCTTTAGTTTTCTATTTTTTTGTTATTTTCTAGTATTTTTGTTATTACTGTTAGCTTCGATGCACAAAACGACTTCATTTTGAGCAGAAAAGTGAAACATCAGGATTCGAGTCGCCGGAGTTAGTTGCATCGGTTAGGTTGTTCTTTTTGGCTTCTTTAGTTTTCTCTTTTTTGTTATTTTCTAGGTATTTTTGTTGTTGATTTTCGCTTCGGTGCACAAAACGACTTCATTTTGTACAGAAAAGTGACGAACAGCAGGATTCGAGTTGCCGGAGTTAGTTGCATCGGTTAGGTTGTTCTTTTTGGCTTCTTCAGTTTTCTATTTTTTGTTATTTTCTAGTATTTTTATTATTGCTGTTCGCATCGGTGCACAAAATGACTTTATTTTGTGCAGAAAAGCGTCGAACAGCAGGATTCGAGTTGCCGGAGTTAGTTGCATCGGTTAGGTTGTTCTTTTTGGCTTCTTCAGTTTTCTATTTTTTGTTATTGTCTAGTATTTTTATTATTGCTGTTCGCATCGGTGCACAAAACGAATTTATTTTGTGCAGAAAAGTGTCGAACAGCAGGATTCGAGTTGCCGGAGTTAGTTGCATCGGTTAGGTTGTTCTTTTTGGCTTCTTCAGTTTTCTTTTTTTTGTTATTTTATATTATTTTTATTATTGCTGTTCGCCTCGGTGCTCAAAACTACTTCATTTTGTGCAGAAAAGTGAAACAGCAGGATTCGAGTTGCCGGAGTTAGTTGCATCGGTTAGGTTGTTCTTTTTGGCTTCTTAAGTTTTCTATTTTTTGTTATTTTCTAGTATTTTTATTATTGCTGTTCGCATCGATGCACAAAATGACTTTATTTTGTGCAGAAAAGCGTCGAACAGCAGGATTCGAGTTGCCGGAGTTAGTTGCATCGGTTAGGTTGTTCTTTTTGGCTTCTTAAGTTTTCTATTTTTTGTTATTTTCTAGGTATTTTTGTTGTTGATGTTCGCTTCGGTGCACAAAACGACTTCATTTTGTACAGAAAAGTGACGAACAGCAGGATTCGAGTTTCCGGAGTTGGTTGCATCGGTTAGGTTGTTCTTTTTGGCTTCTTCAGTTTTCTATTTTTTGTTATTTTCTAGTATTTTTATAATTGCTGTTCGCCTCGGTGCTCAAAACTACTTCATTTTGTGCAGAAAAGTGAAACAGCAAGATTCGAGTTGCCGGAGTTATTGCATCGGTTAGGTTGTTCTTTTTGGCTTCTTCAGTTTTCTATTTTTTTGTTATTTTCTAGTATTTTTATTATTGCTGTTCGCATCGGTGCACAAAACGAATTTATTTTGTGCAGAAAAGTGTCGAACAGCAGGATTCGAGTTGCCGGAGTTAGTTTCATCGGTTAGGTTGTTCTTTTTGGCTTCTTCAGTTTTCTATTTTTTGTTATTTTTTAGGTATTTTTGTTGTTGATGTTCGCTTCGGTGCACAAAACGACTTCATTTTGTACAGAAAAGTGACGAACAGCAGGATTCGAGTTACCGGAGTTGGTTGCATCGGTTAGGTTGTTCTTTTTGGTTTCTTCAGTTTTCTATTTTTTGTTATTTTCTAGTATTTTTATTATTGATGTTCGCTTCGGTGCACAAAATGACTTCATTTTGTACAGAAAAGTGACGAACAGCAGGATTCGAGTTACCGGCATTGGTTGCATCGGTTAGGTTGTTCTTTTTGGCTTCTTCAGTTTTCTATTTTTTGTTATTTTCTAGTATTTTTATTATTGCTGTTCGCCTCGGTGCTCAAAACTACTTCATTTTGTGCAGAAAAGTGAAACAGCAGGATTCGAGTTGCCGGAGTTATTGCATCGGTTAGGTTGTTCTTTTTGGCATCTTCAGTTTTCTATTTTTTGTTATTTTCTAGTATTTTTATTATTGTTGTTCGCATCGGTGCATAAAATGACTTTATTTTGTGCAGAAAAGTGTCGAACAACAGGATTCGAGTTGCCGGAGTTGGTTGCATCGGTTAGGTTGTTCTTTTTGGCTTCTTTAGTTTTCTATTTTTTGTTATTTTCTAGTATTTTTATTATTGCTGTTCGCCTCGGTGCTCAAAACTACTTCATTTTGTGCAGAAAAGTGAAACAGCAGGATTCGAGTTGCCGGAGTTATTGCATCGGTTAGGTTGTTCTTTTTGGCTTCTTCAGTTTTCTATTTTTTGTTATTTTATAGTATTTTTATTATTGCTGTTCGCATCGGTGCATAAAACAAATTTATTTTGTGCAGAAAAGTGTCGAACAGCAGGATTCGAATTGCCGGAGTTAGTTGCATCGGTTAGGTTGTTCTTTTTGGCTTCTTCAGTTTTCTATTTTTTGTTATTTTCTAGTATTTTTATTATTGCTGTTCGCTTCGGTGCACAAAACGACTTCTTTTTGTGTAGAAAAGTGAAACAGCAGGATTCGAGTTGCCGGAGTTAGTTGCATCGGTTAGGTTGTTCTTTTTGGCTTCTTCAGTTTTCTATTTTTTGTTATTTTCTAGTATTTTTATTATTGCTGTTCGCATCGGTGCACAAAATGACTTTATTTTGTGCAGAAAAGCGTCGAACAGCAGGATTCGAGTTGCCAAAGTTGGTTGCATCGGTTAGGTTGTTCTTTTGGCTTCTTTAGTTTTCTATTTTTTGTTATTTTCTAGTATTTTTGTTATTACTGTTCGCTTCGATGCACAAAACGACTTCATTTTGAGCAGAAAAGTGAAACATCAGGATTCGAGTCGCCGGAAATAGTTGCATCGGTTAGGTTGTTCTTTTTGGCTTCTTCAGTTTTCTATTTTTTGTTATTTTCTAGTATTTTTATTATTGCTGTTCGCATCGGTGCACAAAACGACTTTATTTTGTGCAGAAAAGTGTCGAACAACAGGATTCGAGTTGCCAAAGTTGGTTGCATCGGTTAGGTTGTTTTTTTTGGCTTCTTTAGTTTTCTATTTTTTTGTTATTTTCTAGTATTTTTGTTATTACTGTTAGCTTCGATGCACAAAACGACTTCATTTTGAGCAGAAAAGTGAAACATCAGGATTCGAGTCGCCGGAGTTAGTTGCATCGGTTAGGTTGGTCTTTTTGGCTTCTTAAGTTTTCTCTTTTTTGTTATTTTCTAGGTATTTTTGTTGTTGATGTTCGCTTCGGTGCACAAAACGACTTCATTTTGTACAGAAAAGTGACGAACAGCAGGATTCGAGTTACCGGAGTTGGTTGCATCGGTTAGGTTGTTCTTTTTGGCTTCTTCAGTTTTCTATTTTTTGTTATTTTCTAGTATTTTTATTATTGCTGTTCGCCTCGGTGCTCAAAACTACTTCATTTTGTGCAGAAAAGTGAAACAGCAAGATTCGAGTTGCCGGAGTTATTGCATCGGTTAGGTTGTTCTTTTTGGCTTCTTCAGTTTTCTATTTTTTGTCATTTTCTAGTATTTTTATTATTGCTGTTCGCATCGGTGCACAAAACGAATTTATTTTGTGCAGAAAAGTGTCGAACAGCAGGATTCGAGTTGCCGGAGTTAGTTGCATCGGTTAGGTTGTTCTTTTTGGCTTCTTCAGTTTTCTTTTTTTTGTTATTTTCTAGGTATTTTTGTTGTTGATGTTCGCTTCGGTGCATAAAACGACTTCATTTTGTACAGAAAAGTGACGAACAGCAGGATTCGAGTTACCGGAGTTGGTTGCATCGGTTAGGTTGTTCTTTTTGGCTTCTTTAGTTTTCTATTTTTTGTTATTTTCTAGTATTTTTGTTATTACTGTTCGCTTCGATGCACAAAACGACTTCATTTTGAGCAGAAAAGTGAAACATCAGGATTCGAGTCGCCGGAAATAGTTGCATCGGTTAGGTTGTTCTTTTTGGCTTCTTCAGTTTTCTATTTTTTGTTATTTTCTAGTATTTTTATTATTGCTGTTCGCATCGGTGCACAAAACGACTTTATTTTGTGCAGAAAAGTGTCGAACAACAGGATTCGAGTTGCCAAAGTTGGTTGCATCGGTTAGGTTGTTTTTTTTGGCTTCTTTAGTTTTCTATTTTTTTGTTATTTTCTAGTATTTTTGTTATTACTGTTAGCTTCGATGCACAAAACGACTTCATTTTGAGCAGAAAAGTGAAACATCAGGATTCGAGTCGCCGGAGTTAGTTGCATCGGTTAGGTTGGTCTTTTTGGCTTCTTAAGTTTTCTCTTTTTTGTTATTTTCTAGGTATTTTTGTTGTTGATGTTCGCTTCGGTGCACAAAACGACTTCATTTTGTACAGAAAAGTGACGAACAGCAGGATTCGAGTTACCGGAGTTGGTTGCATCGGTTAGGTTGTTCTTTTTGGCTTCTTCAGTTTTCTATTTTTTGTTATTTTCTTGTATTTTTATTATTGCTGTTCGCCTCGGTGCTCAAAACTACTTCATTTTGTGCAGAAAAGTGAAACAGCAAGATTCGAGTTGCCGGAGTTATTGCATCGGTTAGGTTGTTCTTTTTGGCTTCTTCAGTTTTCTATTTTTTGTCATTTTCTAGTATTTTTATTATTGCTGTTCGCATCGGTGCACAAAACGAATTTATTTTGTGCAGAAAAGTGTCGAACAGCAGCATTCGAGTTGCCGGAGTTAGTTGCATCGGTTAGGTTGTTCTTTTTGGCTTCTCCAGTTTTCTTTTTTTTGTTATTTTCTAGGTATTTTTGTTGTTGATGTTCGCTTCGGTGCACAAAACGACTTCATTTTGTACAGAAAAGTGACGAACAGCAGGATTCGAGTTACCGGAGTTGGTTGCATCGGTTAGGTTGTTCTTTTTGGCTTCTTTAGTTTTCTATTTTTTGTTATTTTCTAGTATTTTTGTTATTACTGTTCGCTTCGATGCACAAAACGACTTCATTTTGAGCAGAAAAGTGAAACATCAGGATTCGAGTCGCCGGAAATAGTTGCATCGGTTAGGTTGTTCTTTTTGGCTTCTTCAGTTTTCTATTTTTTGTTATTTTCTAGTATTTTTATTATTGCTGTTCGCATCGGTGCACAAAATGACTTTATTTTGTGCAGAAAAGCGTCGAACAGCAGGATTCGAGTTGCCGGAGTTAGTTGCATCGGTTAGGTTGTTCTTTTTGGCTTCTTCAGTTTTCTATTTTTTGTTATTTTCTAGTATTTTTATTATTGCTGTTCGCATCGGTGCACAAAACGAATTTATTTTGTGCAGAAAAGTGTTGAACAGCAGGATTCGAGTTGCCGGAGTTAGTTGCATCGGTTAGGTTGTTCTTTTTGGCTTCTTCAGTTTTCTATTTTTTGTTATTTTATAGTATTTTTATTATTGCTGTTCGCCTCGGTGCTCAAAACTACTTCATTTTGTGCAGAAAAGTGAAACAGCAGGATTCGAGTTGCCGGAGTTTGTTGCATCGGTTAGGTTGTTCTTTTTGGCTTCTTAAGTTTTCTATTTTTTGTTATTTTCTAGTATTTTTATTATTGCTGTTCGCATCGGTGCACAAAATGACTTTATTTTGTGCAGAAAAGCGTCGAACAGCATGATTCGAGTTGCCGGAGTTAGTTGCATCGGTTAGGTTGTTCTTTTTGGCTTCTTCAGTTTTCTATTTTTTGTTATTTTCTAGGTATTTTTGTTGTTGATGTTCGCTTCGGTGCACAAAACGACTTCATTTTGTATAGAAAAGTGACGAACAGCAGGATTCGAGTTACCGGAGTTGGTTGCATCGGTTAGGTTGTTCTTTTTGGCTTCTTTAGTTTTCTATTTTTTGTTATTTTCTAGTATTTTTGTTATTACTGTTCGCTTCGATGCACAAAACGACTTCATTTTGAGCAGAAAAGTGAAACATCAGGATTCGAGTCGCCGGAAATAGTTGCATCGGTTAGGTTGTTCTTTTTGGCTTCTTCAGTTTTCTATTTTTTGTTATTTTCTAGTATTTTTATTATTGCTGTTCGCATCGGTGCACAAAACGACTTTATTTTGTGCAGAAAAGTGTCGAACAACAGGATTCGAGTTGCCAAAGTTGGTTGCATCGGTTAGGTTGTTTTTTTTGGCTTCTTTAGTTTTCTATTTTTTTGTTATTTTCTAGTATTTTTGTTATTACTGTTAGCTTCGATGCACAAAACGACTTCATTTTGAGCAGAAAAGTGAAACATCAGGATTCGAGTCGCCGGAGTTAGTTGCATCGGTAAGGTTGTTCTTTTTGGCTTCTTAAGTTTTCTCTTTTTTGTTATTTTCTAGGTATTTTTGTTGTTGATGTTCGCTTCGGTGCACAAAACGACTTCATTTTGTACAGAAAAGTGACGAACAGCAGGATTCGAGTTACCGGAGTTGGTTGCATCGGTTAGGTTGTTCTTTTTGGCTTCTTCAGTTTTCTATTTTTTGTTATTTTCTAGTATTTTTATTATTGCTGTTCGCCTCGGTGCTCAAAACTACTTCATTTTGTGCAGAAAAGTGAAACAGCAAGATTCGAGTTGCCGGAGTTATTGCATCGGTTAGGTTGTTCTTTTTGGCTTCATCAGTTTTCTATTTTTTGTCATTTTCTAGTATTTTTATTATTGCTGTTCGCATCGGTGCACAAAACGAATTTATTTTGTGCAGAAAAGTGTCGAACAGCAGGATTCGAGTTGCCGGAGTTAGTTGCATCGGTTAGTTTGTTCTTTTTGGCTTCTTCAGTTTTCTTTTTTTTTATTTTCTAGGTATTTTTGTTGTTGATGTTTGCTTCGGTGCACAAAACGACTTCATTTTGTACAGAAAAGTGACGAACAGCAGGATTCGAGTTACCGGAGTTGGTTGCATCGGTTAGGTTGTTCTTTTTGGCTTCTTCAGTTTTCTATTTTTTGTTATTTTCTAGTATTTTTATTATTGATGTTCGCTTCGGTGCACAAAATGACTTCATTTTGTACATAAAAGTGACGAACAGCAGGATTCGAGTTACCGGAATTGGTTGCATCGGTTAGGTTGTTCTTTTTGGCTTCTTCAGTTTTCTATTTTTTGTTATTTTCTAGTATTTTTATTATTGCTGTTCGCCTCGGTGCTCAAAACTACTTCATTTTGTGCAGAAAAGTGAAACAGCATGATTCGAGTTGCCGGAGTTAGTTGCATCGGTTAGGTTGTTCTTTTTGGCTTCTTTAGTTTTCTATTTTTTGTTATTTTCTTGTATTTTTATTATTGCTGTTCGCCTCGGTGCTCAAAACTACTTCATTTTGTGCAGAAAAGTGAAACAGTAGGATTCGAGTTGCCGGAGTTATTGCATCGGTTAGGTTGTTCTTTTTGGCTTCTTCAGTTTTCTATTTTTTGTTATTTTCTAGTATTTTTATTATTGCTGTTCGCATCGGTGCACAAAACAAATTTTTTTTGTGCAGAAAAGTGTCGAACAGCAGGATTCGAGTTGCTGGAGTTAGTTGCATCGGTTAGGTTGTTCTTTTTGGCTTCTTCAGTTTTCTATTTTTTGTTATTTTATATTATTTTTATTATTGCTGTTCGCCTCGGTGCTCAAAACTACTTCATTTTGTGCAGAAAAGTGAAACAGCAGGATTCGAGTTGCCGGAGTTAGTTGCATCGGTTAGGTTGTTCTTTTTGGCTTCTTCAGTTTTCTATTTTTTGTTATTTTCTAGTATTTTTATTATTGCTGTTCGCATCGGTGCACAAAATGACTTTATTTTGTGCAGAAAAGCGTCGAACAGCAGGATTCGAGTTGCCGGAGTTAGTTGCATCGGTTAGGTTGTTCTTTTTGGCTTCTTCAGTTTTCTATTTTTTGTTATTTTCTAGGTATTTTTGTTGTTGATGTTCGCTTCGGTGCACAAAACGACTTCATTTTGTACAAAAAAGTGACGAACAGCAGGATTTGAGTTACCGGAGTTGGTTGCATCGGTTAGGTTGTTCTTTTAGGCTTCTTTAGTTTTCTATTTTTTGTTATTTTCTAGTATTTTTGTTATTACTGTTCGCTTCGATGCACAAAACGACTTCATTTTGAGCAGAAAAGTGAAACATCAGGATTCGAGTCGCCGGAGTTAGTTGCATCGGTTAGGTTGTTCTTTTTGGCTTCATCAGTTTTCTATTTTTTGTTATTTTCTAGTATTTTTATTATTGCTGTTCGCATCGGTGCACAAAACGACTTTATTTTGTGCAGAAAAGTGTCGAACAACGGGATTCGAGTTGCCAAAGTTGGTTGCATCGGTTAGGTTGTTCTTTTTGGCTTCTTTAGTTTTCTATTTTTTGTTATTTTCTAGTATCTTTGTTATTACTGTTAGCTTCGATGCACAAAACGACTTCATTTTGAGCAGAAAAGTGAAACATCAGGATTCGAGTCGCCGGAGTTAGTTGCATCGGTTAGGTTGTTCTTTTTGGCTTCTTCAGTTTTCTATTTTTGTTATTTTCTAGTATTTTTATTATTGCTGTTTGCTTCGGTGCACAAAACGACTTCATTTTGTGCAGAAAAGTGTCGAACAGCAGGATTCGAGTTGCCCGAGTTAGTTCCATCAGTTAGCTTTTTCTTTCTGGCTTCTTCAGTTTTCTATTTTTTGTTATTTTCTTGGTATTTTTGTTGTTGATGTTCGCTTCGGTGCACAAAACGACTTGATTTTGTGCAGAAAAGTGACGAACAGCAGGATTCGAGTTGCCGGAGTTAGTTGCATCGGTTAGGTTGTTCTTTTTGGCTTCTTCGGTTTTTTATTTTTTTGTAATTTTCTAGTATTTTTGTTATTGATGTTCGCTTCAGTTCACAAAACGACTTCATTTTGTGCAGAAAAGTGACGAACAGCAGGATTCGAGTTGCCGGAGTTGGTTGCATCGGTTAGGTTTTTCTTTTTGGCTTCTTCAGTTTTCTATTTTTTGTTATTTTCTAGTATTTTTGTTATTGCTGTTCACTTCGGAGCACAAAACGACTTCATTTTGTATAGAAAAGTGAAACAGCAGGATTCGAGTTTCCGGAGTTAGTTCCATCGGTTGGGTGGTTCTTTTTGGCTTCTTCAGTTTTTTATTTTTTGTTATTTTCTAGTATTTTTGTTATTGCTGTTCGCTTCAGTGCACAAAACGACTTCATTTTGTGTAGAAAAATGAAAAAGCAGCATTCGAGTTGCCGGAGTTAGTTGCATCGGTTAGGTTGTTCTCTTTAGCTTCTTCAGTTTCCTATTTTAGGTTTTTCTCTAGTATTTTTGTTATTGTTGTTCGCTTCGGAGCAAAAAACGACTTTATTTTGTGCAGAAAAGTGTCGAACAGCAGGATTCGAGTTGCCGGAGTTAGTTGCATCGGTTAGGTTGTTCTTTTTGGCTTTTTCAGTTTTCTATTTTTTGTTATTTTCTAGGTATTTTTGTTGTTGATGTTCGCTTCGGTGCACAAAACGACTTCATTTTGTGCAGAAAAGTGACGAACATCAGGATTCGAATTACCGGAGTTGGTTGCATCGGTTAGGTTGTTCTTTTTGGCTTCTTCAGTTTTCTATTTTTTGTTATTTTCTGGTATTTTTATTATTGCTGTTCGCCTCGGTGCTCAAAACAACTTCATTTTGTGCAGAAAAGTGAAACAGCAGGATTCGAGTTGCCGGAGTTAGTTGCATCGGTTAGGGTTCTTTTTGGCTTCTTCAGTTTTCTATTTTTTGTTATTTTCTAGTATTTTTATTATTGCTGTTCGCATCAGTGCACAAAACGACTTTATTTTGTGCAGAAAAGAGTGGAACAACAGGATTCGAGTTGCCAAAGTTGGTTGCATCGGTTAGGTTGTTCTTTTTGGCTTCTTCAGTTTTCTATTTTTTGTTATTTTCTAGTATTTTTGTTATTTCTGTTCGCTTCGATGCACAAAACGACTTCATTTTGAGCAGAAGAGTGAAACATCAGGATTCGAGTCGCCGGAGTTAGTTGCATCGGTTAGGTTGTTCTTTTTGGCTTCTTCAGTTTTCTATTTTTGTTATTTTCTAGTATTTTTATTATTGCTGTTTGCTTCGGTGCACAAAACAACTTCATTTTGTGCAGAAAAGTGTCGAACAGCAGGATTCGAGTTGCCAGAGTTAGTTCCATCGGTTAGCTTTTTCTTTCTGGCTTCTTCAGTTTTCTATTATTTGTTATTTTCTTGGTATTTTTGTTGTTGATGTTCGCTTCGGTGCACAAAACGACTTGATTTTGTGCAGAAAAGTGACGAACAGCAGGATTCGAGTTGCCGGAGTTAGTTGCATCGGTTAGGTTGTTCATTTTGGCTTCTTCGGTTTTTTATTTTTTTGTAATTTTCTAATATTTTTGTTATTGATGTTCGCTTCAGTGCACAAAACGACTTCATTTTGTGCAGAAAAGTGACGAACAGCAGGATTCGAGTTGCCGGAGTTGGTTGCATCGGTTAGGTTTTTCTTTTTGGCTTCTTCAGTTTTCCATTTTTTGTTATTTTCTAGTATTTTTGTTATTGCTGTTCACTTCGGAGCACAAAACGACTTCATTTTGTATAGAAAAGTGAAACAGCAGGATTCGAGTTTTCGGAGTTAGTTCCATCGGTTGGGTTATTCTTTTTGGCTTCTTCAGTTTTTTATTTTTTGTTATTTTCTAGTATTTTTGTTATTGCTGTTCGCTTCAGTGCACAAAACGACTTCATTTTGTGTAGAAAAATGAAACAGCAGTGAAATAGCTACGCGTGAGTTTAACTTAACTGTACCAGCTAAAGATGGAACACTCAGTGGTACAGTTAGTTCCACAGACCAATATAATCAGACTGAGGTGTAAAAACAGAAAGAAAGACACAAAGCAATTGGTGACCCAGTTCGGCTCAATGTAGCCTACGTCTGGGGGACTTCTCCCAAGTCCAAGGAACAATTCACTATTACGGTATATAGTACAGATTAACGTCTGAACAGTCTATCAAACTACTGATACACCTATACTACCCTCCAAGTGAATTGTGTGATCTAAGCTTCCCTTAGATCCAGTGACTACCGTCGTGAGCCTCCTCCTGAGGCTGATGCAATGGAACCTACGGCAGTAGATTCTCCTTGTTGAGATGATGGTCTCTACGTGTGAGTCGCAATACACGCACAGGGTAGGGCAGTGTAGCGACAACACCTCTTGAACTTCTGGTAGAATATTTGCGCAGCAACAAAGTATAAGTTCAAGAATAAGGAGCAAGTTTGCTTACCAACTTGCAGCCACAATCCTTCTACAACAGCTTGACTGCTCGTAGACAAGAATGATGTATTCTGCTCTTGATTGATGGCTCTCTTTCTCACACGGTGTATCTCGAAAGTTGCTTGCGTATTTAAAGAAGAACCCTAGTCTTCTTTATATAGTAGCCGTGTGGATCTAAGGGATAAGAAAACCCTAGATTTTATTTCCGAAACTCTAGATAAACTAGGAAAGACTTCCGTTGAGATCTGCATGACTTTATCTTGATAAAATCTGGTTTGATGATGTGGCGCACGCAAAGATATGATAAAGATAAATCAGTTCGGAAAGATCTGGATAGAGCTGATTTTTCGGAACTGTCTGTTTAATCTAGTACAGCTTCTTGCACAGTTCTGGTTTTGCCTAGATGGCACATTTTACTCCAACAATCTCCCCCTTGACATTTGAGGCAAAACACTTCTTCTGCATGACAGATGAATTAGATGCTAGTACGGACTTGCCCAAAACGCGATCTTCATTTCATAAGGAACGGGGTTGTAGTTTCACTACTGAAGATCAATTGAAAACGAGCGAGCACAACAGCAAACCAAAAAAAACAAACTACCACACACACATGCAGATTTTCTCCCCCTGTTTAACTCAAGTGGCAAGGGGATAGTGCACCAACTAAGCTTCCTCAGAATCAGAAATAGCCTCCTCTGGTTCTTCAGCAGAAAGAGAACCCAGGTCAGCAAGAAGATCTTGAAGTTGAGAGCGCTGAGACTGCATACGCTTGATTTCACTTCCTAGGAACGAGATTTGGCCCCTGACTTCCTTCACAAACTTCTTGTGGATGGCAACTGGAAGATGGATTGTTGCCGGGAGTTTCAATGACGCCTCACATGGCACATCGACAACTCTGGCGCCTTTGAACATTTTGTGATCCATGGCCAACACTTTGGGGTCACCTGAGAGCACATCAACTGAGGACAGGATGTCAGGGAACTGTTCAAGCACGAGCTGATGAATGAGAGAGGGAAATCCGATTGGAAGTTGGTCTCTTCCTGATAACGAGTGTTTTTCCAAGTGAGCAAAAACCAGTTCTCCCAGATTGATTTTCTTCTTCATTCCAACAGCATACAGCAGCTTAGCAAGATCTTTTGTCACCGCTCCACGATTCATAGATGGCATCCAGTTATAGTGTGCAATCTGGTACAGAAACGCATACTTGGTAGATAGTTCCGAGGGTTTGAAATTTGCTCCTTTCCAGTGTACTTTAACCCCTTGAGTAATTTCCTGGGCAATGGAGTTTAAGTCGTCTGTAATACTCTCAGCGCCCCACTGAGGAGCGTCCCAACAGGCATTGATCAGCTCCGGAGTTATGTACACAGCTTTTCCTCTGACTCGCAGTTGACCATAGTGTTCACTCCCCTGTACACCAAACTCTGCAGGCAGGTTCACAATAGCTTCACGCACAAGCTTGTCTGAGAACTTTCCAGCCTTTCGCAGCGACCCAAGCACCTTGCATTCACTGAGCAGGTCAATCAGAATTCCAGGATACTTTTTCACATTGATGACCTTCTCAGGAACCATAGTCCTGTGGAGAATTACTTCCCATTTTTCAGCATGGGCCTGGGATGCGAACCAGGTGCCACTTATCACACACCCTGGAACGGACGATGGTTTCACATCAAATTTAACCTTCTTGGAGGACTTAGGCACTGTTACTGCAGTGGATCTCTTAACACCTTGTTTTCCTTTCAGAGAGACAATAGGGGGGGACTCATCCGAGTGTTTACTTGAATCATCTGTTCCAGATGCTGGCACAGGATCTGGAATTGCCTTATCAGAACTTTCGTCAGACAGAATATCGGCAGTCCCAGCGAATGAAACTAAGCCCTTCCTGGCTTTATCGGACTCCACAGGGCTGTCTTCTCCGTGTTCACTAAGAGATTTAGCAGAACTTTTGGACTCCACAGACTTATCAGCCTCAATCTGGCTTTCCGAAGCATCGGGTTTCCCAGATGTCCCAATGGCGGATAGGACCGCAGGCTGAACTTCAACAGGAATGGGAGTAGAGGCCTGATTCTCAATCTGAGCGGATCCTTCTGTTTCCTTCACACCATCCTGCGTAGTCTGTTCCTTTGCCAGACTAGCCAAAATTTCTGCCCTGATTTTAGACACTAAGTCTTCTACTGAGTTAGTACCGCCTCCAACCACTACTTGGTCCCCAGCATTCTTTTCATCCATTACATTCTTAACTACGCTCTTTCCCTTCCCAGACACCACATTCCCTTCAAACTCCTTATCAACTACACCTTCTCCAATAACTGGAATAACTGGAACGCTAGAGATTTCAGCAAAGGGTGTAGAAGTCGTACCTTTAGGGTTCACCGTGGAAATCCCCCTTTTAGGAGACGAGACAGGACCAGATCTCTTCTTCTTGAGACGAGATGGGTCAATTGGTCGAGACGACTCCCCCTCAATCGCAGGATGCTTTGAAGGAAGGACTGAGTCTTGAGGCGTCGCCGACGGCACAGTTGTGGAATCGACGGCCTTGGCAGATTCCTTCGTAGGAGGAATCACAGGCACGGTAGGCTTTGGGGTTGCCTTCTTGGACCGAAAGGTCTCACCTTTCACAATAGACGCCTTGGTTAGCGTCTTTGGACGAGACGTAGGCTTGGAGCTTCCTTCTGCAGCGGCGGAGGATTTGCTTTTCCTTGTGTTTACCATCTTTGAACAGGCCAACTATTATCCGAGAGGACAACAACTGTTGTAGAAAACACTTTAGGGTTTTTGGTTGAATGCGGATGGAGTTCAGCCTTTTTGCCTCCTTCTTAAATAGACCTGAAATTTGAACTGAATCAGATTTGAAAATTCAAAGATTAGTTTCAGCAGACGAGCAGTCTTCTCGGTCTTCGGGATAAAGAGACGTTGTAGAAATCCCGAATTATCTTCCTCTTTAATTGTTTCCACGTCAGCACAGTAGATATGAGATACTAAGCTGGCTATCTTTCTAGAAGCTGGTACAGATGGAATTGGCACATTGCTTCCCACTCCCTGGCACGTCAGCAATACTGATAAGCATTCTGCTCAGCTGACAGCCCTTGACGACGAAGTCTACTAGTTTCGTATGACACAAAGGCCAAGTGCAGACCTTAGTGTCTCAAACCTCTCAGCGTCCAATGGCTTGGTCAGAATATCTGCCAGTTGCTTCTCTGTTGGCATGTGGATTAGACTAATGACTTTGTCTTCAACTAGTTCTCTAATGAAATGGTGTCGAATGTCAATGTGCTTTGTCCGCGAATGCTGTACTGGATCCTTGGAGATGCTGATTGCACTCATATTATCACAATATAGCGTCATAGTATTCTGATCCAGTCCCACTTCCTTGAGCATCTGTTTCATCCAGATCATCTGAGCACAGCAGCTCCCCGCAGCCATGTATTCAGCTTCACTAGAGGACAGTGAAATACTATTTTGCTTCTTGCTGAACCAGGATACTAGGTTATTGCCTACGAAAAAGCATCCACCCGAGGTGCTCTTTCTGTCTTCGATATTGCCAGCCCAGTCTGCGTCTGAGTAGCCAACAATACATCCACTTGTATCTCTAGTATACCACAAACCATGATCAGAAGTACCACTGACATATTTGATGATTCGTTTTACCTGAAGCAAGTGGCTTTCCTTCGGATCGGCCTGATATCTAGCACAGACTCCCACCGCTTGACAGATATCTGGTCTGGTTGCAGTCAGATACAGCAAGCTCCCGATCATGCTCCTGTACAGGGTCTGATCCACTGAGTTTCCTGCGTCATCCTTGGTGATCTTCACATGTGTAGCAGCTGGTGTTCTCTTGTGAGTGGCCTTGTCCAGTCCAAATTTTTTGACAAGATTTCTGGCATACTTGGCCTGAGTTAAGAAGATCCCTTCCTTTGACTGTACAACCTGCAATCCCAAGAAGTAGTTCATTTCGCCCACCATACTCATTTGGAACTCGTTTTGCATCTGGGCCACGAACTCATCCACCATCTTCTGAGAGTTAGAACCAAACACTATGTCATCTACGTAGATCTGGGCAATGATAAAGTGTTTGTTGTCCTTCCTTACGAACATTGTCTTGTCTATTCCTCCTCGAGTGTATCCCATGCTTATGAGGAATTGAGTTAACCTTTCATACCAAGCTCTAGGGGCTTGCTTTAATCCGTACAACGCCTTCTTCAGTTTGTAAACACGGTCTGGATAATGAGGATCCTCAAATCCTTTAGGCTGTGCCACGTAAACTTCCTCGCATAGAACACCATTCAAGAAGGCACTCTTTACATCCATCTGGAACAGTTTGAACTTGCGATAGCATGCCACTGCAAGCAGAAGACGAATGGCTTCCAAGCGTGCTACTGGAGCAAACGTTTCGTCAAAGTCGATCCCCTCTATCTGTGTGTATCCTTGAGCTACCAGCCTGGCTTTGTTTCTCGTAATGTTGCCACTTTCATCAGTCTTGTTTTTGAATATCCACTTTGTTCCAATGATGTTGACCCCATTTGGACGAGGTACAAGATCCCATACATCGTTGCGAGTGAATTCTCCCAACTCCTCTTGCATGGCCGTGATCCAATGGTCATCTTGAAGAGCTTCCTTCACATTCTTGGGTTCCACCTTTGACAAATAACAACTATGATTTATCATATCTCTGTAATTGACGTGAGGTTTACCTCTAGTTCTGATCTTGTCGTGAGGATTTCCAATGATGCTGGACATCGGATGATTCTTTTGGATTCTGCTGGAGGGTTGCAAGCTGGTTTCACCGCCTCCTGATTGAGATTGATTCGCCTGACTTTCATCAGCATCTTGCATGTGAACATCATTATCCCCCGTGGCCGAGTCTAGCACAGTCTCAGGAACTATCTCAGAATTTGCATCTGGCACATATACTCTCACTGGCTGATGGCAGGAATCTTGCATCTGTATTTCACCATCCTTCTCAGTCAAGTCTGGTACGGTTTCAGGCACACCCTCTGAATTTGCATCTGGCACAGATCCTTGTACAGGCTTGTGAGTGTCATGCATTTCTGAATCATCATCTGGCTGCTTCCTCATTAGGGAGTCCTTGGCGTCGTCGATCACCACATTGATTGATTCAATCACAGATCTAGTCCTCTTATTGTAGACTCGATACGCTCTACTGTTTGGGGAATAACCCAGGAAGAGTCCTTCGTCACACCTCCTATCCAGTTTCTACCTTTGCTCCCTATCGGTCAGAATATAACAAGTACTCCCAAAGACGTGGAAGTGCTTAACTGTGGGCTTTCTTCCTTTCCATAACTCATAGCTAGTCTTGTCCATCCCTGGGCGAATCAGGACTCTGTTCAGGACGTAGGTAGCTGTTAGCATAGCTTCAGCCCATAGATTTAGTGGAACGTTCTTCGCATGCAACATAACTCTCGTCATTTCTTGGATAGATCGATTTCTCCGTTCTACAACGCCATTCTGTTGAGGCGTGATAGGGGATGAGAATTGATGAACAATGCATTCCTCATCACAGAATTGCGCAAACTTCTCATTCTCAAATTCCCGCCCATGGTCACTTCGTATGGACAATAGGTTTTCTCCTTGATCTCGTCTTTCATTGATCAGGCTGGTAGCAAGTTGAACAAAAGCATGCACTGTTTCGGACTTCTCTCGCAAGAACATAATCCAAGAGAATCTGGTGAAGTCATCGATACACACGAAAGCATACCTTTTACGTCCAATACTTTCCACCTGCATTGGTCCCATCAGATCCATATGTAGCAGTTCAAGGGGACGTTTGGTGTAGATTCTATCCACTTTCTTGTGTGTCGCTCTAGTCTGCTTTCCTGCTTGACAGTCACCACAAATAATTTGCATATCACCTCTAATATTAGGAATACCTTCAAGTAGCCTTTCGTTGGCCAGGAACTTCAAGGATCTGAAGTTTATGTGCCCCAAGCGTTTATGCCATAGATTCACTTCATCGGTTCTGCTCAACATGCATGTGATTGCTGCTGGGGTTGTAGCACGACTTAGGAGATAGCAGTTATTGCTAGCACGGTCTCCTTCCATCACACAGATGCCATGTTTGTCGTAGACTTGGCAGGAATTTCTTGTGAACTGAACTTGATTCCGGCCATCACACAGCTGGCTAATGCGGAGCAGATTGGCCTTCAGTCCATCGACCCAATAGACATCTTCAAGGGGTGGTATGCCTGCTACATTCAGTGTTCCCTTAGCAAGAACTCTGGCTCTTTGTCCGTCACCAAATGTCACGTGGTATCCATCAATCGGTCTCAGGTTAGTCAGGTTTTCTCTGACTCCAGTCATATGCCTTGAACAGCCGCTGTCAAAGAACCAGCTCTCCTCGTCTTCCTTGTCAGTTGAACTGTATGAAACATGGCAGTACTGATTATTTCTTGGTCTCCATACCATGTTGCATCGTCTCCTTGTTGGTTCTTTGTACTGACTGTCTCGTTTATAGCGATAGCAATGACGCTTGATGTGCCCAGGTTTGCTGCAGTAGTAGCAGACCCTAGCACGTTGCCATCCAACTTCTCCACCCATTCGAGACTGGTTGTAGTTTTCTCTGGTATAGACGAACTTGTCTACTGACTTGTGTTTGTTATCGTTGGGGAGTGAGTCACTAGCTTTAACAAACTTCTTATCACCATTTTTCCTTTTTCCAGTGAATCCAAGACCGGTAGTGTCTTTTATACTTCTCTGCACTGACAGGATCTGGTCTAGATTGCTGGATCCTCTATTCAGTCCATTTAGAGCCTTTTTGAGTACATCCATTTCCTTCAAGAGTTTCTGTGATTCTTGTTTATTTTCTTCAGAAGTTCGTTTCATCTCTTGAACTTCCTTCTCCAAGTGTTCTTTCTCCTGTGCAAGAGTGCTCGCTTTAGACTCCAGTTCCTGTTTTTCCAGTTTCAACAGGAGAACCCCTGCATTTAGCCTTTTGTTGATGTTTACCAATTCAGTCCACTTAGAGAACAATAGTGCATATTTCTCAGCAATGCACTCATCAGTGATTTCTTCTTCATCACTTTCTTCAGTGTCGTTCTCTTCCACATCGGATTCAGCTTTGTTGGAGCATTCTTCCGAACTGGTCCTGGCAGGGTTTGTGGTACAGTCTATCATACAAGATAGTGCCACAAAGTTGCTGGTTTCTTCCTCCTCTGAGCTCTCCTCAGTCTCATTATCACTCCAGCCGACGTTCAGGGACTTCCCATTTTTCTTTTTCAGAGTGTTGGCACATTCTGCTTGAATGTGGCCATATCCTCCGCATTCCCTGCATTTTATCCCTTTGGTTCGTCCGCTTTTGACATTCTCCTTCTGATCAAACTGTCTTTCCCTGGGCTGGAAGTCGACTCTCCTGACTTCTTGAGCTTTTGACTGGTTCAGGCTGTTCTGCCCAGTACCCCTACGGTTGATCTTCTTCAACAGTTTGTTGAAGTTCTTTGTGAGTAAAGCCAATTCTTCACTCACTCCATCAGTTGATTCATCGTCTACTCCGGTTGCAGCCTTTAACCCGACAGATTTACCCTTGGGTTCTGGTACAGTCAGGTGTTGCAATTCATAAGTGCACAGATTTCCAATCAATTCTTTCCAGCTCATGGTCTTTGTGTTGTTTGCCTCTTCTATAGCTGTTACCTTCATAGCAAATCATTTTGGTAATGACCTCAGAATTTTTTGCACAACCTTCTCTTCAGGAAGAGCTTCACCGAGGGTAGATGCTTCATTCACAAGGTCACAGACTCTGGCATTGAAGTCCTTGATGGATTCATCCTCCTGCATTTTCAACTCCTCAAATCTGGATGTCAGCATTTGTATCCTGGACTGTTTCACCTTGTCAGTTCCCTCAAAGTGTGTTGACAGAGTGTCCCATGCTTCCTTGGCGCTTTCACAGTTTAGGATGAGCTTGAAAATAGACTCGTCAACGGCTGAGAAAATGGCATTTAGAGCCTTGGCATTTCCCATTGCGAGACGCTCTTCCAGTTCAGACCATTCTGTTTCTGGTTTCGGAACAACCCTGCCATCATCAGTTGCCAGCAAGGGAGGGGTCCATCCAGTTAGCACAGATCTCCATGCTTTTTCATCCACATTTTTGATGAACGCCTTCATCCTGGCTTTCCAGTAGCCATAATTCGGCCCTTCTAACAGCACTGGGCGAGTAGTGCTTTGTCCTTCCTTGATGCTCATCTTAGAACGGTAGCTAGCTTCCCAAGATTCTTCTCCGTATGTTGAGATCCTGCTTTGATACCAATTGAAATAGCTACGCGTGAGTTTAACTTAACTGTACCAGCTAAAGATGGAACACTCAGTGGTACAGTTAGTTCCACAGACCAATATAATCAGACTGAGGTGTAAAAACAGAAAGAAAGACACAAAGCAATTGGTGACCCAGTTCGGCTCAATGTAGCCTACGTCTGGGGGACTTCTCCCAAGTCCAAGGAACAATTCACTATTACGGTATATAGTACAGATTAACGTCTGAACAGTCTATCAAACTACTGATACACCTATACTACCCTCCAAGTGAATTGTGTGATCTAAGCTTCCCTTAGATCCAGTGACTACCGTCGTGAGCCTCCTCCTGAGGCTGATGCAATGGAACCTACGGCAGTAGATTCTCCTTGTTGAGATGATGGTCTCTACGTGTGAGTCGCAATACACGCACAGGGTAGGGCAGTGTAGCGACAACACCTCTTGAACTTCTGGTAGAATATTTGCGCAGCAACAAAGTATAAGTTCAAGAATAAGGAGCAAGTTTGCTTACCAACTTGCAGCCACAATCCTTCTACAACAGCTTGACTGCTCGTAGACAAGAATGATGTATTCTGCTCTTGATTGATGGCTCTCTTTCTCACACGGTGTATCTCGAAAGTTGCTTGCGTATTTAAAGAAGAACCCTAGTCTTCTTTATATAGTAGCCGTGTGGATCTAAGGGATAAGAAAACCCTAGATTTAATTTCCGAAACTCTAGATAAACTAGGAAAGACTTCCGTTGAGATCTGCATGACTTTATCTTGATAAAATCTGGTTTGATGATGTGGCGCACGCAAAGATATGATAAAGATAAATCAGTTCGGAAAGATCTGGATAGAGCTGATTTTTCGGAACTGTCTGTTTAATCTAGTACAGCTTCTTGCACAGTTCTGGTTTTGCCTAGATGGCACATTTTACTCCAACAAGCAGCATTCGAGTTGCCGGAGTTAGTTGCATCGGTTAGGTTGTTCTTTTTAGCTTCTTCAGTTTCCTATTTTTGGTTTTCTCTAGTATTTTTGTTATTGTTGTTCGCTTCGGAGCATAAAACGACTTTATTTTGTGCAGAAAAGTGTCGAACAGCAGGATTCGAGTTGCCGGAGTTAGTTGCATCGGTTATGTTGTTCTTTTTGGCTTCTTCAGTTTTCTATTTTTTGTTATTTTCTAGGTATTTTTGTTGTTGATGTTCGCTTCGGTGCACGTTTAGTGCAGAAAAGTGACGAACAGCAGGATTCGAGTTACTGGAGTTGGTTGCATCGGTTAGGTTGTTCTTTTTGGCTTCTTCAGTTTTCTATTTTTTGTTATTTTCTAGTATTTTTATTATTGTTGTTCGCCTCGGTGCTCAAAACTACTTCATTTTGTGCAGAAAAGTGAAATAGCAGGATTCGAGTTGCCGGAGTTAGTAGCATCGGTTAGGTTGTTCTTTTTGGCTTCTTCAGTTTTCTATTTTTTGTTATTTTCTAGTATTTTTATTATTGCTGTTCGCATCGGTGCACAAAACGACTTTATTTTGTGCAGAAAAGTGTCGAACAACAGGATTCGAGTTGCCGGAGTTGGTTGCATCGGTTAGGTTGTTCTTTTTGGCTTCTTTAGTTTTCTATTTTTTGTTATTTTCTAGTATTTTTACTATTGCTGTTCGCCTCGGTGCTCAAAACTACTTCATTTTGTGCAGAAAAGTGAAACAGCAGGATTCGAGTTGCCGGAGTTATTGCATAGTTAGGTTGTTCTTTTTGGCTTCTTCAGTTTTATATTTTTTGTTATTTTCTAGTATTTTTATTATTGCTGTTCGCATCGGTGCACAAAACGACTTTATTTTGTGCAGAAAAGTGTCGAACAACAGGATTCGAGTTGTCGGAGTTGGTTGCATCGGTTAGGTTGTTCTTTTTGGCTTCTTCAGTTTTCTATTTTTTTGTTATTTTCTAATATTTTTGTTATTGCTGTTCGCTTCGATGCACAAAACGACTTCATTTTATGCAGAAAAGTAACGAACAGCAGGATTCGAGTTGCCGGAGTTGGTTGCATCGGTTAGGTTTTTCTTTTGGCTTCTTCAGTTTTCTATTTTTTGTTATTTTCTAGTATTTTTGTTATTGCTGTTCACTACGGAGCACAAAACGACTTCATTTTGTGCAGAAAAGTGAAACAGCAGGATTCGAGTTGCCGGAGTTAGTTGCATCGATTGGGTTGTTCTTTTTGGCATCTTCAGTTTTCTATTTTTTGTTATTTTCTAGTATTTTTGTTATTGCTGTTCACTTCATTTTGTTATTGTTGTTCACTTCAGCAATAACAAAAATACTAGAAAATAACAAAAATTAGAAAACCGAGGAAGCCAAAAAGAACAACCTAACTGATGCAACTAACTCCGGCAACTCGAATCCTGCTGTTCGTCTCTTTTCTGCAAAAAATGAAGTCGTTTTGTGCACCAAAGCGAACAGCAATAATAAACATACTAGAAAATAACAAAAAATAGAAAACTGAAGAAGCCAAAAAGAATAACCTAACTGATGCAATTAACTCCGGCAACTCGAATCCTGCTGTTCGTCACTTTTCTGCACAAATCCTGCTGTTCGTCACTTTTCTGCACAAATCCTGTTGTTCGTCACTTTTGGGCACAAAATGAAGTCGTTTTGTGTACCAAAGCGAACAGCAATAATAAAAATACTAGAAAATAACAAAAAATAGAAAACAGAAGAAGCTAAAAAGAACAACCAAACCGATGCAACTTACTCCAGCAACTCGAATCCTGATGTTCGTCACTTTTCTACACAAAATGAAGTCGTTTTGTGCACCGAAGCGAACAGCAATACTAAAAATACTAGAAAATAACAAAAAATAGAAAATTGAGGAAGCCAAAAAGTAAAACCTACCCGATGCAACTAACTTCGGAAACTCGAATCCTGTTGTTCGTCACTTTTGAGCACAAAATGAAGTCGTTTTGTGCACCAAAGCGAACAACAATAATAAAAATACTAGAAAATAAAAAAAATAGAAAACTGAAGAAGCCAAAAAGAACAACCTAACCGATGCAACTAACTCCGGCAACTCGAATCCTGCTGTTCGTCACTTTTGGGCACAAAATGAAGTCGTTTTATGAACCAAAGCGAATAGCAATAATAAAAATACTAGAAAATAACAAAAAATAGAAAACTGAAGAAGCAAAAAAGAACAACATAACCGATGCAACTAACTCCGGCAACTCGAATCCAGATGTTCATCACTTTTCTAAACAAAATGAAGTCGTTTTGTGCACCGAAGCGAACATCAATAACAAAAATACTAGAAAATAACAAAAAATAGAAAACTGAAGAAGCCAAAAAGAACAACCTAACCGATGCAACTAACTCTGGCAACTCGAATCCTGCTGTTCGTCACTTTTCTGCACAAATCCTGCTGTTCGTCACTTTTCTGCACAAATCCTGTTGTTCGTCACTTTTGGGCACAAAATGAAGTCGTTTTGTGTACCAAAGCGAACAGCAATAATAAAAATACTAGAAATTAACAAAAAATAGAAAACAGAAGAAGCCAAAAAGAACAACCAAACCGATGCAACTTACTCCAGCAACTCGAATCATGCTGTTCGTCACTTTTCTACACAAAATGAAGTCGTTTTGTGCACCGAAGCGAACAGCAATAATAAAAATACTAGAAAATAACAAAAAAATAGAAACTTGAGGAAGCCAAAAAGAAAAACCTACTGGATGCAACTAACTTCGGAAACTCGAATCCTGTTGTTCGTCACTTTTGGGCCCAAAATGAAGTCGTTTTGTGCACCAAAGCGAACAACAATAATAAAAATACTAGAAAATAACAAAAAAATAGACAATTGAAGAAGCCAAACGAATAAGCTAACCGATGCAATTAACTCCGGCAACTCGAATCCTGCTGTTTCACTTTTATGCATAAAATGAAGTCGTTTGGTGCACCGAAGCGAACAGTAATAATAAAAATACTAGAAAATAACAAAAAATAGAAAAGTTAAGAAGCCAAAAAGAACAACCTAACCGATGCAACTAACTCCGGCAACTCGAATCATGTTGTTCTTCACTTTTGGGCAAAAAATGAAGTCGTTTTGTGCACCAAAGCGAACAGCAATAATAAAAATACTAGAAAATAATAAAAAATATAAAACTGAAGAAACCAAAAAGAACAACCTAATCGATGCAAGTAACTCCGGCAACTCGAATCCTGATGTTCGTAACTTTTGGTCACAAAATGAAGTCGTTTTATGCACCGAAGCGAACAGCAATAATAAAAATACTAGAAAATAACAAAAAATAGAAAACTCAATAAGCCAAAAAGAACAACTTAACCGATGCAACTGACTCCGGCAACTCGAATCCTGCTGTTCGTCACTTTTCTGCAAAAAATGAAGTCGTTTTGTGCACCAAAGCGAACAGCAATAATAAACATACTAGAAAATAACAAAAAATAGAAAACTGAAGAAGCCAAAAAGAATAACCTAACCGATGCAATTAACTCTGGCAACTCGAATCCTGCTGTTCGTCACTTTTCTGCACAAATCCTGCTGTTCGTCACTTTTCTGCACAAATCCTGTTGTTCGTCAATTTTGGGCACAAAATGAAGACGTTTTGTGTACCAAAGCGAACAGCAATAATAAAAATACTAGAAATTAAAAAAAAATAGAAAACAGAAGAAGCCAAAAAGAACAACTAAACCGATGCAACTTACTCCAGCAACTCGAATCCTGCTGTTCGTCACTTTTCTACACAAAATGAAGTCGTTTTGTGCACCGAAGCGAACAGCAATAATAAAAATACTAGAAAATAACAAAAAAATAGAAAATTGAGGAAGCCAAAAAGCAAAACCTACCCGATGCAACTAACTTCGGAAACTCGAATCCTGTTGTTCGTCACTTTTGGGCCCAAAATGAAGTCGTTTTGTGCACCAAAGCGAACAACAATAATACAAATACTAGAAAATAACAAAAAATAGACAACTGAAGAAGCCAAAAGAACAAGCTAACCGATGCAATTAACTCCGGCAACTCGAATCCTGCTGTTTCACTTTTCTGCATAAAATGAAGTCGTTTTGTGCACTGAAGCGAACGTAATAATAAAAATACTAGAAAATAACAAAAAATAGAAAAGTTAAGAAACCAAAAAGAACAACCTAACCGATGCAACTAACTCCGGCAACTCGAATCCTGTTGTTCGTCACTTTTGGGCACAAAATGAAGTCGTTTTGTGCACCAAAGCGAACAGCAATAATAAAAATACTAGAAAATAATAAAAAATATAAAACTGAAGAAGTTAAAAAGAGCAACCTAACCGATGCAACTAACTCCGGCAACTCGAATCCTGATGTTCGTCACTTTTGGGCACAAAATGAAGTCGTTTTGTGCACCGAAGCGAACAGCAATAATAAAAATACTAGAAAATAACAAAAAATATAAAACTAAAGAAGCCAAAAAGAACAACCTAACCGAAGCAACAAACTTCGGCAACTCGAATCCTGATGTTCACCACTTTTGGGCACAAAATGAAGTCGTTATGTGCACCGAAGCGAACACCAATAATAAAAATACTAGAAAATAACAAAAAATAAAAAATTGAAGAAGCCAAAAAGAACAACCTAACCGATGCAACTAACTCCGTCAACTCGAATCCTATTGTTCGTCACTTTTGGGCCCAAAATGAAGTCGTTTTGTGCATCAAAGCGATAAGCAATAATAAAAATACTAGAAAATAAAAAAAAGAAAACTGAAGAAGTTAAAAAGAACACCCTAACCGATGCAACTAACTCCGGCAACTCGAATCCTACAGTTTCACTTTTATGCACAAAATGAAGTCGTTTTGTGCACCGAAGCGAACAGCAATAATAAAAATACTAGAAAATAACAAAAAATAGAAAACTTAAGAAGCCAAAAAGAACAACCTAACCGATGCAACTAACTCCGGCAACTCGAATCCTGTTGTTCGTCACTTTTGGACACAAAATAAAGTGGTTTTGTGCACCAAAGCGAACAGTAATAATAAAAGTACAAGTAAATAACAAAAAATATAAAACTGAAGAAACCAAAAAGAACAACCTAATCGATGCAAGTAACTCCGGCAACTCGAATCCTGATGTTCGTAACTTTTGGGCACAAAATGAAGTCGTTTTATGCACCGAAGCGAACAGCAATAATAAAAATACTAGAAAATAACAAAAAATAGAAAACTTAAAAAGCCAAAAAGAACAACCTAACCGATGCAACTAACTCCGGCAACTCGAATCCTGCTGTTCATCACTTTTGGGCACAAAATAAAGTCGTTTTGTGCACCGAAGCGAATAGCAATAACAAAAATACTAGAAAGTAACAAAATATAGAAAACTGAAGAAGCCAAAAAGAACAACCTAACCGATGCAACTAACTCTGGCAACTCGAATCCTGCTGTTCGTCACTTTTCTGCAAAAAATGAAGTCGTTTTGTGCACCAAAGCGAACAGCAATAATAAACATACTAGAAAATAAAAAAAAATAGAAAACTGAAGAAGCCAAAAAGAATAACCTAACCGATGCAATTAACTCTGGCAACTCGAATCCTGCTGTTCGTCACTTTTCTGCACAAATCCTGCTGTTCGTCACTTTTCTACACAAATCCTGTTGTTCGTCTCTTTTGGGCACAAAATGAAGTCATTTTGTGTACCAAAGCGAACAGCAATAATAAAAATACTAGAAATTAACAAAAAATAGAAAACAGAAGAAGCCAAAAAGAACAACCAAACCGATGCTACTTACTCCAGCAACTCGAATCCTGCTGTTCGTCACTTTTCTACACAAAATGAAGTCGTTTTGTGCACCGAAGCGAACAGCAATAATAAAAATACTAGAAAATAACAAAAAAATAGAAAATTGAGGAAGCCAAAAAGAAAAACCTACCCGATGCAACTAACTTCGGAAACTCGAATCCTGTTGTTCGTCACTTTTGGGCCCAAAATGAAGTCATTTTGTGCACCAAAGCGAACAACAATAATATTAATACTAGAAAATAACAAAAAATAGACAATTGAAGAAGCCAAAATTACAAGCTAACCGATGCAATTAACTCCGGCAACTCGAATCCTGCTGTTTCATTTTTATGCAAAAAATGAAGTCGTTTGGTGCACCGAAGCGAACAGTAATAATAAAAATACTAGAAAATAACAAAAAATAGAAAAGTTAAGAAGCCAAAAAGAACAACCTTACCGATGCAACTAACTCCGGCAACTCGAATCCTGTTGTTCGTCACTTTTGGGCACAAAATGAAGTCGTTTTGTGCACCAAAGCGAACAGCAATAATAAAAATACTAGAAAATAATAAAAAATATAAAACTGAAGAAGTTAAAAAGAGCAACCTAACCGATGCAACTAACTCCGGCAACTCGAATCCTGATGTTCGTCACTTTTGGGCACAAAATGAAGTCGTTTTGTGCACCGAAGCGAACATCAATAATAAAAATACTAAAAAATAACAAAAAATATAAAACTGAAGAAGCCAAAAAGAACAACCTAACCGAAGCAACAAACTTCGGCAACTCGAATCCTGATGTTCGTCACTTTTGGGCACAAAATGAAGTCGTTATGTGCACTGAAGCGAACACCAATAATAAAAATACTAGAAAATAACAAAAAATAAAAAATTGAAGAAGCCAAAAAGAACAACCTAACCGATGCAACTAACTCCGTCAACTCGAATCCTACTGTTCGTCACTTTTGGGCCCAAAATGAAGTCGTTTTGTGCACCAAAGCGATAAGCAATAATAAAAATACTAGAAAATAACAAAAAATAGAAAACTGAAGAAGTTAAAAAGCACACCCTAACCGATGCAAGTAACTCCGGCAACTCGAATCCTACTGTTTCACTTTTATGCACAAAATGAAGTCGTTTTGTGCACCGAAGCGAACAGCAATAATAAAAGTACTAGAAAATAACAAAAAATAGAAAACTTAAGAAGCCGAAAAGAACAACCTAACCGATGCAACTAACTCCGGCAACTCGAATCCTGTTGTTCGTCACTTTTGGACACAAAATAAAGTCGTTTTGTGCACCAAAGCGAACAGTAATAATAAAAGTACAAGTAAATAACAAAAAATATAAAACTGAAAAAACCAAAAAGAACAACCTAATCGATGCAAGTAACACCGGCAACTCGAATCCTGATGTTCGTAACTTTTGGGCACAAAATGAAGTCGTTTTATGCACCGAAGCGAACAACAATAATAAAAATACTAGAAAATAACAAAAAATTGAAAATTGAAAAAGCCAAAAAGAACAACCTAACCGATGCAACTAACTTCGGCAACTCGAATCCTGCTGTTCGTCACTTGTGGGCACAAAATGAAGTCGTTTTGTGCACCGAAGCGAACAACAATAATAAAAATACTAGAAAATAACAAAAAATAGAAAACTTAAGAAGCCAAAAAGAAAAACCTAACCGATGCAACTAACTCCGGCAAGTCGAATCCTGCCATTCCTCACTTTTCGGCACAAAATGAAGTCGTTTGGTGCACCGAATCGAACAGCAATAATAAAAATACTAGAAAATAACAAAAAATAGAAAACTGAAGAAGCCAAAAAGAACAACCTAACCGATGCAACTAACTCCGGCAACTCGAATCCTGATGTTCGTCACTTTTTTTAGTACAAAATGAAGTCGTTTTGTGCACCGAAGCGAACAGCAATAATAAAAATACTTGAACATAATAAAAAAATAGAAACTGAAGAAGCCAAAAAGAACAACCTAACCGATGCAACTAACTCCGGCAACTCGAATCCTACGGTTCGCCACTTTTGGACACAAAATGAAGTCATTTTGTGAACCGAAGCAAACAACAATATTAAAACTACTAGAAAACAATAAAAAATAGAAAACTGAAGAAGCCAAAAAGAACAACTTAACCGATGCAACTAACTATGGCAACTCGAATCCTGCTGTTCGTCACTTTTGGGCACAAAATGAAGTCGTTTTGTGCACCAAGGCAAACAACAATAATAAAAATACAATAAAATAACAAAAAATAGAAAACTGAAGAAGCCAAAAAGAACAACCTAACCGATGCAACTTACTCCAGCAATTCGAATCCTGCTGTTCGTCACTTTTCTACACAAAATAAAGTCGTTTTGTGCACTGAAGCGAACAGTAATAATAAAAATACTAGAAAATAATAAAAAAATAGAAAATTGAGGAAGCCAAAAAGAAAAACCTACCCGATGCAACTAACTTCGGAAACTCGAATCCCGTTGTTCGTCACTTTTGGGCCCAAAATGAAGTCGTTTTGTGCACCAAAGCGAACATCAATAATAAATATACAAGAAAATAACAAAAAATAAACAATTGAAGAAGCCAAAACAACAAGCTAACCGATGCAATTAACTCCGGCAACTCGAATCCTGCTGTTTCACTCTTCTGCACAAAATGAAGTCGTTTTGTGCACCGAAGCGAACAGTAATAATAAAAATACTAGAAAATAACAAAAAATAGAAAAGTTAAGAAGCCAAAAAGAACAACCTAACCGATGCAACTAACTCTGGCAACTCGAATCCTATTGTTCGTCACTTTTGGGCACAAAATGAAGTCGTTTTGTGCACCAAAGCGAACAGCAATAATAAAAATACTCGAAAATAATAAAAAATATAAAACTGAAGAAGTTAAAAAGAGCAACCTAACCGATGCAACTAACTTCTGCAACTCGAATCCTGATGTTCGTCACTTTTGGGCACAAAATGAAATCGTTTTGTGCACCGAAGCGAACTGCAATAATAAAAATACTAGAAAATAACAAAAAATATAAAACTGAAGAAGCCAAAAAGAACAACCTAACCGAAGCAACAAACTTCGGCAACTCGAATCCTGATGTTCGTCACTTTTGGGCACAAAATGAAGTCATTATGTGCACCGAAGCGAACACCAATAATAAAAATACTAGAAAATAACAAAAAATAAAAATTTGAAGAAGCCAAAAAGAACAACCTAACCGATGCAACTAACTCCGTCAACTCGAATCCTGCTGTTCGTCACTTTTGGGCCCAAAATGAAGTCGTTTTGTGCACCAAAGCGAACAGCAATAATAAAAATACTAGAAAATAACAAAAAATAGAAAACTGAAGAAGTTAAAAAGAACACCCTAACCGATGCAACTAACTCCGGCAACTCGAATCCTACTGTTTCACTTTTCTGCACAAAATGAAGTCGTTATGTGCACCGAAGCGAACAGCAATAATAAAAATACTAGAAAATATCAAAAAATAGAAAACTGAAGAAGCCAAAAAGAACAACCTAACCGATGCAACTAACTCCGGCAACTCGAATCCTACTGTTCGTCACTTTTGGACACAAAATAAAGTCATTTTGTGCACCAAACCGAACAGCAATAATAAAAGTACAAGTAAATAACAAAAAATATAAAACTGAAGAAGCCAAAAAGAACAACCTAATCGATGCAACTAACTCCGGCAACTCGAATCCTGATGTTTGTAACTTTTGGGCACAAAATGAAGTCGTTTTATGCACCGAAGCGAACAGCAATAATAAAAATACTAGAAAATATCAAAAAATAGAAAACTGAAGAAGCCAAAAAGAACAACCTAACCGATGCAACTAACTCCGGCAACTCAAATCCTGCTGTTCGTCACTTTTGGGCACAAAATGAAGTTGTTTTGTGCACCGAAGCGAACAGCAATAATAAAAATACTAGAAAATAACAAAAAATAAAAAATTGAAGAAGCCAAAGAGAAAAACCTAACTGATGCAACTAACTCCGGCAAGTCGAATCATGCCATTCCTCACTTTTGGGAACAAAATGAAGTCGTTTTGTGCACCGAAGCGAACATCAATAATAAAAATACTAGAAAATAACAAAAAATAGAAAACTGAAGAAGCCAAAAAGAACAACCTAACCGATGCAACTAACTCCGGCAACTCGAATCCTGATGTTCGTCACTTTTTTTAGTACAAAGTGAAGTCGTTTTGTGCACTGAAGCGAACATCAATAATAAAAATACTTGAACATAATAAAAAAATAGAAACTGAAGAAGCCAAAAAGAACTACCTAACCGATGCAACTAACTCCGGCAACTCGAATCCTACTGTTCGTCACTTTTGGACAAAAAAATGAAGTCATTTTGTGAACCGAAGCGAACATCAATAATAAAACTACTAGAAAACAACAACAAAAAACTGAAGAAGCCAAAAAGAACAACCTAACCGATGAAACTAACTCTGGCAACTCGAATCCTGCTGTTCGTCACTTTTGGGCACAAAATGAAGTCGTTTTGTGCACCAAAGCAAACAACAATAATAACAATACAAGAAAATAACAAAAAATAGAAAACTGAAGAAGCCAAAAAGAACAGCCTAACCGATGCAACTAACTCCGACAACTCGAATCCTGATGTTCGTCACTTTTCTGCACAAAATGAAGTCGTTTTGTGCACCGAAGCGAACATCAATAACAAAAATACTAGAAAATAACAAAAAATAGAAAACTTAAGAAGCCAAAAAGAAAAACCTAACCGATGCAACTAACTCCGGCAAGTCGAATCCTGCCATTCCTCACTTTTGGGCACAAAATGAAGTCGTTTGGTGCACCGAATCGAACAGTAATAATAAAAATACTAGAAAATAACAAAAAATAGAAAACTGAAGAAGCCAAAAAGAACAACCTAACCGATGCAACTAACTCCGGCAACTCGAATCCTGCTGTTCGTCACTTTTCTACACAAATCTTGCTGTTCGTCACTCTTGGGCACAAAATGAAGTCGTTTTGTGTACCGAAGCGAACAGCAATAATAAAAATACTAGAAAATAACAAAAAATAGAAAACTGAAGAAGCCAAAAAGAACAACCTAACCTATGCAACTAACTCCAGCAACTCGAATCCTGTTGTTCGTCACTTTTCTACACAAAATGAAGTCGTTTTGTGCACCAAAGCGAACAGCAATAATAAAAATACTAGAAAATAACAAAAAATAGAAAACTGAGGAAGCCAAAAAGAACAACCTAACCGATGCAACTAACTTCGGCAACTCGAATCCTGTTGTTCGTCACTTTTGGGCCCAAATTGAATTCGTTTTGTTCACTAAAGCGAACAACAATAATAAAAAAAACTAGAAAATAACAAAAAATAGACAATTGAAGAAGCCAAAAAGAACAACCTAACCGATGCAACTAACTCCGGCAACTCGAATCTTGTTGTTTCACTTTTCTGCACAAAATGAAGTCGTTTTGTGCACCGAAGCGAACAACAATAATAAAAATACTAGAAAATAACAAAAAATAGAAAAGTTAAGTAGCCAAAAAGAACAACCTAACCAATGCAACAAACTCCGGCAACTCGAATCCTGTTGTTCGTCACTTTTGGGCACAAAATGAAGTCGTTTTGTGCACTACAGCGAACATCAATAATAAAAATACTAGAAAATAACAAAAAATATAAAACTGAAGAAGCCAAAAAGAACAACCTAATCGATGCAACTAACTCCGGCAACTCGAATCCTGATGTTCGTCACTTTTAGGCACAAAATGAAGTAATTTTATGCACCGAAGCGAACAGCAATAATAAAAATACTAGAAAATAACAAAAATTAGAAAACTGAAGAAGCCAAAAAGAACAACCTAACCGATGCAACTAACTCCGGCAAGTCGAATCATGCCATTCCTCACTTTTGGGAACAAAATGAAGTCGTTTTGTGCACCGAAGCGAACATCAATAATAAAAATACTAGAAAATAACAAAAAATAGAAAACTGAAGAAGCCAAAAAGAACAACCTAACCGATGCAACTAACTCCGGCAACTCGAATCCTGATGTTCGTCACTTTTTTTAGTACAAAGTGAAGTCGTTTTGTGCACCGAAGCGAACATCAATAATAAAAATACTTGAACATAATAAAAAAATAGAAACTGAAGAAGCCAAAAAGAACTACCTAACCGATGCAACTAACTCCGGCAACTCGAATCCTACTGTTCGTCACTTTTGGACAAAAAAATGAAGTCATTTTGTGAACCGAAGCGAACATCAATAATAAAACTACTAGAAAACAACAACAAAAAACTGAAGAAGCCAAAAAGAACAACCTAACCGATGAAACTAACTCTGGCAACTCGAATCCTGCTGTTCGTCACTTTTGGGCACAAAATGAAGTCGTTTTGTGCACCAAAGCAAACAACAATAATAACAATACAAGAAAATAACAAAAAATAGAAAACTGAAGAAGCCAAAAAGAACAGCCTAACCGATGCAACTAACTCCGACAACTCGAATCCTGATGTTCGTCACTTTTCTGCACAAAATGAAGTCGTTTTGTGCACCGAAGCGAACATCAATAACAAAAATACTAGAAAATAACAAAAAATAGAAAACTTAAGAAGCCAAAAAGAAAAACCTAACCGATGCAACTAACTCCGGCAAGTCGAATCCTGCCATTCCTCACTTTTGGGCACAAAATGAAGTCGTTTGGTGCACCGAATCGAACAGTAATAATAAAAATACTAGAAAATAACAAAAAATAGAAAACTGAAGAAGCCAAAAAGAACAACCTAACCGATGCAACTAACTCCGGCAACTCGAATCCTGCTGTTCGTCACTTTTCTACACAAATCTTGCTGTTCGTCACTCTTGGGCACAAAATGAAGTCGTTTTGTGTACCGAAGCGAACAGCAATAATAAAAATACTAGAAAATAACAAAAAATAGAAAACTGAAGAAGCCAAAAAGAACAACCTAACCTATGCAACTAACTCCAGCAACTCGAATCCTGTTGTTCGTCACTTTTCTACACAAAATGAAGTCGTTTTGTGCACCAAAGCGAACAGCAATAATAAAAATACTAGAAAATAACAAAAAATAGAAAACTGAGGAAGCCAAAAAGAACAACCTAACCGATGCAACTAACTTCGGCAACTCGAATCCTGTTGTTCGTCACTTTTGGGCCCAAATTGAATTCGTTTTGTTCACTAAAGCGAACAACAATAATAAAAAAAACTAGAAAATAACAAAAAATAGACAATTGAAGAAGCCAAAAAGAACAACCTAACCGATGCAACTAACTCCGGCAACTCGAATCTTGTTGTTTCACTTTTCTGCACAAAATGAAGTCGTTTTGTGCACCGAAGCGAACAACAATAATAAAAATACTAGAAAATAACAAAAAATAGAAAAGTTAAGTAGCCAAAAAGAACAACCTAACCAATGCAACAAACTCCGGCAACTCGAATCCTGTTGTTCGTCACTTTTGGGCACAAAATGAAGTCGTTTTGTGCACTACAGCGAACATCAATAATAAAAATACTAGAAAATAACAAAAAATATAAAACTGAAGAAGCCAAAAAGAACAACCTAATCGATGCAACTAACTCCGGCAACTCGAATCCTGATGTTCGTCACTTTTAGGCACAAAATGAAGTAATTTTATGCACCGAAGCGAACAGCAATAATAAAAATACTAGAAAATAACAAAAATTAGAAAACTGAAGAAGCCAAAAAGAACAACCTAACCGATGCAACTAACTCCGGCAACTCGAATCCTGCTGTTCGTCATATTTGGGCCCAAAATGAAGTCGTTTTATGCACCGAAGCGAACAACAATAATAAAAATACTAGAAAATAACAAAAAATAGAAAACTTAAGAAGCCAAAATGAACAACCTAACCGATGCAACTAACTCCGGCACCTTGAATCCTGATGTTCGTCACTTTTCTACACAAAATGAAGTCGTTTTGTGCACCGAAGCGAACAGCAATAACAAAAATACTAGAAAATAACAAAAAATAGAAAACTGAAGAAGCCAAAAAGAATAACCAAACCGATGCAATTAACTCCGGCAACTCGAATCCTGCTGTTCGTCACTTTTCTGCACAAATCCTGCTGTTCGTCACTTTTCTGCACAAATGCAGTTGTTCGTCACTTTTGGGCACAAAATGAAGTCGTTTTGTTTACCGAAGCGAGCAGCAATATTAAAAATACTAGAAAATAACAAAAAATATAAAACTGAAGAAGCCATAAAGAAAAACCTAACCGATGCAACTAACTCCGGCAACTCGAATCCTGTTGTTCGTCACTTTTGGGCACAAAATGAAGTCGTTTTGTGCACCAAACCGAACAGCAATAATAAAAATACTAGAAAATAATAAAAATATAAAACTGAAGAAGCCAAAAAGAGCAACCTAACCGATGCAACTAACTCCGGCAACTCGAATCCTACTGTTCGTCACTTTTGGGCCCAAAATGAAGTCGTTTTATGCACCAAAGCGAACAACAATAATAAAAATACTAGAAAATAACAAAAAAAAATTGAAGAAGCCAAAAAGAACAACCTAACCGATGCAACTAACTCCGGCAACTCGAATCCTACTGTTCGTCACTTTTGGACACAAAATAAAGTCGTTTTGTCCACCAAACCGAACAGCAATAATAAAAGTACAAGTAAATAACAAAAAATATAAAACTGAAGAAGCCAAAAAGAACAACCTAATCGATGCAACTAACTCCGGCAACTCGAATCCTGATGTTCGTCACTTTTGGGCACAAAATGAAGTCGTTATGTGCACCGAAGCGAACAGCAATAATAAAAATACTAGAAAATAACAAAAAATAAAAAATTGAAGAAGCAAAAAAGAACAACCTAACCGATGCAACTAACTCCGGCAACTCGAATCCTACTGTTCGTCACTTTTGGACACAAAATAAAGTCGTTTGGTGCACCAAACCGAACAGCAATAATAAAAGTACAAGTAAATAACAAAAAATATAAAACTTAAGAAGCCAAAAAGAAAAACCTAACCGATGCAACTAACTCCGGCAAGTCGAATCCTGCCATTCCTCACTTTTGGGCACAAAATGAAGTCGTTTGGTGCACCGAATCGAACAACAATAATAAAAATACTAGAAAATAACAAAAAATAGAAAACTGAAGAAGCCAAAAAGAACAACCTAACCGATGCAACTAACTCCGGCAACTCGAATCCTGCTGTTCGTCACTTTTCTGCACAAATCTTGCTGTTCGTCACTTTTGGGCACAAAATGAAGTCGTTTTGTGTACCGAAGCGAACAGCAATAATAAAAATACTAGAAAATAACAAAAAATAGAAAACTGAAGAAGCCAAAAAGAACAACCTAACCGATGCAACTAACTCCAGCAACTCGAATCCTGTTGTTCGTCACTTTTCTACACAAAATGAAGTCGTTTTTTGCACCAAAGCGAACAGCAATAATAAAAAAACTAGAAAATAACAAAAAATAGACAATTGAAGAAGCCAAAAAGAACAACCTAACCGATGCAACTAACTCCGGCAACTCGAATCTTGTTGTTTCACTTTTCTGCACAAAATGAAGTCGTTTTGTGTACCGAAGCGAACAACAATAATAAAAATACTAGAAAATAACAAAAAATAGAAAAGTTAAGTAGCCAAAAAGAACAACCTAACCAATGCAACTAACTCCGGCAACTCGAATCCTGTTGTTCGTCACTTTTGGGCACAAAATGAAGTCGTTTTGTGCACTACAGCGAACATCAATAATAAAAATACTATAAAATAACAAAAAATATAAAACTGAAGAAGCCAAAAAGAACAACCTAATCGATGCAACTAACTCCGGCAACTCGAATCCTGATGTTCGTCACTTTTAGGCACAAAATGAAGTAATTTTATGCACCGAAGCGAACAGCAATAATAAAAATACTAGAAAATAACAAAAATTAGAAAACTGAAGAAGCCAAAAAGAACAACCTAACCGATGCAACTAACTCCGGCAACTCGAATCCTGCTGTTCGTCATATTTGGGCCCAAAATGAAGTCGTTTTATGCACCGAAGCGAACAACAATAATAAAAATACTAGAAAATAACAAAAAATAGAAAACTTAAGAAGCCAAAATGAACAACCTAACCGATGCAACTAACTCCGGCACCTTGAATCCTGATGTTCGTCACTTTTCTACACAAAATGAAGTCGTTTTGTGCACCGAAGCGAACAGCAATAACAAAAATACTAGAAAATAACAAAAAATAGAAAACTGAAGAAGCCAAAAAGAATAACCAAACCGATGCAATTAACTCCGGCAACTCGAATCCTGCTGTTCGTCACTTTTCTGCACAAATCCTGCTGTTCGTCACTTTTCTGCACAAATGCAGTTGTTCGTCACTTTTGGGCACAAAATGAAGTCGTTTTGTTTACCGAAGCGAGCAGCAATATTAAAAATACTAGAAAATAACAAAAAATATAAAACTGAAGAAGCCATAAAGAAAAACCTAACCGATGCAACTAACTCCGGCAACTCGAATCCTGTTGTTCGTCACTTTTGGGCACAAAATGAAGTCGTTTTGTGCACCAAACCGAACAGCAATAATAAAAATACTAGAAAATAATAAAAATATAAAACTGAAGAAGCCAAAAAGAGCAACCTAACCGATGCAACTAACTCCGGCAACTCGAATCCTGCTGTTCGTCACTTTTGGGCCCAAAATGAAGTCGTTTTATGCACCAAAGCGAACAACAATAATAAAAATACTAGAAAATAACAAAAAAAAAATTGAAGAAGCCAAAAAGAACAACCTAACCGATGCAACTAACTCCGGCAACTCGAATCCTACTGTTCGTCACTTTTGGACACAAAATAAAGTCGTTTTGTCCACCAAACCGAACAGCATTAATAAAAGTACAAGTAAATAACAAAAAATATAAAACTGAAGAAGCCAAAAAGAACAACCTAATCGATGCAACTAACTCCGGCAACTCGAATCCTGATGTTCGTCACTTTTGGGCACAAAATGAAGTCGTTATGTGCACCGAAGCGAACAGCAATAATAAAAATACTAGAAAATAACAAAAAATAAAAAATTGAAGAAGCAAAAAAGAACAACCTAACCGATGCAACTAACTCCGGCAACTCGAATCCTACTGTTCGTCACTTTTGGACACAAAATAAAGTCGTTTGGTGCACCAAACCGAACAGCAATAATAAAAGTACAAGTAAATAACAAAAAATATAAAACTTAAGAAGCCAAAAAGAAAAACCTAACCGATGCAACTAACTCCGGCAAGTCGAATCCTGCCATTCCTCACTTTTGGGCACAAAATGAAGTCGTTTGGTGCACCGAATCGAACAGCAATAATAAAAATACTAGAAAATAACAAAAAATAGAAAACTGAAGAAGCCAAAAAGAACTACCTAACCGATGCAACTAACTCCGGCAACTCGAATCCTGCTGTTCGTCACTTTTCTGCACAAATCTTGCTGTTCGTCACTTTTGGGCACAAAATGAAGTCGTTTTGTGTACCGAAGCGAACAGCAATAATAAAAATACTAGAAAATAACAAAAAATAGAAAACTGAAGAAGCCAAAAAGAACAACCTAACCGATGCAACTAACTCCAGCAACTCGAATCCTGTTGTTCGTCACTTTTCTACACAAAATGAAGTCGTTTTTTGCACCAAAGCGAACAGCAATAATAAAAAAAATAGAAAATAACAAAAAATAGACAATTGAAGAAGCCAAAAAGAACAACCTAACCGATGCAACTAACTCCGGCAACTCGAATCTTGTTGTTTCACTTTTCTGCACAAAATGAAGTCGTTTTGTGTACCGAAGCGAACAACAATAATAAAAATACTAGAAAATAACAAAAAATAGAAAAGTTAAGTAGCCAAAAAGAACAACCTAACCAATGCAACTAACTCCGGCAACTCGAATCCTGTTGTTCGTCACTTTTGGGCACAAAATGAAGTCGTTTTGTGCACTACAGCGAACATCAATAATAAAAATACTATAAAATAACAAAAAATATAAAACTGAAGAAGCCAAAAAGAACAACCTAATCGATGCAACTAACTCCGGCAACTCGAATCCTGATGTTCGTCACTTTTAGGCACAAAATGAAGTAATTTTATGCACCGAAGCGAACAGCAATAATAAAAATACTAGAAAATAACAAAAATTAGAAAACTGAAGAAGCCAAAAAGAACAACCTAACCGATGCAACTAACTCCGGCAACTCGAATCCTGCTGTTCGTCATATTTGGGCCCAAAATGAAGTCGTTTTATGCACCGAAGCGAACAACAATAATAAAAATACTAGAAAATAACAAAAAATAGAAAACTTAAGAAGCCAAAATGAACAACCTAACCGATGCAACTAACTCCGGCACCTTGAATCCTGATGTTCGTCACTTTTCTACACAAAATGAAGTCGTTTTGTGCACCGAAGCGAACAGCAATAACAAAAATACTAGAAAATAACAAAAAATAGAAAACTGAAGAAGCCAAAAAGAATAACCAAACCGATGCAATTAACTCCGGCAACTCGAATCCTGCTGTTCGTCACTTTTCTGCACAAATCCTGCTGTTCGTCACTTTTCTGCACAAATGCAGTTGTTCGTCACTTTTGGGCACAAAATGAAGTCGTTTTGTTTACCGAAGCGAGCAGCAATATTAAAAATACTAGAAAATAACAAAAAATATAAAACTGAAGAAGCCATAAAGAAAAACCTAACCGATGCAACTAACTCCGGCAACTCGAATCCTGTTGTTCGTCACTTTTGGGCACAAAATGAAGTCGTTTTGTGCACCAAACCGAACAGCAATAATAAAAATACTAGAAAATAATAAAAATATAAAACTGAAGAAGCCAAAAAGAGCAACCTAACCGATGCAACTAACTCCGGCAACTCGAATCCTGCTGTTCGTCACTTTTGGGCCCAAAATGAAGTCGTTTTATGCACCAAAGCGAACAACAATAATAAAAATACTAGAAAATAACAAAAAAAAAATTGAAGAAGCCAAAAAGAACAACCTAACCGATGCAACTAACTCCGGCAACTCGAATCCTACTGTTCGTCACTTTTGGACACAAAATAAAGTCGTTTTGTCCACCAAACCGAACAGCATTAATAAAAGTACAAGTAAATAACAAAAAATATAAAACTGAAGAAGCCAAAAAGAACAACCTAATCGATGCAACTAACTCCGGCAACTCGAATCCTGATGTTCGTCACTTTTGGGCACAAAATGAAGTCGTTATGTGCACCGAAGCGAACAGCAATAATAAAAATACTAGAAAATAACAAAAAATAAAAAATTGAAGAAGCAAAAAAGAACAACCTAACCGATGCAACTAACTCCGGCAACTCGAATCCTACTGTTCGTCACTTTTGGACACAAAATAAAGTCGTTTGGTGCACCAAACCGAACAGCAATAATAAAAGTACAAGTAAATAACAAAAAATATAAAACTGAAGAAGCCAAAAAGAACAACCTAATCGATGCAACTAACTCCGGCAACTCGAATCCTGATGTTCGTAACTTTTGGGCACAAAATGAAGTCGTTTTATGCACCGAAGCGAACAGCAATAATAAAAATACTAAAAAATATCAAAAAATAGAAAACTGAAGAAGCCAAAAAGAACAACCTAACCGATGCAACTAACTCCGGCAACTCAAATCCTGCTGTTCGTCACTTTTGGGCACAAAATGAAGTTGTTTTGTGCACCGAAGCGAACATCAATAATAAAACTACTAGAAAACAACAAAAAATAGAAAACTGAAGAAGCCAAAAAGAACAACCTAACCGGTGCAACTAACTCTGGCAACTCGAATCCTGCTGTTCGTCACTTTTGGGCACAAAATGAAGTCGTTTTGTGCACCAAAGCAAACAACAATAATAACAATACAAGAAAATAACAAAAAATAGAAAACTGAAGAAGCAAAAAAGAACAGCCTAACCGATGCAACTAACTCCGACAACTCGAATCCTGATGTTCGTCACTTTTCTGCACAAAATGAAGTCGTTTTGTGCACCGAAGCGAACAGCAATAACAAAAATACTAGAAAATAACAAAAAATAGAAAATTGAAGAAGCCAAAAAGAAAAACCTAACCGATGCAACTAACTCCGGCAACTCGAATCCTGCTGTTCGTCACGTTTCTACACAAAATGAAGTCGTTTTTTGCACCAAAGCGAACAACAATAATAAACATACTAGAAAATAACAAAAAATAGAAAACTGAAGAAGCCAAAAAGAACAACCTAATCGATGCAACTAACTCCGGCAACGCGAATCCTGCTGTTCGTCACTTTTCTGCACAAATCTTGCTGTTCGTCACTTTTGGGCACAAAATGAAGTCGTTTTGTGTACCGAAGCGAACAGCAATAATAAAAATACTAGAAAATAACAAAAAATAGAAAACTGAAGAAGCCAAAAAGAACAACCTAACCGATGCAACTAACTCCAGCAACTCGAATCCTGTTGTTCGTCACTTTTCTACACAAAATGAAGTCGTTTTGTGCACCAAAGCGAACAGCAATAATAAAAATACTAGAAAATAACAAAAAATAGAAAACTGAGGAAGCCAAAAAGAACAACCTAATCGATGCAACTAACTTCGGCAACTCGAATCCTGTTGTTCGTCACTTTTGGGCCCAAATTGAATTCGTTTTGTTCACCAAAGCGAACAACAATAATAAAAAAAACTAGAAAATAACAAAAAATAGACAATTGAAGAAGCCAAAAAGAACAACCTAACCGATGCAACTAACTCCGGCAACTCGAATCTTGTTGTTTCACTTTTCTGCACAAAATGAATTCGTTTTGTGCACCGAAGCGAACAACAATAATAAAAATACTAGAAAATAACGAAAAATAGAAAAGTTAAGAAGCCAAAAAGAACAACCTAACCAATGCAACTAACTCTGGCAACTCGAATCCTACTGTTCGTCACTTTTGGACACAAAATAAAGTCATTTTGTGCACCAAACCGAACAGCAATAATAAAAGTACAAGTAAATAACAAAAAATATAAAACTGAAGAAGCCAAAAAGAACAACCTAATCGATGCAACTAACTCCGGCAACTCGAATCCAGATGTTTCTAACTTTTGGGCACAAAATGAAGTCGTTTTATGCACCGAAGCGAACAGCAATAATAAAAATACTAGAAAATATCAAAAAATAGAAAACTGAAGAAGCCAAAAAGAACAACCTAACCGATGCAACTAACTCCGGCAACTCAAATCCTGCTGTTCGTCACTTTTGGGCACAAAATGAAGTTGTTTTGTGCACCGAAGCGAACAGCAATAATAAAAATACTAGAAAATAACAAAAAATAAAAAATTGAAGAAGCCAAAGAGAAAAACCTAACTGATGCAACTAACTCCGGCAAGTCGAATCATGCCATTCCTCACTTTTGGGAACAAAATGAAGTCGTTTTGTGCACCGAAGCGAACATCAATAATAAAAATACTAGAAAATAACAAAAAATAGAAAACTGAAGAAGCCAAAAAGAACAACCTAACCGATGCAACTAACTCCGGCAACTCGAATCCTGATGTTCGTCACTTTTTTTAGTACAAAGTGAAGTCGTTTTGTGCACCGAAGCGAACATCAATAATAAAAATACTTGAACATAATAAAAAAATAGAAACTGAAGAAGCCAAAAAGAACAACCTAACCGATGCAACTAACTCCGGCAACTCGAATCCTACTGTTCGTCACTTTTGGACAAAAAAATGAAGTCATTTTGTGAACCGAAGCGAACATCAATAATAAAACTACTAGAAAACAACAACAAAAAACTGAAGAAGCCAAAAAGAACAACCTAACCGATGCAACTAACTCTGGCAACTCGAATCCCGCTGTTCGTCACTTTTGGGCACAAAATGAAGTCGTTTTGTGCACCAAAGCAAACAACAATAATAACAATACAAGAAAATAACAAAAAATAGAAAACTGAAGAAGCCAAAAAGAACAGCCTAACCGATGCAACTAACTCCGACAACTCGAATCCTGATGTTCGTCACTTTTCTGCACAAAATGAAGTCGTTTTGTGCACCGAAGCGAACATCAATAACAAAAATACTAGAAAATAACAAAAAATAGAAAACTTCAGAAGCCAAAAAGAAAAACCTAACCGATGCAACTAACTCCGGCAAGTCGAATCCTGCCATTCCTCACTTTTGGGCACAAAATGAAGTCGTTTGGTGCACCGAATCGAACAGCAATAATAAAAATACTAGAAAATAACAAAAAATAGAAAACTGAAGAAGCCAAAAAGAACAACCTAACCGATGCAACTAACTCCGGCAACTCGAATCCTGCTGTTCGTCACTTTTCTGCACAAATCTTGCTGTTCGTCACTTTTGGGCACAAAATGAAGTCGTTTTGTGTACCGAAGCGAACAGCAATAATAAAAATACTAGAAAATAACAAAAAATAGAAAACTGAAGAAGCCAAAAAGAACAACCTAACCGATGCAACTAACTCCAGCAACTCGAATCCTGTTGTTCATCACTTTTCTACACAAAATGAAGTCGTTTTGTGCATCAAAGGGAACAGCAATAATAAAAATACTAGAAAATAACAAAAAATAGAAAACTGAGGAAGCCAAAAAGAACAACCTAACCGATGCAACTAACTTCGGCAACTCGAATCCTGTTGTTCGTCACTTTTGGGCCCAAATTGAATTCGTTTTGTTCACTAAAGCGAACAACAATAATAAAAAAACTAGAAAATAACAAAAAATAGACAATTGAAGAAGCCAAAAAGAACAACCTAACCGATGCAACTAACTCCGGCAACTCGAATCTTGTTGTTTCACTTTTCTGCACAAAATGAAGTCGTTTTGTGCACCGAAGCGAACAACAATAATAAAAATACTAGAAAATAACAAAAAATAGAAAAGTTAAGTAGCCAAAAAGAACAACCTAACCAATGCAACTAACTCCGGCAACTCGAATCCTGTTGTTCGTCACTTTTGGGCACAAAATGAAGTCGTTTTGTGCACTACAGCGAACATCAATAATAAAAATACTAGAAAATAACAAAAAATATAAAACTGAAGAAGCCAAAAAGAACAACCTAATCGATGCAACTAACTCCGGCAACTCGAATCCTGATGTTCGTCACTTTTAGGCACAAAATGAAGTAATTTTATGCACCGAAGCGAACAGCAATAATAAAAATACTAGAAAATAACAAAAATTAGAAAACTGAAGAAGCCAAAAAGAACAACCTAACCGATGCAACTAACTCCGGCAACTCGAATCCTGCTGTTCGTCATATTTGGGCCCAAAATGAAGTCGTTTTATGCACCGAAGCGAACAACAATAATAAAAATACTAGAAAATAACAAAAAATAGAAAACTTAAGAAGCCAAAATGAACAACCTAACCGATGCAACTAACTTCGGCACCTTGAATCCTGATGTTCGTCACTTTTCTACACAAAATGAAGTCGTTTTGTGCACCGAAGCGAACAGCAATAACAAAAATACTAGAAAATAACAAAAAATAGAAAACTGAAGAAGCCAAAAAGAATAACCAAACCGATGCAATTAACTCCGGCAACTCGAATCCTGCTGTTCGTCACTTTTCTGCACAAATCCTGCTGTTCGTCACTTTTCTGCACAAATGCAGTTGTTCGTCACTTTTGGGCACAAAATGAAGTCGTTTTGTTTACCGAAGAGAGCAGCAATATTAAAAATACTAGAAAATAACAAAAAATATAAAACTGAAGAAGCCATAAAGAAAAACCTAACCGATGCAACTAACTCCGGCAACTCGAATCCTGTTGTTCGTCACTTTTGGGCACAAAATGAAGTCGTTTTGTGCATCAAACCGAACAGCAATAATAAAAATACTAGAAAATAATAAAAATATAAAACTGAAGAAGCCAAAAAGAGCAACCTAACCGATGCAACTAACTCCGGCAACTCGAATCCTGCTGTTCGTCACTTTTGGGCCCAAAATGAAGTCGTTTTATGCACCAAAGCGAACAACAATAATAAAAATACTAGAAAATAACAAAAAAAAAATTGAAGAAGCCAAAAAGAACAACCTAACCGATGCAACTAACTCCGGCAACTCGAATCCTACTGTTCGTCACTTTTGGACACAAAATAAAGTCGTTTTGTCCACCAAACCGAACAGCAATAATAAAAGTACAAGTAAATAACAAAAAATATAAAACTGAAGAAGCCAAAAAGAACAACCTAATCGATGCAACTAACTCCGGCAACTCGAATCCTGATGTTCGTCACTTTTGGGCACAAAATGAAGTCGTTATGTGCACCGAAGCGAACAGCAATAATAAAAATACTAGAAAATAACAAAAAATAAAAAATTGAAGAAGCAAAAAAGAACAACCTAACCGATGCAACTAACTCCGGCCACTCGAATCCTACTGTTCGTCACTTTTGGACACAAAATAAAGTCGTTTGGTGCACCAAACCGAACAGCAATAATAAAAGTACAAGTAAATAACAAAAAATATAAAACTGAAGAAGCCAAAAAGAACAACCTAATCGATGCAACTAACTCCGGCAACTCGATTCCTGATGTTCGTAACTTTTGGGCACAAAATGAAGTCGTTTTATGCACCGAAGCGAACAGCAATAATAAAAATACTAAAAAATATCAAAAAATAGAAAACTGAAGAAGCCAAAAAGAACAACCTAACCGATGCAACTAACTCCGGCAACTCGAATCCTACTGTTCGTCACTTTTGGGCCAAAATGAAGTCGTTTTATGCACCGAAGCGAACAACAATAATAAAAATACTAGAAAATAACAAAAAATAGAAAACTTAAGATGCCAAAAAGAACAACCTAACCGATGCAACTAACTCCGGCACCTCGAATCCTGATGTTCGTCACTTTTCTACACAAAATGAAGTCGTTTTGTGCACCGAAGCGAACAGCAATAACAAAAATACTAGAAAATAACAAAAAATAGAAAACTGAAGAAGCCAAAAAGAATAACCAAACCGATGCAACTAACTCCGGCAACTCGAATCCTGCTGTTCGTCACTTTTGGGCACAAAATGAAGTCGTTTTGTGCACCAAAGCAAACAACAATAATAACAATACAAGAAAATAACAAAAAATAGAAAACTAAAGAAGCAAAAAAGAACAGCCTAACCGATGCAACTAACTCCGACAACTCGAATCCTGATGTTCGTCACTTTTCTGCACAAAATGAAGTCGTTTTGTGCACCGAAGCGAACAGCAATAACAAAAATACTAGAAAATAACAAAAAATAGAAAATTGAAGAAGCCAAAAAGAACAACCTAACCGATGCAACTAACTCCGGCAACTCGAATCCTGCTGTTCGTCACGTTTCTACACAAAATGAAGTCGTTTTGTGTACCGAAGCGAACAGCAATAATAAAAATACTAGAAAATAACAAAAAATAGAAAACTGAAGAAGCCAAAAAGAACAACCTAACCGATGCAACTAACTCCAGCAACTTGAATCCTGTTGTTCGTCACTTTTCTACACAAAATGAAGTCGTTTTGTGCACCAAAGCGAACAGCAATAATAAAAATACTAGAAAATAACAAAAAATAGAAAACTAAGGAAGCCAAAAAGAACAATCTAACCGATGCAACTAACTTCGGCAACTCGAATCCTGTTGTTCGTCACTTTTGGGCCCAAATTGAATTCGTTTTGTTCACCAAAGCGAACAACAATAATAAAAAAAACTAGAAAATAACAAAAAATAGACAATTGAAGAAGCCAAAAAGAACAACCTAACCGATGCAACTAACTCCGGCAACTCGAATCTTGTTGTTTCACTTTTCTGCACAAAATGAATTCGTTTTGTGCACCGAAGCGAACAACAATAATAAAAATACTAGAAAATAACGAAAAATAGAAAAGTTAAGAAGCCAAAAAGAACAACCTAACCGATGCAACTAACTCTGGCAACTCGAATCCTGTTGTTCGTCATTTTTGGGCACAAAACGAAGTCGTTTTGTGCACTACAGCGAACATCAATAATAAAAATACTAGAAAATAACAAAAAATATAAAACTGAAGAAGCCAAAAAGAACAACCTAATCGATGCAACTAACTCCGGCAACTCGAATCCTGATGTTCGTCACTTTTAGGCACAAAATGAAGTAGTTTTATCCACCAAAGCGAACAGCAATAATAAAAATACTAGAAAATAACAAAAAATAGAAAACTGAAGAAGCCAAAAAGAACAACCTAACCGATGCAACTAACTCCGGCAACTCGAATCCTACTGTTCGTCACTTTTGGGCCAAAATGAAGTCGTTTTATGCACCGAAGCGAACAACAATAATAAAAATACTAGAAAATAACAAAAAATAGAAAACTTAAGAAGCCAAAAAGAACAACCTAACCGATGCAACTAACTCCGGCACCTCGAATCCTGATGTTCGTCACTTTTCTACACAAAATGAAGTCGTTTTGTGCACCGAAGCGAACAGCAATAACAAAAATACTAGAAAATAACAAAAAATAGAAAACTGAAGAAGCCAAAAAGAATAACCAAACCGATGCAATTAACTCCGACAACTCGAATCCTGCTGTTCGTCACTTTTCTGCACAAATCCTGCTGTTCGTCACTTTTCTGCACAAATGCAGTTGTTCGTCACTTTTGGGCACAAATGCAGTTGTTCGTCACTTTTGGGCACAAAATGAAGTCGTTTTGTTTACCGAAGCGAACAGCAATATTAAAAATACTAGAAAATAACAAAAAATATAAAACTGAGGAAGCCAAAAAGAAAAACCTAACCGATGCAACTAACTCCGGCAACTCGAATCCTTTTGTTCGTCACTTTTGGGCACAAAATGAAGTCGTTTTGTGCACCAAACCGAACAGCAATAATAAAAATACTAGAAAATAATAAAAATATAAAACTGAAGAAGCCAAAAAGAGCAACCTAACCGATGCAACTAACTCCGGCAACTCGAATCCTGCTGTTCGTCACTTTTGGGCCCAAAATGAAGTCGTTTTATGCACCAAAGCGAACAACAATAATAAAAATACTAGAAAATAACAAAAAATAAAAAATTGAAGAAGCCAAAAAGAACAACCTAACCGATGCAACTAACTCCGGCAACTCGAATCCTACTGTTCGTCACTTTTGGACACAAAATAAAGTCGTTTTGTCCACCAAACCGAACAGCAATAATAAAAGTACAAGTAAATAACAAAAAATATAAAACTGAAGAAGCCAAAAAGAACAACCTAATCGATGCAACTAACTCCGGCAACTCGAATCCTGATGTTCGTCACTTTTGGGCACAAAATGAAGTCGTTATGTGCACCAAAGCGAACAGCAATAATAAAAATACTAGAAAATAACAAAAAATAAAAAATTGAAGAAGCAAAAAAGAACAACCCAACCGATGCAACTAACTCCGGCAACTCGAATCCTACTGTTCATCACTTTTGGACACAAAATAAAGTCGTTTTGTGCACCAAACCGAACAGCAATAATAAAAGTACAAGTAAATAACAAAAAATATAAAACTGAAGAAGCCAAAAAGAACAACCTAATCGATGCAACTAACTCCGGCAACTCGAATCCTGATGTTCGTAACTTTTGGGCACAAAATGAAGTCGTTTTATGCACCGAAGCGAACAGCAATAATAAAAATACTAGAAAATATCAAAAAATAGAAACCTGAAAAAGCCAAAAAGAACAACCTAACCGATGCAACTAACTCCGGCAACTCGAATCCTGCTGTTCGTCACTTTTGGGCACAAAATGAAGTCGTTTTGTGCACCGAAGCGAACAACAATAATAAAAATATGAGAAAATAACAAAAAATAGAAAACTTAAGAAGCCAAAAAGAAAAACCTAACTGAAGCAACTAACTCCGGCAAGTCGAATCCTGCCATTCCTCACTTTTGGGAACAAAATGAAGTCGTTTTGTGCACCGAAGCGAACAGCAATAATAAAAATACTAGAAAATAACAAAAAATAGAAAACTGAAGAAGCCAAAAAGAACAACCTAACCGATGCAACTAACTCCGGCAACTCGAATCCTGATGTTCGTCACTTTTTTTAGTACAAAATGAAGTCGTTCTGTGCACAGAAGCGAACAGCAATAATAAAAATACTTGAACATAATAAAAAAATAGAAACTGAAGAAGCCAAAAAGAACAACCTAACTGATGCAACTAACTCCGGCAACTCGAATCCTGCTGTTCGTCACTTTTGGACACAAAATGAAGTCATTTTGTGAACCGATGCGAACATCAATAATAAAAATACTAGAAAACAACAAAAAATAGAAAACTGAAGAAGCCAAAAAGAACAACCTAACCGATGCAACTAACTTAGGCAACTCGAATCCTGCTGTTCGTCACTTTTGGGCACAAAATGAAGTCGTTTTGTGCACCAAAGCAAACAACAATAATAACAATACAAGAAAATAACAAAAAATAGAAAACTGAAGAAGCCAAAAAGAACAACCTAACCGATGCAACTAACTCCGACAACTCGAATCTTGATGTTCGTCACTTTTCTCCACAAAATGAAGTCGTTTTGTGCACCGAAGCGAACAGCAATAACAAAAATACTAGAAAATAACAAAAAATTGAAAATTGAAGAAGCCAAAAAGAACAACCTAACCGATGCAACTAACTCCGGCAACTCGAATCCTGCTGTTCGTCACTTTTCTACACAAAATGAAGTCGGTTTTTGCACCAAAGCGAACAACAATAATAAACATACTAGAAAATAACAAAAAATAGAAAACTGAAGAAGCCAAAAAGAACAACCTAATCGATGCAACTATATCCGGCAACTCGAATCCTGCTGTTCGTCACTTTTCTGCACAAATCTTGCTGTTCGTCACTTTTGGGCACAAAATGAAGTCGTTTTGTGTACCGAAGCGAAAAGCAATAATAAAAATACTAGAAAATAACAAAAAATAGAAAACTGAAGAAGCCAAAAAGAACAACCTAACCGATGCAACTAACTCCAGCAACTCGAATCCTGTTGTTCGTCACTTTTCTACACAAAATGAAGTCGTTTTGTGCACCAAAGCAAACAGCAATAATAAAAAAACTAGAAAATAACAAAAAATAGAAAACTGAGGAAGCCAAAAAGAACAACCTAACCGATGGAACTAACTTCGGCAACTCGAATCCTGTTGTTCGTCACTTTTGGGCCCAAATTGAATTCGTTTTGTTCACCAAAGCGAACAACAATAATAAAAAAACTAGAAAATAACAAAAAATAGACAATTGAAAAAGCCAAAAAGAACAACCTAACCGATGCAACTAACTCCGGCAACTCGAATCTTGTTGTTTCACTTTTCTTCACAAAATGAAGTCGTTTTGTGCACCGAAGCGAACAACAATAATAAAAATACTAGAAAATAACGAAAAATAGAAAAGTTAAGAAGCCAAAAAGAACAACCTAACCGATGCAACTAACTCCGGCAACTCGAATCCTGTTGTTCGTCAATTTTGGGCACAAAATGAAGTCGTTTTGTGCACTACATCGAACATCAATAATAAAAATACTAGAAAATAACAAAAAATATAAAACTGAAGAAGCCAAAAAGAACAACCTAATCGATGCAACTAACTCCGGCAACTCGAATCCTGATGTTCGTCACTTTTAGGCACAAAATGAAGTAGTTTTATGCACCAAAGCGAACAGCAATAATAAAAATACTAGAAAATAACAAAAAATAGAAAACTGAAGAAGCCAAAAAGAACAACCTAACCGATGCAACTAACTCCGGCAACTCGAATCCTGCTGTTCGTCACTTTTTGGCCCAAAATGAAGTCGTTTTATGCACCGAAGCGAACAACAATAATAAAAATACTAGAAAATAACAAAAAATAGAAAACTTAAGAAGCCAAAAAGAACAACCTAACCGATGCAACTAACTCCGGCACCTCGAATCCTGATGTTCGTCACTTTTCTACACAAAATGAAGTCGTTTTGTGCACCGAAGCGAACAGCAATAACTAAAATACTAGAAAATAACAAAATATAGAAAACTGAAGAAGCCAAAAAGAATAACCAAACCGATGCAATTAACTCCGGCAACTCGAATCCTGCTGTTCGTCACTTTTCTGCACAAATCCTGCTGTTCGTCACTTTTCTGCACAAATGCAGTTGTTCGTCACTTTTGGGCACAAAATGAAGTCGTTTTGTTTACCGAAGCGAATAGCAATATTAAAAATACTAGAAAATAACAAAAAATATAAAACTGAGGAAGCCGAAAAGAAAAACCTAACCGATGCAACTAACTCCAGCAACTCGAATCCTGTTGTTCGTCACTTTTGGGCACAAAATGAAGTCGTTTTGTGCACCAAACCGAACAACAATAACAAAAATACTAGAAAATAACAAAAATAGAAAACTTAAGAAGCCAAAAAGAACAACCTAACCGATGCAACTAACTCCAGCACCTCGAATCCTGATGTTCGTCACTTTTCTACACAAAATGAAGTCGTTTTGTGCACTGAAGCGAACAGCAATAACAAAAATACTAGAAAATAACAAAATATATAAAACTGAAGAAGCCAAAAAGAATAACCAAACCGATGCAATTAACTCCGGCAACTTGAATCCTGCTGTTCGTCATTTTTCTGCACAAATCCTGCTGTTCGTCACTTTTCTGCACAAATGCAGTTGTTCGTCACTTTTGGGCACAAAATGAAGTCGTTTTGTTTACCGAAGCGAATAGCAATATTAAAAATACTAGAAAATAACAAAAAATATAAAACTGAGGAAGCCAAAAAGAAAAACCTAACCGATGCAACTAACTCCGGCAACTCGAATCCTGATGTTCGTCACTTTTGGGCTCAAAATGAAGTCGTTTTATGCACCAAAGCGAACAACAATAATAAAAGTACTAGTAAATAACAAAAAATATAAAACTGAAGAAGCCAAAAAGAACGACCTAACCGATGCAACTAACTCCGGCAACTCGAATCCTGATGTTCGTCACTTTTGGGCACAAAATGAAGTCGTTTTGTGCACCAAAGCAAACAATAATAATAAAAATACAAGAAAATAACAAAAAAAAGAAAACTTAAGAAGCCAAAAAGAAAAACCTAACCGATGCAACTAACTCCGGCAACTCGAATCCTGATGTTGGTCACTTTTGGACACAAAATGAATTTATTTTGTGAACCGAAGCGAACAGCAATATTAAAACTACTAGAAAACAACAAAAAATAGAAAACTGAAGAAGCCAAAAAGAACAACCTAACCGATGCAACTAACTCTGGCAACTCGAATCCTGCTATTCTTCACTTTTGGGCACAAAATGAAGTCGTTTTGTGCACCAAAGCAAACAATAATAATAAAAATACAAGAAAATAACAAAAAAAAGAAAACTGAAGAAGCCAAAAAGAACAACCTAACCGATGCAACTAACTTCGGCAACTCGAATCCTGTTGTTTGTCACTTTTGGGCCGAAATTGAGTTCGTTTTGTTCACCAAAGCGAACAGCAATAATAATAATACTAGAAAATAACAAAAAATAGACAATTGAAGAAGCCAAAAAGAACAACCTAACCGAAGCAACTAACTCCGGCAACTCGAATATTGTTGTTTCACTTTTCTGCACAAAATTAAGTCGTTTTGTGCACCGAAGCGAACAGCAATAATAAAAATACTAGAAAATAACAAAAAATAGAAAAGTTAAGAAGCCAAAAAGAATAACCTAACCGATGCAACTAACTCCGGCAACTCGAATCCTGTTGTTCGTCACTTTTGGGCACAAAATGAAGTTGTTTTGTGCACCAAAGCGAACATCAATAATAAAAATACTAGAAAATAACAAAAAATATAAAACTGAAGAAGCCAAAAAGAACAACCTAATCGATGCAACTAACTTCGGCAACTCGAATCCTGATGTTCAACACTTTTGGGCACAAAATGAAGTTGTTTTATGCACCGAATAGAACAGCAATAATAAAAATACTAGAAAATAACAAAAATTAGAAAACTGAGGAAGCCAAAAAGAACAACCTAACCGATGCAACTAACTCCGGCAACTTGAATCCTGCTGTTCGTCACTTTTGGGCACAAAATGAAGTTGTTTATGCGCCGAAGCGAACAACAATAATAAAAATACTAGAAAATAACAAAAAATAGAAAACTTAAGAAGCCAAAAAGAACAACCTAACCGATGCAACTAACTCCGCAACTCGAATCTTGATGTTCGTCACTTTTCTACACAAAATGAAGTCGTTTTGTGCACCGAAGCGAACAACAATAAGAAAAATACTAGAAAATAACAAAAACTATAAAACAGAAGAAGCCAAAAAGAATAACCTAACCGATGCAATTAACTCCGGCAACTCGAATCCTGCTGTTCGTCACTTTTCTACACAAATCCTGTTGTTCGTCACTTTTCTGCACAAATGCTGTTGTTCGTCACTTTTGGGCACAAAATGAAGTGGTTTTGTTTACCGAAGCGAACAACAATAATAAAAATACCAGAAAATAACAAAAAATAGAAAACTGAGGAAGCCAAAAAGAAAAACCTACCCGATGCAACTAACTTCTGAAACTCGAATCCTATTGTTCGTCACTTTTAGGCCCAAAATGAAGTCGTTTTGTGCACCTAAGCGAGTAGCAATACTAAAAATACTAGAAAATAACAAAAAATAGACAATTGAAGAAGCCAAAAGAACAACCTAACTGATGCAATTAACTCCGGCAACTCGAATCGAGCTGTTTCACTTTTCTGCACAAAATGAAGTCGTTTTGTGCACCGAAGCGAACAGTAATAATAAAAATACTAGAAAATAACAAAAAATAGAAAAGTTAAGAAGCCAAAAAGAACATCCTAACCGATGCAACTAACTTCGGCAACTCGAATCCTGTTGTTCGTCACTTTTGGGCACAAAATGAAGTCATTTTGTGCACCAAACCGAACAGCAATAATAAAATACAAGAAAATAATAAAAAATATAAAACTGAAGAAGCCAAAAAGAGCAACCTAACCGATGCAACTAACTCCGGCAACTCGAATCCTGCTGTTCGTCACTTTTGGACACAAAATGAAGTCATTTTGTGAACCGAAGCGAACAGCAATATTAAAACTACTAGAAAACAACAAAAAATAGAAAACTGAAAAAGCCAAAAAGAACAACCTAATCGATGCAACTAACTTTGGCAACTCGAATCCTGTTATTCGTCACTTTTGGGCACAAAATGAAGTCGTTTTGTGCACCAAACCGAACAGCAATAATAAAAATACTAGAAAATAACAAAAAATATAAAACTGAGGAAGCCAAAAAGAAAAACCTAACCGATGCAACTAACTCCGGCAACTCGAATCCTGATGTTCGTCACTTTTGGGCACAAAATGAAGTCGTTTTGTGCACCAAAGCGAACAACAATAATAAAAGTACTAGTAAATAACAAAAAATATATAACTGAAGAAGCCAAAAAGAACGACCTAACCGATGCATCTAACTCCGGCAACTCGAATCCTGATGTTCGTCACTTTTGGGCACAAAATGAAGTCGTTTTGTGCACCAAAGCAAACAATAATAATAAAAATACAAGAAAATAACAAAAAAAAGAAAACTTAAGAAGCCAAAAAGAAAAACCTAACCGATGCAACTAACTCCGGCAACTCGAATCCTGATGTTGGTCACTTTTGGACACAAAATGAATTTATTTTGTGAACCGAAGCGAACAGCAATATTAAAACTACTAGAAAACAACAAAAAATAGAAAACTGAAGAAGCCAAAAAGAACAACCTAACCGATGCAACTAACTCTGGCAACTCGAATCCTGCTATTCTTCACTTTTGGGCACAAAATGAAGTCGTTTTGTGCACCAAAGCAAACAATAATAATAAAAATACAAGAAAATAACAAAAAAAAGAAAACTGAAGAAGCCAAAAAGAACAACCTAACCAGTGCAACTAACTTCGGCAACTCGAATCCTGTTGCTTGTCACTTTTGGGCTGAAATTGAGTTCGTTTTGTTCACCAAAGCGAACAGCAATAATAAAAATACTAGAAAATAACAAAAAATAGACAATTGAAGAAGCCAAAAAGAACAACCTAACCGAAGCAACTAACTCCGGCAACTCGAATCTTGTTGTTTCACTTTTCTGCACAAAATTAAGTCGTTTTGTGCACCGAAGCGAACAGCAATAATAAAAATACTAGAAAATAACAAAAAATAGAAAAGTTAAGAAGCCAAAAAGAACAACCTAACCGATGCAACTAACTCCGGCAACTCGAATCCTGATGTTGGTCACTTTTGGACACAAAATGAATTTATTTTGTGAACCGAAGCGAACAGCAATATTAAAACTACTAGAAAACAACAAAAAATAGAAAACTGAAGAAGCCAAAAAGAACAACCTAACCGATGCAACTAACTCTGGCAACTCGAATCCTGCTAATCTTCACTTTTGGGCACAAAATGAAGTCGTTTTGTGCACCAAAGCAAACAATAATAATAAAAATACAAGAAAATAACAAAAAAAAGAAAACTGAAGAAGCCAAAAAGAACAACCTAACCGATGCAACTAACTTCGGCAACTCGAATCCTGTTGTTTGTCACTTTTGGGCCGAAATTGAGTTCGTTTTGTTCACCAAAGCGAACAGCAATAATAAAAATACTAGAAAATAACAAAAAATAGACAATTGAAGAAGCCAAAAAGAACAACCTAACCGAAGCAACTAACTCCGGCAACTCGAATCTTGTTGTTTCACTTTTCTGCACAAAATTAAGTCGTTTTGTGCACCGAAGCGAACAGCAATAATAAAAATACTAAAAAATAACAAAAAATAGAAAAGTTAAGAAGCCAAAAAGAACAACCTAACCGATGCAACTAACTCCGGCAACTCGAATCCTGTTGTTCGTCACTTTTGGGCACAAAATGAAGTTGTTTTGTGCACCAAAGCGAACATCAATAATAAAAATACTAGAAAATAACAAAAAATATAAAACTGAAGAAGCCAAAAAGAACAACCTAATCGATGCAACTAACTTCGGCAACTCGAATCCTGATGTTCAACACTTTTGGGCACAAAATGAAGTTGTTTTATGCACCGAATAGAACAGCAATAATAAAAATACTAGAAAATAACAAAAATTAGAAAACTGAGGAAGCCAAAAAGAACAACCTAACCGATGCAACTAACTCCGGCAACTTGAATCCTGCTGTTCGTCACTTTTGGGCACAAAATGAAGTTGTTTATGCGCCGAAGCGAAAAACAATAATAAAAATACTAGAAAATAACAAAAAATAGAAAACTTAAGAAGCCAAAAAGAACAACCTAACCGATGCAACTAACTCCGCAACTCGAATCCTGATGTTCGTCACTTTTCTACACAAAATGAAGTCGTTTTGTGCACCGAAGCGAACAGCAATAAGAAAAATACTAGAAAATAACAAAAACTAGAAAACAGAAGAAGCCAAAAAGAATAACCTAACCGATGCAATTAACTCCGGCAACTCGAATCCTGTTGTTCGTCACTTTTCTACACAAATCCTGTTGTTCGTCACTTTTCTGCACAAATGCTGTTGTTCGTCACTTTTGGGCACAAAATGAAGTGGTTTTGTTTACCGAAGCGAACAACAATAATAAAAATACCAGAAAATAACAAAAAATAGAAAACTGAGGAAGCCAAAAAGAAAAACCTACCCGATGCAACTAACTTCTGAAACTCGAATCCTATTGTTCGTCACTTTTAGGCCCAAAATGAAGTCGTTTTGTGCACCTAAGCGAGTAGCAATACTAAAAATACTAGAAAATAATAAAAAATAGACAATTGAAGAAGCCAAAAGAACAACCTAACTGATGCAATTAACTCCGGCAACTCGAATCGAGCTGTTTCACTTTTCTGCACAAAATGAAGTCGTTTTGTGCACCGAAGCGAACAGTAATAATAAAAATACTAGAAAATAACAAAAAATAGAAAAGTTAAGAAGCCAAAAAGAACATCCTAACCGATGCAACTAACTTCGGCAACTCGAATCCTGTTGTTCGTCACTTTTGGGCACAAAATGAAGTCATTTTGTGCACCAAACCGAACAGCAATAATAAAATACAAGAAAATAATAAAAAATATAAAACTGAAGAAGCCAAAAAGAGCAACCTAACCGATGCAACTAACTCCGGCAACTCGAATCCTGCTGTTCGTCACTTTTGGACACAAAATGAAGTCATTTTGTGAACCGAAGCGAACAGCAATATTAAAACTACTAGAAAACAACAAAAAATAGAAAACTGAAAAAGCCAAAAAGAACAACCTAATCGATGCAACTAACTTTGGCAACTCGAATCCTGTTATTCGTCACTTTTGGGCACAAAATGAAGTCGTTTTGTGCACCAAACCGAACAGCAATAATAAAAATACTAGAAAATAACAAAAAATATGAAACTGAGGAAGCCAAAAAGAAAAACCTAACCGATGCAACTAACTCCGGCAACTCGAATCCTGATGTTCGTCACTTTTGGGCACAAAATGAAGTCGTTTTGTGCACCAAAGCGAACAACAATAATAAAAGTACTAGTAAATAACAAAAAATATAAAACTGAAGAAGCCAAAAAGAACGACCTAACCGATGCAACTAACTCCGGCAACTCGAATCCTGATGTTCGTCACTTTTGGGCACAAAATGAAGTCGTTTTGTGCACCAAAGCAAACAATAATAATAAAAATACAAGAAAATAACAAAAAAAAGAAAACTTAAGAAGCCAAAAAGAAAAACCTAACCGATGCAACTAACTCCGGCAACTCGAATCCTGATGTTGGTCACTTTTGGACACAAAATGAATTTATTTTGTGAACCGAAGCGAACAGCAATATTAAAACTACTAGAAAACAACAAAAAATAGAAAACTGAAGAAGCCAAAAAGAACAACCTAACCGATGCAACTAACTCTGGCAACTCGAATCCTGCTATTCTTCACTTTTGGGCACAAAATGAAGTCGTTTTGTGCACCAAAGCAAACAATAATAATAAAAATACAAGAAAATAACAAAAAAAAGAAAACTGAAGAAGCCAAAAAGAACAACCTAACCGATGCAACTAACTTCGGCAACTCGAATCATGTTGCTTGTCACTTTTGGGCCGAAATTGAGTTCGTTTTGTTCACCAAAGCGAACAGCAATAATAAAAATACTAGAAAATAACAAAAAATAGACAATTGAAGAAGCCAAAAAGAACAACCTAACCGAAGCAACTAACTCCGGCAACTCGAATCTTGTTGTTTCACTTTTCTGCACAAAATTAAGTCGTTTTGTGCACCGAAGCGAACAGCAATAATAAAAATACTAGAAAATAACAAAAAATAGAAAAGTTAAGAAGCCAAAAAGAACAACCTAACCGATGCAACTAACTCCGGCAACTCGAATCCTGTTGTTCGTCACTTTTGGGCACAAAATGAAGTTGTTTTGTGCACCAAAGCGAACATCAATAATAAAATACTAGAAAATAACAAAAAATATAAAACTGAAGAAGCCAAAAAGAACAACCTAATCGATGCAACTAACTTCGGCAACTCGAATCCTGATGTTCAACACTTTTGGGCACAAAATGAAGTTGTTTTATGCACCGAATAGAACTGCAATAATAAAAATACTAGAAAATAACAAAAATTAGAAAACTGAGGAAGCCAAAAAGAACAACCTAACCGATGCAACTAACTCCGGCAACTTGAATCCTGCTGTTCGTCACTTTTGGGCACAAAATGAAGTTGTTTATGCGCCGAAGCGAACAACAATAATAAAAATACTAGAAAATAACAAAAAATAGAAAACTTAAGAAGCCAAAAAGAACAACCTAACCGATGCAACTAACTCCGCAACTCGAATCCTGATGTTCGTCACTTTTCTACACAAAATGAAGTCGTTTTGTGCACCGAAGCGAACAGCAATTAGAAAAATACTAGAAAATAACAAAAACTAGAAAACAGAAGAAGCCAAAAAGAATAACCTAACCGATGCAATTAACTCCGGCAACTCGAATCCTGCTGTTCGTCACTTTTCTACACAAATCCTGTTGTTCGTCACTTTTCTGCACAAATGCTGTTGTTCGTCACTTTTGGGCACAAAATGAAGTGGTTTTGTTTACCGAAGCGAACAACAATAATAAAAATACCAGAAAATAACAAAAAATAGAAAACTGAGGAAGCCAAAAAGAAAAACCTACCCGATGCAACTAACTTCTGAAACTCGAATCCTATTGTTCGTCACTTTTAGGCCCAAAATGAAGTCGTTTTGTGCACCTAAGCGAGTAGCAATAATAAAAATACTAGAAAATAACAAAAAATAGACAATTGAAGAAGCCAAAAGAACAACCTAACTGATGCAATTAACTCCGGCAACTCGAATCGAGCTGTTTCACTTTTCTGCACAAAATGAAGTCGTTTTGTGCACCGAAGCGAACAGTAATAATAAAAATACTAGAAAATAACAAAAAATAGAAAAGTTAAGAAGCCAAAAAGAACATCCTAACCGATGCAACTAACTTCGGCAACTCGAATCCTGTTGTTCGTCACTTTTGGGCACAAAATGAAGTCATTTTGTGCACCAAACCGAACAGCAATAATAAAATACAAGAAAATAATAAAAAATATAAAACTGAAGAAGCCAAAAAGAGCAACCTAACCGATGCAACTAACTCCGGCAACTCGAATCCTGCTGTTCGTCACTTTTGGACACAAAATGAAGTCATTTTGTGAACCGAAGCGAACAGCAATATTAAAACTACTAGAAAACAACAAAAAATAGAAAACTGAAAAAGCCAAAAAGAACAACCTAACCGATGCAACTAACTCCGGCAACTCGAATCCTGATGTTCGTCACTTTTGGGCACAAAATGAAGTCGTTTTGTGCACCAAAGCGAACAGCAATAATAAAAATACTAGAAAATAACAAAAATTAGAAAACCGAAGAAGCCAAAAAGAACAACCTAACCGATGCAACTAACTCCGGCAACTCGAATCCTACTGTTCGTCACTTTTCTACACAAAATGAAGTCGTTTTGTGCACCAAAGTGAACAGCTATAATAAAAATACTAGAAATTAACAAAAAATATAAAACTGAAGAAGCCAAAAAGAATAACCTAACCGATGCAACAAACTTCGGCAACTCGAATCCTGATGTTCGTCACTTTTGGGCACAAAATGAAGTCGTTTTGTGCACCGAAGCGAACAGCAATAACAAAAATACTAGAAAATAACAAAAATTAGAAAACCGAAGAAGCCAAAAAGAACAACCTAACCGATGCAACTAACTCCGGCAACTCGAATCCTACTGTTCGTCACTTTTCTACACAAAATGAAGTCGTTTTGTGCACCAAAGTGAACAGCTATAATAAAAATACTAGAAATTAACAAAAAATAGAAAACTGAAGAAGCCAAAAAGAACAACCTAACCGATGCAACTAACTCCGGCAACTCAAATCCTGCTGTTCGTCACTTTTGGGCACAAAATGAAGTCGTTATGTGCACCGAAGCGAACAGCAATAATAAAAATACTAGAAAATAACAAAAAATAAAAAATTGAAGAAGCCAAAAAGAACAACCTAACCGATGCAACTAACTCCGGCAACTCGAATCCTGCTGTTCGTCACTTTTGGGGCCAAAATGAAGTCGTTTTGTGCACCAAAGCGAACAGCAATAATAAAAATACTAGAAAATAACAAAAAATAGAAAACTGAAGAAGCCAAAAAGAACACCCTAACCGATGCAACTAACTCCGGCAACTCGAATCCTACTGTTTCACTTTTATGCACAAAATGAAGTCGTTTTGTGCACCGAAGCGATTAGCAATAATAAAAATACTAGAAAATAACAAAAAATAGAAAACTTAAGAAGCCAAAAAGATCAACCTAACCGATGCAGCTAACTCCGGCAACTCGAATCTTGTTGTTCGTCACTTTTGGGCACAAAATGAATTCGTTTTGTGCACCGAAGCGAACAGCAATAATAAAAATACTAGAAAATAACAAAAAATAGAAAACTTAAGAAGCCAAAAAGAACAACCTAACCGATGCAACTAACTCCGGCAACTCGAATCCTGATGTTCGTCACTTTTGGACACAAAATAAAGTCGTTTTGTGCACCAAAGGGAACATCAAAAATAAAAGTACTAGTAAATAACAAAAAATATAAAACTGAAGAAGCCAAAAAGAACAACCTAATCGATGCAACTAACTCCGGCAACTCGAATCCTGATGTTCCTAACTTTTGGGCACAAAATGAAGTCGTTTTATGCACCGAAGCGAACAGCAATAATAAAAATAATAGAAAATAACAAAAAATAGAAAACTGAAAAAGCCAAAAAGAACAACCTAACCGATGCAACTAACTCCGGCAACTCGAATCCTGCTATTCGTCACTTTTGGGCACAAAATGAAGTCGTTTTGTGCACCGAAGCGAACATCAATAATAAAAATACTAGAAAATAACAAAAAATAGAAAACTTAAGAAGCCAAAAAGAAAAACCTCACCGATGCAACTAACTCCGGCAACTCGAATCCTGCTGTTCGTCACTTTTGGACACAAAATGAAGTCATTTTGTGAACCGACGCGAACAACAATATTAAAACTACTAGAAAACAACAAAAAATAGAAAACTGAAGAAGCCAAAAAGAACAACCTAATCGATGCAACTAACTCTGGCAACTCGAATCCTGCTATTCTTCACTTTTGGGCACAAAATGAAGTCGTTTTGTGCACCAAACCGAACAGCAGTAATAAAAATACTAGAAAATAATAAAAAAATATAAAACTGAAGAAGCCAAAAAGCGCAACCTAACCGATGCAACTAACTCCGGCAACTCGAATCCTGATGTTCGTCACTTTTGGGCACAAAATGAAGTCGTTTTGTGAACCGATGCGAACATCAATAATAAAAATACTAGAAAACAACAAAAAATAGAAAACTGAAGAAGCCAAAAAGAACAACCTAACCGATGCAACTAACTTAGGCAACTCGAATCCTGCTGTTCGTCACTTTTGGGCACAAAATGAAGTCGTTTTGTGCACCAAAGCAAACAACAATAATAACAATACAAGAAAATAACAAAAAATAGAAAACTGAAGAAGCCAAAAAGAACAACCTAACCGATGCAACTAACTCCGACAACTCTAATCTTGATGTTCGTCACTTTTCTCCACAAAATGAAGTCGTTTTGTGCACCGAAGCGAACAGCAATAACAAAAATACTAGAAAATAACAAAAAATTGAAAATTGAAGAAGCCAAAAAGAACAACCTAACCGATGCAACTAACTCCGGCAACTCGAATCCTGCTGTTCGTCACTTTTCTACACAAAATGAAGTCGGTTTTTGCACCAAAGCGAACAACAATAATAAACATACTTGAAAATAACAAAAAATAGAAAACTGAAGAAGCCAAAAAGAACAACCTAATCGATGCAACTATATCCGGCAACTCGAATCCTGCTGTTCGTCACTTTTCTGCACAAATCTTGCTGTTCGTCACTTTTGGGCACAAAATGAAGTCGTTTTGTGTACCGAAGCGAAAAGCAATAATAAAAATACTAGAAAATAACAAAAAATAGAAAACTGAAGAAGCCAAAAAGAACAACCTAACCGATGCAACTAACTCCAGCAACTCGAATCCTGTTGTTCGTCACTTTTCTACACAAAATGAAGTCGTTTTGTGCACCAAAGCAAACAGCAATAATAAAAAAACTAGAAAATAACAAAAAATAGAAAACTGAGGAAGCCAAAAAGAAATACCTAACCGATGGAACTAACTTCGGCAACTCGAATCCTGTTGTTCGTCACTTTTGGGCCCAAATTGAATTCGTTTTGTTCACCAAAGCGAACAACAATAATAAAAAAACTAGAAAATAACAAAAAATAGACAATTGAAGAAGCCAAAAAGAACAACCTAACCGATGCAACTAACTCCGGCAACTCGAATCTTGTTGTTTCACTTTTCTGCACAAAATGAAGTCGTTTTGTGCACCAAAGCGAACAACAATAATAAAAATACTAGAAAATAACGATAAATAGAAAAGTTAAGAAGCCAAAAAGAACAACCTAACCGATGCAATTAACTCCGGCAACTCGAATCCTGTTGTTCGTCAATTTTGGGCACAAAATGAAGTCGTTTTGTGCACTACAGCGAACATCAATAATAAAAATACTAGAAAATAACAAAAAATATAAAACTGAAGAAGCCAAAAAGAACAACCTAATCGATGCAACTAACTCCGGCAACTCGAATCCTGATGTTCGTCACTTTTAGGCACAAAATGAAGTAGTTTTATGCACCAAAGCGAACAGCAATAATAAAAATACTAGAAAATAACAAAAAATAGAAAACTGAAGAAGCCAAAAAGAACAACCTAACCGATGCAACTAACTCAGGCAACTCGAATCCTGCTGTTCGTCACTTTTGGGGCCAAAATGAAGTCGTTTTATGCACCGAAGCGAACAACAATAATAAAAATACTAGAAAATAACAAAAAATAGAAAACTTAAGAAGCCAAAAAGAACAACCTAACCGATGCAACTAACTCCGGCACCTCGAATCCTGATGTTCGTCACTTTTCTACACAAAATGAAGTCGTTTTGTGCACTGAAGCGAACAGCAATAACAAAAATACTAGAAAATAACAAAATATATAAAACTGAAGAAGCCAAAAAGAATAACCAAACCGATGCAATTAACTCCGGCAACTCGAATCCTGCTGTTCGTCACTTTTCTGCACAAATCCTGCTGTTCGTCACTTTTCTGCACAAATGCAGTTGTTCGTCACTTTTGGGCACAAAATGAAGTCGTTTTGTGCACCAAAGCGAACAGCAATAATAAAAATACTAGAAAATAACAAAAATTAGAAAACCGAAGAAGCCAAAAAGAACAACCTAACCGATGCAACTAACTCCGGCAACTCGAATCCTACTGTTCGTCACTTTTCTACACAAAATGAAGTCGTTTTGTGCACCAAAGTGAACAGCTATAATAAAAATACTAGAAATTAACAAAAAATATAAAACTGAAGAAGCCAAAAAGAATAACCTAACCGATGCAACAAACTTCGGCAACTCGAATCCTGATGTTCGTCACTTTTGGGCACAAAATGAAGTCGTTTTGTGCACCGAAGCGAACAGCAATAACAAAAATACTAGAAAATAACAAAAATTAGAAAACCGAAGAAGCCAAAAAGAACAACCTAACCGATGCAACTAACTCCGGCAACTCGAATCCTACTGTTCGTCACTTTTCTACACAAAATGAAGTCGTTTTGTGCACCAAAGTGAACAGCTATAATAAAAATACTAGAAATTAACAAAAAATAGAAAACTGAAGAAGCCAAAAAGAACAACCTAACCGATGCAACTAACTCCGGCAACTCAAATCCTGCTGTTCGTCACTTTTGGGCACAAAATGAAGTCGTTATGTGCACCGAAGCGAACAGCAATAATAAAAATACTAGAAAATAACAAAAAATAAAAAATTGAAGAAGCCAAAAAGAACAACCTAACCGATGCAACTAACTCCGGCAACTCGAATCCTGCTGTTCGTCACTTTTGGGGCCAAAATGAAGTCGTTTTGTGCACCAAAGCGAACAGCAATAATAAAAATACTAGAAAATAACAAAAAATAGAAAACTGAAGAAGCCAAAAAGAACACCCTAACCGATGCAACTAACTCCGGCAACTCGAATCCTACTGTTTCACTTTTATGCACAAAATGAAGTCGTTTTGTGCACCGAAGCGATTAGCAATAATAAAAATACTAGAAAATAACAAAAAATAGAAAACTTAAGAAGCCAAAAAGATCAACCTAACCGATGCAGCTAACTCCGGCAACTCGAATCTTGTTGTTCGTCACTTTTGGGCACAAAATGAATTCGTTTTGTGCACCGAAGCGAACAGCAATAATAAAAATACTAGAAAATAACAAAAAATAGAAAACTTAAGAAGCCAAAAAGAACAACCTAACCGATGCAACTAACTCCGGCAACTCGAATCCTGATGTTCGTCACTTTTGGACACAAAATAAAGTCGTTTTGTGCACCAAAGGGAACATCAAAAATAAAAGTACTAGTAAATAACAAAAAATATAAAACTGAAGAAGCCAAAAAGAACAACCTAATCGATGCAACTAACTCCGGCAACTCGAATCCTGATGTTCCTAACTTTTGGGCACAAAATGAAGTCGTTTTATGCACCGAAGCGAACAGCAATAATAAAAATAATAGAAAATAACAAAAAATAGAAAACTGAAAAAGCCAAAAAGAACAACCTAACCGATGCAACTAACTCCGGCAACTCGAATCCTGCTATTCGTCACTTTTGGGCACAAAATGAAGTCGTTTTGTGCACCGAAGCGAACATCAATAATAAAAATACTAGAAAATAACAAAAAATAGAAAACTTAAGAAGCCAAAAAGAAAAACCTCACCGATGCAACTAACTCCGGCAACTCGAATCCTGCTGTTCGTCACTTTTGGACACAAAATGAAGTCATTTTGTGAACCGACGCGAACAACAATATTAAAACTACTAGAAAACAACAAAAAATAGAAAACTGAAGAAGCCAAAAAGAACAACCTAATCGATGCAACTAACTCTGGCAACTCGAATCCTGCTATTCTTCACTTTTGGGCACAAAATGAAGTCGTTTTGTGCACCAAACCGAACAGCAGTAATAAAAATACTAGAAAATAATAAAAAAATATAAAACTGAAGAAGCCAAAAAGCGCAACCTAACCGATGCAACTAACTCCGGCAACTCGAATCCTGATGTTCGTCACTTTTGGGCACAAAATGAAGTCGTTTTGTGAACCGATGCGAACATCAATAATAAAAATACTAGAAAACAACAAAAAATAGAAAACTGAAGAAGCCAAAAAGAACAACCTAACCGATGCAACTAACTTAGGCAACTCGAATCCTGCTGTTCGTCACTTTTGGGCACAAAATGAAGTCGTTTTGTGCACCAAAGCAAACAACAATAATAACAATACAAGAAAATAACAAAAAATAGAAAACTGAAGAAGCCAAAAAGAACAACCTAACCGATGCAACTAACTCCGACAACTCTAATCTTGATGTTCGTCACTTTTCTCCACAAAATGAAGTCGTTTTGTGCACCGAAGCGAACAGCAATAACAAAAATACTAGAAAATAACAAAAAATTGAAAATTGAAGAAGCCAAAAAGAACAACCTAACCGATGCAACTAACTCCGGCAACTCGAATCCTGCTGTTCGTCACTTTTCTACACAAAATGAAGTCGGTTTTTGCACCAAAGCGAACAACAATAATAAACATACTTGAAAATAACAAAAAATAGAAAACTGAAGAAGCCAAAAAGAACAACCTAATCGATGCAACTATATCCGGCAACTCGAATCCTGCTGTTCGTCACTTTTCTGCACAAATCTTGCTGTTCGTCACTTTTGGGCACAAAATGAAGTCGTTTTGTGTACCGAAGCGAAAAGCAATAATAAAAATACTAGAAAATAACAAAAAATAGAAAACTGAAGAAGCCAAAAAGAACAACCTAACCGATGCAACTAACTCCAGCAACTCGAATCCTGTTGTTCGTCACTTTTCTACACAAAATGAAGTCGTTTTGTGCACCAAAGCAAACAGCAATAATAAAAAAACTAGAAAATAACAAAAAATAGAAAACTGAGGAAGCCAAAAAGAAATACCTAACCGATGGAACTAACTTCGGCAACTCGAATCCTGTTGTTCGTCACTTTTGGGCCCAAATTGAATTCGTTTTGTTCACCAAAGCGAACAACAATAATAAAAAAACTAGAAAATAACAAAAAATAGACAATTGAAGAAGCCAAAAAGAACAACCTAACCGATGCAACTAACTCCGGCAACTCGAATCTTGTTGTTTCACTTTTCTGCACAAAATGAAGTCGTTTTGTGCACCAAAGCGAACAACAATAATAAAAATACTAGAAAATAACGATAAATAGAAAAGTTAAGAAGCCAAAAAGAACAACCTAACCGATGCAATTAACTCCGGCAACTCGAATCCTGTTGTTCGTCAATTTTGGGCACAAAATGAAGTCGTTTTGTGCACTACAGCGAACATCAATAATAAAAATACTAGAAAATAACAAAAAATATAAAACTGAAGAAGCCAAAAAGAACAACCTAATCGATGCAACTAACTCCGGCAACTCGAATCCTGATGTTCGTCACTTTTAGGCACAAAATGAAGTAGTTTTATGCACCAAAGCGAACAGCAATAATAAAAATACTAGAAAATAACAAAAAATAGAAAACTGAAGAAGCCAAAAAGAACAACCTAACCGATGCAACTAACTCAGGCAACTCGAATCCTGCTGTTCGTCACTTTTGGGGCCAAAATGAAGTCGTTTTATGCACCGAAGCGAACAACAATAATAAAAATACTAGAAAATAACAAAAAATAGAAAACTTAAGAAGCCAAAAAGAACAACCTAACCGATGCAACTAACTCCGGCACCTCGAATCCTGATGTTCGTCACTTTTCTACACAAAATGAAGTCGTTTTGTGCACTGAAGCGAACAGCAATAACAAAAATACTAGAAAATAACAAAATATATAAAACTGAAGAAGCCAAAAAGAATAACCAAACCCATGCAATTAACTCCGGCAACTCGAATCCTGCTGTTCGTCACTTTTCTGCACAAATCCTGCTGTTCGTCACTTTTCTGCACAAATGCAGTTGTTCGTCACTTTTGGGCACAAAATGAAGTCGTTTTGTTTACCGAAGCGAATAGCAATATTAAAAATACTAGAAAATAACAAAAAATATAAAACTGAGGAAGCCAAAAAGAAAAACCTAACCGATGCAACTAACTCCGGCAACTCGAATCCTGATGTTCGTCACTTTTGGGCACAAAATGAAGTCGTTTTGTGCACCAAAGCGAACAACAATAATAAAAGTACTAGTAAATAACAAAAAATATAAAACTGAAGAAGCCAAAAAGAACGACCTAACCGATGCAACTAACTCCGGCAACTCGAATCCTGATGTTCGTCACTTTTGGGCACAAAATGAAGTCGTTTTGTGCACCAAAGCAAACAATAATAATAAAAATACAAGAAAATAACAAAAAAAAGAAAACTTAAGAAGCCAAAAAGAAAAACCAAACCGATGCAACTAACTCCGGCAACTCGAATCCTGATGTTGGCCACTTTTGGACACAAAATGAATTTATTTTGTGAACCGAAGCGAACAGCAATATTAAAACTACTAGAAAACAACAAAAAATAGAAAACTGAAGAAGCCAAAAAGAACAACCTAACCGATGCAACTAACTCTGGCAACTCGAATCCTGCTATTCTTCACTTTTGGGCACAAAATGAAGTCGTTTTGTGCACCAAAGCAAACAATAATAATAAAAATACAAGAAAATAACAAAAAAAAAGAAAACTGAAGAAGCCAAAAAGAACAACCTAACCGATGCAACTAACTTCGGCAACTCGAATCCTGTTGTTTGTCACTTTTGGGCCGAAATTGAGTTCGTTTTGTTCACCAAAGCGAACAGCAATAATAAAAATACTAGAAAATAATAAAAAATAGACAATTGAAGAAGCCAAAAAGAACAACCTAACCGAAGCAACTAACTCCGGCAACTCGAATCTTGTTGTTTCACTTTTCTGCACAAAATTAAGTCGTTTTGTGCACCGAAGCGAACAGCAATAATAAAAATACTAGAAAATAACAAAAAATAGAAAAGTTAAGAAGCCAAAAAGAACAACCTAACCGATGCAACTAACTCCGGCAACTCGAATCCTGTTGTTCGTCACTTTTGGGCACAAAATGAAGTTGTTTTGTGCACCAAAGCGAACATCAATAATAAAAATACTAGAAAATAACAAAAAATATAAAACTGAAGAAGCCAAAAAGAACAACCTAATCGATGCAACTAACTTCGGCAACTCGAATCCTGATGTTCAACACTTTTGGGCACAAAATGAAGTTGTTTTATGCACCGAATAGAACAGCAATAATAAAAATACTAGAAAATAACAAAAATTAGAAAACTGAGGAAGCCAAAAAGAACAACCTAACCGATGCAACTAACTCCGGCAACTTGAATCCTGCTGTTCGTCACTTTTGGGCACAAAATGAAGTTGTTTATGCGCCGAAGCGAACAACATTAATAAAAATACTAGAAAATAACAAAAAATAGAAAACTTAAGAAGCCAAAAAGAACAACCTAACCGATGCAACTAACTCCGCAACTCGAATCCTGATGTTCGTCACTTTTCTACACAAAATGAAGTCGTTTTGTGCACCGAAGCGAACAGCAATAAGAAAAATACTAGAAAATAACAAAAAATAGAAAACTAAAGAAGCCAAAAAGAACAACCTAACCGATGCAACAAACTCTGCAACTCGAATCCTGATGTTCGTCACTTTTCTACACAAAATGAAGTCGTTTATGCGCCGAAGCGAACAACAATAATAAAAATACTAGAAAATAACAAAAAATAGAAAACTTAAGAAGCCAAAAAGAACAACCTAACCGATGCAACTAACTCCGCAACTCGAATCCTGATGTTCGTCACTTTTCTACACAAAATGAAGTCGTTTTGTGCACCAAAGCGAACAGCAATAAGAAAAATACTAGAAAATAACAAAAACTAGAAAACAGAAGAAGCCAAAAAGAATAACCTAACCGATGCAATTAACTCCGGCAACTCGAATCCTGCTGTTCGTCACTTTTCTACACAAATCCTGTTGTTCGTCACTTTTCTGCACAAATACTGTTGTTCGTCACTTTTGGGCACAAAATGAAGTGGTTTTGTTTACCGAAGCGAACAACAATAATAAGAATACCAGAAAATAACAAAAAATAGAAAACTGAGGAAGCCAAAAAGAAAAACCTACCCGATGCAACTAACTTCTGAAACTCGAATCCTATTGTTCGTCACTTTTAGGCCCAAAATGAAGTCGTTTTGTGCACCTAAGCGAGTAGCAATAATAAAAATACTAGAAAATAACAAAAAATAGACAATTGAAGAAGCCAAAAGAACAACCTAACTGATGCAATTAACTCCGGCAACTCGAATCGAGCTGTTTCACTTTTCTGCACAAAATGAAGTCGTTTTGTGCACCGAAGCGAACAGTAATAATAAAAATACTAGAAAATAACAAAAAATAGAAAAGTTAAGAAGCCAAAAAGAACATCCTAACCGATGCAACTAACTTCGGCAACTCGAATCCTGTTGTTCGTCACTTTTAGGCACAAAATGAAGTCATTTTGTGCACCAAACCGAACAGCAATAATAAAATACAAGAAAATAATAAAAAATATAAAACTGAAGAAGCCAAAAAGAGCAACCTAACCGATGCAACTAACTCCGGCAACTCGAATCCTGTTGTTCGTCACTTTTGGACACAAAATGAAGTCATTTTGTGAACCGAAGCGAACAGCAATATTAAAACTACTAGAAAACAACAAAAAATAGAAAACTTAAGAAGCCAAAAAGAACAACCTAACCGATGCAACTAACTCCGCAACTCGAATCCTGATGTTCGTCACTTTTCTACACAAAATGAAGTCGTTTTGTGCACCAAAGCGAACAGCAATAAGAAAAATACTAGAAAATAACAAAAACTAGAAAACAGAAGAAGCCAAAAAGAATAACCTAACCGATGCAATTAACTCCGGCAACTCGAATCCTGCTGTTCGTCACTTTTCTACACAAATCCTGTTGTTCGTCACTTTTCTGCACAAATGCTGTTGTTCGTCACTTTTGGGCACAAAATGAAGTGGTTTTGTTTACCGAAGCGAACAACAATAATAAAAATACCAGAAAATAACAAAAAATAGAAAACTGAGGAAGCCAAAAAGAAAAACCTACCCGATGCAACTAACTTCTGAAACTCGAATCCTATTGTTCGTCACTTTTAGGCCCAAAATGAAGTCGTTTTGTGCACCTAAGCGAGTAGCAATAATAAAAATACTAGAAAATAACAAAAAATAGACAATTGAAGAAGCCAAAAGAACAACCTAACTGATGCAATTAACTCCGGCAACTCGAATCGAGCTGTTTCACTTTTCTGCACAAAATGAAGTCGTTTTGTGCACCGAAGCGAACAGTAATAATAAAAATACTAGAAAATAACAAAAAATAGAAAAGTTAAGAAGCCAAAAAGAACATCCTAACCGGTGCAACTAACTTCGGCAACTCGAATCCTGTTGTTCGTCACTTTTAGGCACAAAATGAAGTCATTTTGTGCACCAAACCGAACAGCAATAATAAAATACAAGAAAATAATAAAAAATATAAAACTGAAGAAGCCAAAAAGAGCAACCTAACCGATGCAACTAACTCCGGCAACTCGAATCCTGCTGTTCGTCACTTTTGGACACAAAATGAAGTCATTTTGTGAACCGAAGCGAACAGCAATATTAAAACTACTAGAAAACAACAAAAAATAGAAAACTGAAAAAGCCAAAAAGAACAACCTAATCGATGCAACTAACTTTGGCAACTCGAATCCTGTTATTCGTCACTTTTGGGCACAAAAATGAAGTCGTTTTGTGCACCAAACCGAACAGCATTAATAAAAATACTAGAAAATAATAAAAAATATAAAACTGAAGAAGCCAAAAAGAGCAACCTAACCGATGCAACTAACTCCGGCAACTCGAATCCTGATGTTCGTCACTTTTGGGCACAAAATGAAGTCGTTTTGTGCACCAAAGCGAACAGCAATAATAAAAATACTAGAAAATAACAAAAAATATAAAACTGAAGAAGCCAAAAAGAATAACCTAACCGATGCAACAAACTTCGGCAACTCGAATCCTGATGTTCGTCACTTTTGGGCACAAAATGAAGTCGTTTTGTGCACCGAAGCGAACAGCAATAACAAAAATACTAGAAAATAACAAAAATTAGAAAACCGAAGAAGCCAAAAAGAACAACCTAACCGATGCAACTAACTCCGGCAACTCGAATCCTACTGTTCGTCACTTTTCTACACAAAATGAAGTCGTTTTGTGCACCAAAGTGAACAGCTATAATAAAAATACTAGAAATTAACAAAAAATAGAAAACTGAAGAAGCCAAAAAGAACAACCTAACCGATGCAACTAACTCCGACAACTCAAATCCTGCTGTTCGTCACTTTTGGGCACAAAATGAAGTCGTTATGTGCACCGAAGCGAACAGCAATAATAAAAATACTAGAAAATAACAAAAAATAAAAAATTGAAGAAGCCAAAAAGAACAACCTAACCGATGCAACTAACTCCGGCAACTCGAATCCTGCTGTTCGTCACTTTTGGGGCCAAAATGAAGTCGTTTTGCGCACCAAAGCGAACAGCAATAATAAAAATACTAGAAAATAACAAAAAATAGAAAACTGAAGAAGCCAAAAAGAACACCCTAACCGATGCAACAAACTCCGGCAACTCGAATCCTACTGTTTCACTTTTATGCACAAAATGAAGTCGTTTTGTGCACCGAAGCGAACAGCAATAATAAAAATACTAGAAAATAACAAAAAATAGAAAACTTAAGAAGCCAAAAAGATCAACCTAACCGATGCAGCTAACCTCGGCAACTCGAATCTTGTTGTTCGTCACTTTTGGGCACAAAATGAATTCGTTTTGTGCACCGAAGCGAACAGCAATAATAAAAATACTAGAAAATAACAAAAAATAGAAAACTTAAGAAGCCAAAAAGAACAACCTAACCGATGCAACTAACTCCAAAAACTCGAATCCTGATGTTCGTCACTTTTGGACACAAAATAAAGTCGTTTTGTGCACCAAAGGGAACAGCAATAATAAAAGTACTAGTAAATAACAAAAAATATAAAACTGAAGAAGCCAAAAAGAACAACCTAATCGATGCAACTAACTCCGGCAACTCGAATCCTGATGTTCGTAACTTTTGGGCACAAAATGAAGTCGTTTTATGCACCGAAGCGAACAGCAATAATAAAAATAATAGAAAATAACAAAAAATAGAAAACTGAAAAAGCCAAAAAGAACAACCTAACCGATGCAACTAACTCCGGCAACTCGAATCCTGCTATTCGTCACTTTTGGGCACAAAATGAAGTCGTTTTGTGCACCGAAGCGAACATCAATAATAAAAATACTAGAAAATAACAAAAAATAGAAAACTTAAGAAGCCAAAAAGAAAAACCTCACCGATGCAACTAACTCCGGCAACTCGAATCCTGCTGTTCGTCACTTTTGGACACAAAATGAAGTCATTTTGTGAACCGAAGCGAACAGCAATATTAAAACTACTAGAAAACAACAAAAAATAGAAAACTGAAGAAGCCAAAAAGAACAACCTAATCGATGCAACTAACTCTGGCAAATCGAATCCTGCTATTCTTCACTTTTGGGCACAAAATGAAGTCGTTTTGTGCACCAAACCGAACAGCAATAATACAAATACTAGAAAATAATAAAAAAATATAAAACTGAAGAAGCCAAAAAGAGCAACCTAACCGATGCAACTAACTCCGGCAACTCGAATCCTGATGTTCGTCACTTTTGGGCACAAAATGAAGTCGTTTTGTGCACCGAAGCGAACAGCAATAATAAAAATACTAGAAAATAACAAAAAATATAAAACTGAAGAAGCCAAAAAGAATAACCTAACCGATGCAACAAACTTCGGCAACTCGAATCCTGATGTTCGTCACTTTTGGGCACAAAATGAAGTCGTTTTGTGCACCGAAGCGAACAGCAATAACAAAAATACTGGAAAAGAACAAAAATTAGAAAACCGAAGAAGCCAAAAAGAACAACCTAACCGATGCAACTAACTCCGGCAACTCGAATCCTACTGTTCGACACTTTTCTACACAAAATGAAGTCGTTTTGTGCATCAAAGTGAACATCTATAATAAAAATACTAGAAATTAACAAAAAATAGAAAACTGAAGAAGCCAAAAAGAACAACCTAACCGATGCAACTAACTCCGACAACTCAAATCCTGCTGTTCGTCACTTTTGGGCACAAAATGAAGTCGTTATGTGCACCGAAGCGAACAGCAATAATAAAAATACTAGAAAATAACAAAAAATAAAAAATTGAAGAAGCCAAAAAGAACACCCTAACCGATGCAACTAACTCCGGCAACTCGAATCCTACTGTTTCAGTTTTATGCACAAAATGAAGTCGTTTTGTGCACCGAAGCGAACAGCAATAATAAAAATACTAGAAAATAACAAAAAATAGAAAACTTAAGAAGCCAAAAAGAACAACCTAACCGATGCAACTAACTCCGGCAACTCGAATCTTGCTGTTCGTCACTTTTGGGCACAAAATGAATTCGTTTTGTGCACCGAAGCGAACATCAATAATAAAAATACTAGAAAATAACAAAAAATAGAAAACTTAAGAAGCCAAAAAGAACAACCTAACCGATGCAACTAACTCCGGCAACTCGAATCCTGATGTTCGTCACTTTTGGACACAAAATAAAGTCGTTTTGTGCACCAAAGGGAACAGCAATAATAAAAGTACTAGTAAATAACAAAAAATATAAAACTGAAGAAGCCAAAAAGAACAACCTAATCGATGCAACTAACTCCGGCAACTCGAATCCTGATGTTCGTAACTTTTGGGCACAAAATGAAGTCGTTTTATGCACCGAAGCGAACAGCAATAATAAAAATACTAGAAAATAACAAAAAATAGAAAACTGAAAAAGCCAAAAAGAATAACCTAACCGATGCAACTAACTCCGGCAACTCGAATCCTGCTATACGTCACTTTTGGGCACAAAATGAAGTCGTTTTGTGCACAGAAGCGAACATCAATAATAAAAATACTAGAAAATAACAAAAAAATAGAAAACTTAAGAAGCCAAAAAGAAAAACCTCACCGATGCAACTAACTCCGGCAACTCGAATCCTGCTGTTTGTCACTTTTGGACACAAAATGAAGTCATTTTGTGAACCGAAGCGAACGGCAATATTAAAACTACTAGAAAACAACAAAAAATAGAAAACTGAAGAAGCCAAAAAGAACAACCTAATCGATGCAACTAACTCTGGCAACTCGAATCCTGCTATTCTTCACTTTTGGGCACAAAATGAAGTCGTTTTGTGCACCAAACCGAACAGCAATAATAAAAATACTAGAAAATAATAAAAAATATAAAACTGAAGAAGCCAAAAAGAGCAACCTAACCGATGCAACTAACTCTGGCAACTCGAATCCTGATGTTCGTCACTTTTGGGCACAAAATGAAGTCGTTTTGTGCACCAAAGCGAACAGCAATAATAAAACTACTAGTAAATAACAAAAAATATAAAACTGAAGAAGCCAAAAAGAACGACCTAATTGATGCAACTAACTCCGGCAACTCGAATCCTGATGTTCGTAACTTTTGGGCACAAAATGAAGTCGTTTTATGCACCGAAGCGAACAGCAATAATAAAAACACTATAAAATAACAAAAAATAGAAAATTGAAAAAGCCAAAAGAACAACCTAACCGATGCAACTAACTCCGGCAACTCGAATCCTACTGTTCGTCACTTTTGGGCACAAAATGAAGTCGTTTTGTGCACCGAAGCGAACAGCAATAATAAAAATACTAGAAAATAACAAAAAATAGAAAACTTAAGAATCCAAAAAGAAAAACCTAACCGATGCAACTAACTCCGGCAACTCGAATCCTGCTGTTCGTCACTTTTAGACACAAAATGAAGTCATTTTGTGAACCGAAGCGAACAGCAATATTAAAACTACTAGAAAACAACAAAAAATAGAAAACTGAAGAAGCCAAAAAGAACAACCTAACCGATGCAACTAACTTCGGCAACTCGAATCCAGTTGTTCGTCACTTTTGGGCCCAAATTGAGTTCGTTTTGTTCATCAAAGCGAACAGCAATAATAAAAATACTAGAAAATAACAAAAAATAGACAATTGATGAAGCCAAAAAGAACAACCTAACCGATGCAACTGACTCCGGCAACTCGAATCTTGTTGTTTCACTTTTGGACACAAAATAAAGTCGTTTTGTGCACCAAAGGGAACAGCAATAATAAAAGTACTAGTAAATAACAAAAAATATAAAACTGAAGAAGCCAAAAAGAACAACCTAATCGATGCAACTAACTCCGGCAACTCGAATCCTGATGTTCGTAACTTTTGGGCACAAAATGAAGTCGTTTTATGCACCGAAGCGAACAGCAATAATAAAAATACTAGAAAATAACAAAAAATAGAAAACTGAAAAAGCCAAAAAGAACAACCTAACCGATGCAACTAACTCCGGCAACTCGAATCCTGCTATTCGTCACTTTTGGGCACAAAATGAAGTCGTTTTGTGCACCGAAGCGAACATCAATAATAAAAATACTAGAAAATAACAAAAAATAGAAAACTTAAGAAGCCAAAAAGAAAAACCTCACAGATGCAACTAACTCCGGCAACTCGAATCCTGCTGTTCGTCACTTTTGGACACAAAATGAAGTCATTTTGTGAACCGAAGCGAATAGCAATATTAAAACTACTAGAAAACAACAAAAAATAGAAAACTGAAGAAGCCAAAAAGAACAACCTAATCGATGCAACTAACTCTGGCAACTCGAATCCTGCTATTCTTCACTTTTGGGCACAAAATGAAGTCGTTTTGTGCACCAAACCGAACAGCAATAATAAAAATACTAGAAAATAATAAAAAATATAAAACTGAAGAAGCCAAAAAGAGCAACCTAACCGATGCAACTAACTCCGGCAACTCGAATCCTGATGTTCGTCACTTTTGGGCACAAAATGAAGTCGTTTTGTGCACCAAAGCGAACAGTAATAATAAAAGTACTAGTAAATAACTAAAAATATAAAACTGAAGAAGCCAAAAAGAACGACCTAATCGATGCAACTAACTCCGGCAACTCGAATCCTGATGTTCGTAACTTTTGGGCACAAAATGAAGTCGTTTTATGCACCGAAGCGAACAGCAATAATAAAAACACTAGAAAATAACAAAAAATAGAAAACTGAAAAAGCCAAAAAGAACAACCTAACCGATGCAACTAACTCCGGCAACTCGAATCCTGCTGTTCGTCAATTTTGGGCACAAAATGAAGTCGTTTTGTGCACCGAAGCGAACAGCAATAAAAAAAATACTAGAAAATAACAAAAAATAGAAAACTTAAGAAGCCAAAAAGAAAAACCTAACCGATGCAACTAACTCCGGCAACTCGAATCCTGCTGTTCGTCACTTTTAGACACAAAATGAAGTCATTTTGTGAACCGAAGCGAACAGCAATATTAAAACTACTAGAAAACAACAAAAAATAGAAAACTGAAGAAGCCAAAAAGAACAACCTAATCGATGCAACTAACTTCGGCAACTCGAATCCCGTTGTTCGTCACTTTTGGGCCCAAATTGAGTTCGTTTTGTTCATCAAAGCGAACAGCAATAATAAAAATACTAGAAAATAACAAAAAATAAGCAATTGATGAAGCCAAAAAGAACAACCTAACCGATGCAACTAACTCCGGCAACTCGAATCTTGTTGTTTCACTTTTCTGCACAAAATTAAGTCCTTTTGTGCACCGAAGCGAAAAGCAATAATAAAAATACTAGAAAATAACAAAAAATAGAAAACTGAAGAAGCCAAAAAGAACAACCTAACCGATGCAACTAAATCCGGCAACTCGAATCCTGTTGTTCGTCACTTTTGGGCACAAAATGAAGTTGTTTTGTGCACCAAAGCGAACATCAATAATAAAAATACTAGAAAATAACAAAAAATATAAAACTGAAGAAGCCAAAAAGGACAACCTAATCGATGCAACTAACTCCGGCAACTCGAATCCTGATGTTCGTCACTTTTGGGCACAAAATGAAGTTGTTTTATGCACCGAAGAGAACAGCAATAATAAAAATACTAGAAAATAACAAAAAATAGAAAACTGAAGAAGCCAAAAAGAACAACCTAACCGATGCAACTAACTCCGGCAACTCGAATCCTGCTGTTCGTCACTTTTGGGCACAAAATGAAGTCGTTTATGCGCCGAAGCGAACAACAATAATAAAAATACTAGAAAATAACAAAAAATAGAAAACTTAAGAAGCCAAAAAGAACAACCTAACCGATGCAACTAACTCCGCAACTCGAATCCTGATGTTCGTCACTTTTCTACACAAAATGAAGTCGTTTTGTGCACCGAAGCGAACAGCAATAAGAAAAATACTAGAAAATAACAAAAAATAGAAAACTGAAGAAGCCAAAAAGAATAACCTAACCGATGCAATTAACTCCGGCAACTCGAATCCTGCTGTTCGTCACTTTTCTACACAAATCCTGATGTTTGTCACTTTTCTACACAAATGCTGTTGTTCGTCACTTTTGGGCACAAAATGAAGTCATTTTGTTTACCGAAGCGAACAACAATAATAAAAATACTAGAAAATAACAAAAAATAGAAAACTTAAGAAGCCAAAAAGAAAAACCTCATCGATGCAACTAACTCCGGCAACTCGAATCCTGCTGTTCGTCACTTTTGGACACAAAATGAAGTCATTTTGTGAACCGAAGCGAACAGCAATATTAAAACTACTAGAAAACAACAAAAAATAGAAAACTGAAGAAGCCAAAAAGAACAACCTAATCGATGCAACTAACTCTGGCAACTCGAATCCTGCTATTCTTCACTTTTGGGCACAAAATGAAGTCGTTTTGTGCACCAAACCGAACAGGAATAGTAAAAATACTAGAAAATAATAAAAAATATAAAACTGAAGAAGCCAAAAAGAGCAACCTAACTGATGCAACTAACTCCGGCAACTCGAATCCTGATGTTCGTCACTTTTGGGCACAAAATGAAGTCGTTTTGTGCACCAAAGCGAACAGCAATAATAAAAGTACTAGTAAATAACTAAAATTATAAAACTGAAGAAGCCAAAAAGAACGACCTAATCGATGCAACTAACTCCGGCAACTCGAATCCTGATGTTCGTAACTTTTGGGCACAAAATGAAGTCGTTTTATGCACCGAAGCGAACAGCAATAATAAAAACACTAGAAAATAACAAAAAATAGAAAACTGAAAAAGCCAAAAAGAACAACCTAACCGATGCAACTAACTCCGGCAACTCGAATCCTGCTGTTCGTCACTTTTGGGCATAAAATGAAGTCGTTTTGTGCACCGAAGCGAACAGCAATAATAAAAATACTAGAAAATAACAAAAAATAGAAAACTTAAGAAGCCAAAAAGAAAAACCTAACCAATGCAACTAACTCCGGCAACTCGAATCCTGCTGTTCGTCACTTTTAGACACAAAATGAAGTCATTTTGTGAACCGAAGCGAACAGCAATATTAAAACTACTAGAAAACAACAAAAAATAGAAAACTGAAGAAGCCAAAAAGAACAACCTAATCGATGCAACTAACTTCGGCAACTCGAATCCTGTTGTTCGTCACTTTTGGGCCCAAATTGAGTTCGTTTTGTTCATCAAAGCGAACATCAATAATAAAAATACTAGAAAATAACAAAAAATAAACAATTGATGAAGCCAAAAAGAACAACCTAACCGATGCAACTAACTCTGGCAACTCGAATCTTGTTGTTTCACTTTTCTGCACAAAATTAAGTCATTATGTGCACCGAAGCGAAAAGCAATAATAAAAATACTAGAAAATAACAAAAAATAGAAAACTGAAGAAGCCAAAAAGAACAACCTAACCGATGCAACTAAATCCGGCAACTCGAATCCTGTTGTTCGTCACTTTTGGGCACAAAATGAAGTTGTTTTGTGCACCAAAGCGAACATCAATAATAAAAATACTAGAAAATAACAAAAAATATAAAACTGAAGAAGCCAAAAAGAACAGCCTAATCGATGCAACTAACTCCGGCAACTCGAATCCTGATGTTCGTCACTTTTGGGCACAAAATGAAGTTGTTTTATGCACCGAAGAGAACAGCAATAATAAAAATACTAGAAAATAACAAAAAATAGAAAACTAAAGAAGCCAAAAAGAACAACCTAACCGATGCAACTAACTCCGGCAACTCGAATCCTGCTGTTCGTCACTTTTGGGCACAAAATGAAGTCGTTTATGCGCCGAAGCGAACAACAATAATAAAAATACTAGAAAATAACAAAAAATAGAAAACTTAAGAAGCCAAAAAGAACAACCTAACCGATGCAACTAACTCCGCAACTCGAATCCTGATGTTCGTCACTTTTCTACACAAAATGAAGTCGTTTTGTGCACCGAAGCGAACAGCAATAAGAAAAATACTAGAAAATAACAAAAAATAGAAAACTGAAGAAGCCAAAAAGAATAACCTAACCGATGCAATTAACTCCGGCAACTCGAATCCTGCTGTTCGTCACTTTTCTACACAAATCCTGATGTTTGTCACTTTTCTACACAAATGCTGTTGTTCGTCACTTTTGGGCACAAAATGAAGTCGTTTTGTTTACCGAAGCGAACATCAATAATAAAAATACTAGAAAATATCAAAAAATAGAAAACTGAGGAAGCCAAAAAGAAAAACCTACCCGATGCAACTAACTTCGGAAACTCGAATCCTATTGTTCGTCACTTTTGGGCCCAAAATGAAGTCGTTTTGTGCACCAAATCGAGTAGCAATAATAAAAATACTAGAAAATAACAAAAAATAGACAATTGAAGAAGCCAAAAGAACAACCTAACTGATGCAATTAACTCCGGCAACTCGAATCGAGCTGTTTCACTTTTCTGCACAAAATGAAGTCGTTTTGTGCACCGAAGCAAACAGTAATAATAAAAATACTCGAATCCTGACCGATGCAACTAACTCCGGCAACTCGAATCCTGTTGTTCTTCACTTTTGGGCACAAAATGAAGTCATTTTGTGCACCAAACCGAACAGCAATAATAAAAATACTAGAAAATAATAAAAAATATAAAACTGAAGAAGCCAAAAAGAGCAACCTAACCGATGCAACTAACTCCGGCAACTCGAAACCTGATGTTCGTCACTTTTGGGCACAAAATGAAGTCGTTTTGTGCACCAAAGCGAACAGCAATAATAAAAATACTAGAAAATAACAAAAAATATAAAACTGAAGAAGCCAAAAAGAACAACCTAACCGATGCAACAAACTTCGGCAACTCGAATCCTTATGTTCATCACTTTTGGGCACAAAATGAAGTCGTTTTGTGCACCGAAGCGAACAGCAATAACAAAAATACTAGAAAATAACAAAAATTAGAAAACCGTAGAAGCCAAAAAGAACAACCTAACCGATGCAACTAACTCCGGCAACTCGAATCCTGCTGTTCGTCACTTTTCTACACAAAATGAAGTCGTTTTGTGCACCAAAGTGAATAGCTATAATAAATACTAGAAATTAACAAAAAAATAGAAAACTGAAGAAGCCAAAAAGAACAACCTAACCGATGCAACTAACTTCGGCAACTCAAATCCTGCTGTTCGTCACTTTTGGGCACAAAATGAAATCGTTATGTGCACCGAAGCGAACAGCAAAAAACTGAAAAAGCCAAAAAGAACAACCTAACCGATGCAACTAACTCCGGCAACTCGAATCCTGCTATTCGTCACTTTTTGGCACAAAATGAAGTCGTTTTGTGCACCGAAACGAACAGCAATAATAAAAATACTAGAAAATAACAAAAAATAGAAAACTTAAGAAGCCAAAAAGAAAAACCTCACCGATGCAACTAACTCCGGCAACTCGAATCCTTCTGTTCGTCACTTTTGGACACAAAATGAAGTCATTTTGTGAACCAAAGCGAACAGCAATATTAAAACTACTAGAAAACTGAAGAAGCCAAAAAGAACAACCTAATCGATGCAACTAACTCTAGCAACTCGAATCCTGCTATTCTTCACTTTTGGGCACAAAATGAAGTCGTTTTGTGCACCAAAGCAAACAACAATAATAAAAATACAAGAAAATAATAAAAAATAGAAAACTGAAGAAGCCAAAAAGAACAACCTAACCGATGCAACTAACTGCGGCAACTCGAATCCTGATGTTCGTCACTTTTCTGCACAAAATAAAGTCATTTTGTGCACCGAAGCGAGCAGCAATAACAAAAATACTAGAAAATTATAAAAAATAAAAAACTGAAGAAGCCAAAAAGAACAACCTAACCGATGCAACTAACTCCGGCAACTCGAATCCTGCTGTTCGTCACTTTTCTGCACAAAATGAAGTCGTTTTGTGCACCAAAGCGAACAGCAATAATAAAAATACTAGAAAATAACAAAAAATAAAAAACTGAAGAAGCCAAAAAAACAACCTAATCGATGCAACTAACTCCGGCCAAAATAGAAAACAAAAGAAGCCAAAAAGAGCAACCTAACCGATGCAACTAACTCCGGCAACTCGAATCCTGATGTTCGTCACTTTTGGGCACAAAATGAAGTCGTTTTGTGCACCAAAGCGAACAGCAATAGTAAAAGTACTAGTAAATAACTAAAAATATAAAACTGAAGAAGCCAAAAAGAACGACCTAATCGATGCAACTAACTCCGGCAACTTGAATCCTGATGTTCGTAACTTTTGGGCACAAAATGAAGTCGTTTTATGCACCGAAGCGAACAGCAATAATAAAAACACTAGAAAATAACAAAAAATAGAAAACTGAAAAAGCCAAAAAGAACAACCTAACCGATGCAACTAACTCCGGCAACTCGAATCCTCGAATCCTATGTTCTATTTAGACTAGCACCTTATTTCTAGGTATACTAGCCTATGTGAATCCATTTGATCAATCATTTCCGATCAATCCGAATGGTGTTTTAAAGAGGTCGAACTCCTCAGATAAGCTTTTCCATTTCAAGCATCCACTTACCCGAGTATGTTCACGAACCCCACGGAAGAGTTTTGCCATTTCAAGCATCCACTCAACCTTGGAAGTTCTAACCTAATATGTGGCACATAGAACAGGTTTTGAACATGTAGAGGCGCTAAGAGTAGGGCCTAAAACATTGTATGATACAAGCACACCCCTTCAACCGACTGAAGGGTTTAGCTACGAATATCCATGGAGTTGGACATCATAGCTAAGTGCGTTGAAAAGTAAAGGTTTTGAAAGACAGTAAAGTAAAGTTTTCAAAAGTAAAGACAGGAAAGTAAAGTTGCTGAATTGAAAAGATAGTAAAGTAAAGAAGAGAGTACTTACAAAAACGTTGAGAGTGCTAAAGATCAAGCTTCGATTCCAAAGTAAAGCGATTACAAGATTGTGCTGTGGATCTAGAGAGCTTCTCTCACTAACTATGATGGATGATGTTTTGGAATGAGATTGGGATGATTTACAAAGGCAATGAAGGGCTCTATTTATAGGCCATGAAGAGGAGATGGATGTGGAGGAGAAGCCACCACATGTCACAAGATGGGAGGAGGAGCTCAAAGCCATCGGGTGATGTCACCTCTCCCTTAGCCGCCGGCCACATGGAGGAGAAGGAGTGGCTTGTGGCTTTAGCCGCCGGCCACATGGAGGAAGGAGAGTGAGTTTGAGTTTTGTGAGTCTCATCCCAAAAGGCCATCGGTCCTTTCAGCTTCAGACTGACTCTGGTTGCTCTTCGGTTGGACTTGTTTTGAGTGATTCCATGTCAGGTTCTTGAAAGTCGGAATTTGGTCGTGACCTGGAATGTCTCGTAATTCATTTTCAGCTTTAAAACTCCTCCTTAGCCTGTATTCTCTCTAGACTTCAAAATACCCTGTAGATAAATATCGGAACTAACAAGCAAAAGTTAAATAGACAAAGCGTCTAATTTGGTGGGTTTAACTGTGTTTATGATTCAAACAATTATGGTCCATCACCCGTTAAAGCATCCACTCAACCTTGGAAGTTCTAACCTAATATGTGGCACATAGAACACGTTTTGAACACATAGAGGCACTAAGAGTAGGGCCTAAAACATTGTATGATACAAGCACACCCCTTCAACCGAATGCAGGGTTTAGCTACGAATATTCATGGAATAGGACATCATAGCTAAGTGCGTTGAAAAGTAAAGTTTTTGAAAGACAGAAAATAAAGTTTTCGAAAGTAAAGTCATGAAAGTAAAGTTGTTGAATTGAAAAGACAGTAAAGTAATGTTTTCGAAAGTAAAGACAGGAAAGTGAAGTTGTTGAATTGAAAAGACAGTAAAGTAAAGAAGTGAGTACTTACAAGAACCGTTAAGAGTGCTAAAGATCAAGCTTCGATTCCAAAGTAAAGTGCTTACATGATTGTGCCCAAAATCTAGAGAGATAAGTGACTTGTGATATGAGATGATTGTTGATTTTGGAATGATTTTTCAAAGGGAAGGAGGAGCTCTATTTATAGGCTAAGGGGAGGAGATGGATGTGGATGAGAGGCATGACACTTGTCAAATGGGGGGAGGAGAAGCCAAAAGCCATCGGAGTGAGGTGGCAAGCTCAAAGCCGCCCCCCCCCATGTGTCATCTCCTCCTTGAAGCCGCCGGCCATGAGGTGGAGGGGAGTGAGTGGTGAGCTTTGTGATCTTTTCACAAAAGCCATCGGGTTCTTTCACCTCCGGTCTGACTTTGGTTGCCCTTCGGTTGGACTTGTTTTGAGTGATTTCACGTCAGGTTCATGAAAGTCAGAATTTGGTCGTGACCTGAAATAACTCGTAATTCATTTTCAGCTTTAAAAGTCCTCCTTAGCTTGTAATTTCTCTAGACTTCAAAATAGCTTGTTGACAGACACTGCCTTGTCGTGAGGCAATGTTGCAAAAATAAATTTATAAGACCGCACTCGTGACTTAACTATTTTTTAGGTAGTACGTGGTAAGTACGGGTCGAACCCAAGGGAATTAGGGGGATAGGTTGTTCCTTTAAAACTATACTAGCGATGGGCGTGTTTTACGTTGATTGAGATTTTAGCGCGAGTAATTAAACTACTGTTTTTGGTTTTTTGGGTTTTTTGTGCGGAAAAGTAAATACAGAAATTAAATACTGAAAGTAAATACTGAAAGTAAAGAGATAAGGGTTAGAAGACTTACAGTGGGTGATGCGTGATTGTGATTCCTCCGGTTGTTGAGCGGTTGATGGTTGTGGTTGATCGGGACAGTTATACTAGGAAAGTAAATACAGGGGGGTTTTTGTGATTGAAAGAAAGTATTCGGTTTCAGGTACTCTTGTATTATAACATGTATATAATAAACCGTTAGTAACTTTTCTAAGTATTCAAAGATGAATCGAGGCCCTTTTGTAGCGCAAGACTTGCAACATCGTTTAAAGCAACCCTTTTCTACTTCAGACTAATTCCTCCTTTCGAAGTATCTTAGCCTTCTGTGCATCCACCTGATCTCACAGTTACGATTGACCAAGTGGTGTTTTAGATAAGTCGAACTCCTCAGATAAGCTTTGCCCTTTCGTAGCATCCACTTATCCGAGTATGTTCACGAACCCCACGGAAGAGTTTTGCCTTTTCGTAGCATCCACTCAACCTTGGAAGTTCTGACTATAAATGGCACATAGAACAAGTTTTGAATACAAAGAAATGAAACTAAAAGATATTACAACATTATATAATACAAGAAAATACCTTCCACCGAATGAGGAGTTTAGCTACGCCTATCCATGGAAGAGTAGCGCATAGCAAAGTATCGTAACTTTATTGATCAAAACCAAAATTTACAAAGTATTACAAATCTAGAGAGATAAGTTGTGAAATGTGGTGGTGATTGTTTTGTGAGGAGGAGAAGCCTCAATTTATAGGAAATGGGGAGGAGCAATGGAGGGTGGTGATGGCTCCATGTGGTTTGGGATCAAGGGTGGAGGAGGAGGAAGTGAGGTTGTGGAGGGGAAGAGCTCCACTTGTCACCATCTTATGGTGGCACAAGAAGCCGCCGGTTATGGGTGGTTTATGGGAGGAGTTTGTGGCTTTGCAACCTTCCACACAAGTCTTCAAGTCATCCCATGAGGAAAAATGAGAAAGCCACCCCATGAGTCATCCATTTCACAAAAGCCACCGGTCATCCTTGCCCATGGATGAGATTTTGACGGTTTTGTACAGTCTTTACAAAACTATCATTCCAATTTTGCTCCGGTCTGACTTTGATTGCTCCTCGGTTGGATTTAATTTGAGTAATCCTTGGCCAGAATCTTGAGATTTCTTTGTTCAGCGTCTGATATTGACCTCGGACTGACTCTTGTTATCTTTTCAGCGTAAAATCCTCTCCTTAGCGTATTTTCTCTCTAGACTCCAAAATGCCCTGCAAATGCATTTCGGTACTAACAACCAGAAGTTAAATAGACAAACAGTCTAATTTGGTGGGTTTTACTGTGTTTATGATTCGTATAATTATGGTCCATCAGATAACCCCACACTTTTAGTTGTTCGTCCCGAACAATGCTTTTAAAGGTGGCACTCTATGCAAGTTTGGTTTTTTAAAATATGAAAAATTTAGACTGTGATACTAGACTTATCCTAATTCATGCATCACTACTTATTACTAAATTGAACCGTATAAATACGTAGGAGTAATTTGATACTTGTACCTCCGTGCCGAGATGCAAATTATATTGGATGTCTCGGGAGATAGCTCTTTTCAGGTCCAGGCTGGCATCCTCGGGATTGTCTCGCACTATATGGTTTTCTTGTAGCTTTCTCTAGCACGTGATTCGATTCGGTTTTCAATGAGTTGAGCCTTTTTGATTTCTTTCTTTTTGGCGAGGGACAGCTTTTTGTAGTGAATTGGTCTTTGGCTTTTGGCCTTGGATTTGACTTTTGAGAACTTCACTTTTTTGTCGGTTAAAACCTTCACAATATTGGGCTCTAGGCCTCTTGATTTGCTTCTTCGAGCTTTTGCTTCTTTGTGATTGCAAGTCCATTTTTTCGCCTTTTTGGGAGGTCCAATCATCGCCCGCGAGCATATGGAAATACCTCCCCGCTCCTCTCGTCTTCGTCGTTTTGCGCCGGTCAAGATGAGGGTCGCTCATCTATTTTCTCGGCTATTTTGACTAGAGAGAGGATGGTCTGATTCCCGTCCTCGCCTTTGCATAGATGCTTCCTGGCGGAGTTGACTTCAATTATTCACTGAAACCTGAAGTGCAGCCTCCACTGATTTTGAAAACCATATAGTTTGATTCGATCCTTCGAATGTTTGCCAAGTCCTTCGAGGGCATTTCTATCAACTCCACATCCCTGGTTATCTTAGCACAAAGGGACAAATGAAAAATTACATCCTAAGTTTTTAGACAGTTGAATTTTCACAAGGTTAATGCATGAATTATGACTTATCTTTTTCACATTCTTAAGTTCATATTTTCAAAAAGATACTAAAAAAAAAGAAAAACATGCAGTTGGTTCTCACCCCACACTTTTGAACGAAGGCAAGCCTTAGTTCAAAAGTCATGCAATATATACAGGAGAAGGAAATGTCATTAAGGAAAAAGAAGAACAGAACTCCCTTTAAGGTGTCGAGCGAATGACAAGGCACGAGGCTGGATAATCGAGGGAGTTCAGCTGGGGCCTCGAACTCTCAGCGCAGGCCCGGTAAATTTTCGGAAGCTGCCTGGCTGATCCGGTCTTGCTCTAAAAACTTTATTCCAACATGTAAGACATTCCTTCTAGACCAAAAGTGTGTGAGAGCGCTTATTAAAAATTAAAATGACAGAAAGTAAGATAGTGTCGGGTTACCTCCCGACCAGTGCACTTGTTTAACGTCGTTGGCTCGACAGTACCTCGTTCTGGATCATTGGTTGGGGTCCCATGGGTTGCTGAGGTCATACTTCTTGATTCCACCGACTTTGATTCTTGCGGTGGGTCTTCCTGACTTTTTAGCAGATGACGGGTTTGGGTCCAGTTCTGATGGTATCTCCTTCCAACGTCTCTGAAAAGGCGAGGGACCTTTCACTATCAGCTTTTTGAACTGGGTTTTCTCTTGTTTAGGGCTGCCTTGTCCAGTTATGGCGAAAGCGTGCTCCATGTAGGAGTCATTCTGCTCAGGCCCTTTTCCCATCCGCTTTTCAGCCTCTTCTTGGATCGCATAGTTCTCTGCGATTTGCTTGTTGATTGATGGGAAGAGTTGGGATGGTCGCATCTTAAGGCTTGGTCCTGCCTCGTCATGTCTGTCTGTGGGGACCTGGTTGTAGATGGTCTCGGAAGCTTGGGTGAAGAAAGCTGGGTATGGCTCGGGCAGCATACTGGTGGTATTCTGGACTTCATCCATTGCTGACACGGCGTTCTGTTCCCATGAAGGTTCGTTACTCCCGAAGCTTTCTATGTCTGATACTTCCAATGGTTCTGGAGTATCTTCTTCATCTGTCTCTGGACCAGCCTCTTGCATCTGTATTCCGCCGTCAGCTTGGGGAATTTGTTGTATGGTTGCAGCCAGGTTGTTTATGAGGTTCCATACATCGGCAATGGTGAAGTTCCTAGCTGAACTCCTCATTGCTTCGTTAAGCCTTGTCAGATTATCGGCTTTCATCCCACGAAGAAATTTTTGAAGGAGAACCTTCTTCGTGAATCCATGGTGCGGGCAGCTTGAGATGATGGTGTCATAGTTTGCATAGTATTCGCCCAAGGTCTCATCCCGGGATTGTTGAAGGTTCATGATCCTTTCGCGGGTTTGTTGTCGTAAGGATGGGGTGGAAATTCCCTCAGGAATGGAACGCTAATGTCCATGAAACGTTCTGCATTCCAGGCTGTTGATGTGTAGTACTAGATGGTTGCGAAGTCGGTTAGAGAGAATTTAAAGCAGTTAAGCTTAAACTCTTCTAATCGTTCCTCCTCAGGTCTTATGATACTGCATACATGGTGGAAGTTTCTGCAGTGCAGCACTGGATCTTCTCCTTCAGTACCTCCGAACAGGGGGAGGTGGCATGTTGTCCATGCGTACGTGATCGGTTGCGTCATGAAGAAATATATAAAAAGAAAGGGGGGAGAACGGAACAACTTATCCGACAGCTAACTCCCCAGCAACGGCGCCAATTTGACAGACACTGCCTTGTCGTGAGGCAATGTTGCACAAATAAATTTATAAGACCGCACTCGTGACTTAACTATTTTTTAGGTAGTACGTGGTAAGTACGGGTCGAACCCAAGGGAATTAGGGGGATAGGTTGTTCCTTTAAAACTATACTAGCGATGGACGTGTTTTACGTTGATTGAGATTTTAGCGCGAGTAATTAAACTACTATTTTTGGTTTTTTGGGTTTTTTGTGCGGAAAAGTAAATACTGAAATTAAATACTGAAAGTAAATACTGAAAGTAAAGAGATAAGGGTTAGAAGACTTACAGTGGGTGATGCGTGATTGCGATTCCTCCGGTTGTTGAGCGGTTGATGGTTGTGGTTGATCGGGACAGTTATACTAGGAAAGTAAATACAGGGGGGTTTTTGTGATTGAAAGAAAGTATTCGGTTTCAGGTACTCTTGTATTATAACATGTATATAATAAACCGTTAGTAACTTTTCTAAGTATTCAAAGATGAATCGAGGCCCTTTCGTAGCGCAAGACTTGCAACATCGTTTAAAGCAACCCTTGTTCTACTTCAGACTAATTCCTCCTTTCGAAGTATCTTAGCCTTCTGTGCATCCACCTGATCTCACAGTTACGATTGACCAAGTGGTGTTTTAGATAAGTCGAACTCCTCAGATAAGCTTTGCCCTTTCGTAGCATCCACTTATCCGAGTGTGTTCACGAACCCCACGGAAGAGTTTTGCCCTTTCGTAGCATCCACTCAACCTTGGAAGTTCTTACTATAAATGGCACATAGAACAAGTTTTGAATACAAAGAAATGAAACTAAAAGATATTACAACATTATATAATACAAGAAAATACCTTCCACCGAATGAGGAGTTTAGCTACGCCTATCCATGGAAGAGTAGCGCATAGCAAAGTATCGTAACTTTATTGATCAAAACCAAACTTTACAAAGTATTACAAATCTAGAGAGATAAGTTGTGAAATGTGGTGGTGATTGTTTTGTGAGGAGGAGAAGCCTCAATTTATAGGAAATGGGGAGGAGCAATGGAGGGTGGTGATGGCTCCATGTGGTTTAGGATCAAGGGTGGAGGAGGAGGAAGTGAGGTTGTGGAGGGGAAGAGCTCCACTTGTCACCACCTTATGGTGGCACAAGAAGCCGCCGGTTATGGGTGGTTTATGGGGAGGAGTTTGTGGCTTTGCAACCTTCCACACAAGTCTTCAAGTCATCCCATGAGGAAAAATGAGAAAGCCACCCCATGAGTCATCCATTTCACAAAAGCCACCGGTCATCCTTGCCAATGGATGAGATTTTGACGGTTTTGTACAGTCTTTACAAAACTATCATTCCAATTTTGCTCCGGTCTGACTTTGATTGCTCCTCGGTTGGATTTAATTTGAGTAATCCTTGGTCAGAATCTTGAAATTTCTTCGTTCAGCGTCTGATATTGACCTCGGACTGACTCTTGTTATCTTTTCAGCGTAAAATCCTCTCCTTAGCGTATTTTCTCTCTAGACTCCAAAATGCCCTGCAAATCCATTTCGGTACTAACAACCAGAAGTTAAATAGACAAACAGTCTAATTTGGTGGGTTTTACTGTGTTTATGATTCGTATAATTATGGTCCATCAGATAACCCCACACTTTTAGTTGTTCATCCCGAACAATGCTTTTAAAGGTGGCACTATATGCAAGTTTGGTTTTTTAAAATATGAAAAATTAGACTGTTATACTAGACTTATCCTAATTCATGCATCACTACTTATTACTAAATTGAACCGTATAAATACGTAGGAGTAATTTGATACTTGTACCTCCGTGCCGAGATGCAAATTATATTGGATGTCTCGGGAGATAGCTCTTTTCAGGTCCAGGCTGGCATCCTCGGGATTGTCTCGCACTATATAGTTTTCTTGTAGCTTTCTCTAGCACGTGATTCGATTCGGGTTTCAGTGAGTTGAGCCTTTTTTATTTCTTTCTTTTTGGCGATGGACTGCTTTTTGTAGTGAATTGATCTTTGGCTTTTGGCCTTGGATTTGACTTTTGAGAACTTCACTTTTTTGTCGGTTAAAACCTTCACAATATTTGGCTCTAGGCCTCTTGATTTGCTTCTTTGAGCTTTTGCTTCTTTGTGATTGCAAGTCCATTTTTTCGCCTTTTTGGGAGGTCCAATCATCGCCCGCGAGCATATGGAAATACCTCCCCGCTCCTCTCGTCTTCGTCGTTTTGCGTGGGTCAAGATGAGGGTCGCTCATCTATTTTCTCGGCTATTTTGACTAGAGAGAGGACGGTCTGATTCCCGTCCTCGCCTTTGCATAGATGCTTCCTGGCGGAGTTGACTTCAATTATTCACTGAAACCTGAAGTGCAGCCTCCACTGACTTTGAAAACCATATAGTTTGATTCGATCCTTCGAATGCTTGCCAAGTCCTTCGAGGGCATTTCTATCAACTCCACATCCCTGGTTATCTTAGCACAAAGGGACAAATGAAAAATTACATCCTAAGTTTTTAGACAGTTGAATTTTCACAAGGTTAATGCATGAATTATGACTTATCCTTTTCACATTCTTAAGTTCATATTTTCAAAAAGATACTAAAAAAAAGAAAAACATGCAGTTGGTTCTCACCCCACACTTTTGAACGAAGGCAAGCCTTAGTTCAAAAGTCATGCAATATATACAAGAGAAGGAAATGCCATTAAGGAAAAAGAAGAACAGAACTCCCTTTAAGGTGTCGAGCGAACGACAAGGCACGAGGCTGGATAATCGAGGGAGTTCAGCTGGGGCCTCGAACTCTCAGCGCAGGCCCGGTAAATTCACGAAAGCTGCCTGGCTGATCCGCTCTTGCTCCAAAAACTTTATTCCTACATTTAAGACATTCCTTCTAGACCAAAAGTGGGTGAGAGCGCTTATTGAAAATTAAAATGACAGAAAGTAAGATAGTGTCGGGTTACCTCCCGACCAGTGCACTTGTTTAACATCGTTGGCTCGACAGTACCTCGTTCTGGATCATTGGTTGGGTGGCTGAGGTCATACTTCTTGATTCCACCGACTTTGATTCTTGCGGTGAGTCTTCCTGATTTTTTAGCAGATGACGGGTTTGGGTCCAGTTCTGATGGTATCTCCTTCCAACGTCTCTGAAAAGGCGAGGGACCTTTCACTATCAGCTTTTTGAACTGGTTTTTCTCCTGTTTAGGGCTGCCTTGTCCAGTTATGGCAAAAGCGTGCTCCATGTAGGAGTCATTCTGCTCAGGCCCTTTTCCCATCCGCTTTTCAGCCTCTTCTTGGATCGCATAGTTCTCTGCGATTTGCTTGTTGATTGATGGGAAGAGTTGGGATGGTCGCATCTTAAGGCTTGGTCCTGCCTCGTCATGTCTGTCTGTGGGGACCTGGTTGTAGATGGTCTCAGAAGCTTGGGTGAAGAAAGCTGGGTATGGCTCGGGCAGCATACTGGTGGTATTCTGGACTTCATCCATTGCTGACACGACGTTCTGTTCCCATGAAGGTTCGTGACTCCCGAAGCTTTCTATGTCTGATACTTCCGATGGTTCTGGAGTATCTTCTTCATCTGTCTCTGGACCAGCCTCTTGCATCTGTATTCCTCCGTCAGCTTGGGGAATTTATTGTATGGTTGCAGCCAGGTTGTTTATGAGGTTCCATACATCGGCAATGGTGAAGTTCCTAGCTGAACTCCTCATTGCTTCGTTAAGCCTTGTCAGATTATCGGCTTTCATCCCACGAAGAAATTTTTGAAGGAGAACCTTCTTCGTGAATCCATGGTGCGGGTAGCTTGAGATGATGGCGTCATAGTTTGCATAGTATTCGCCCAAGGTCTCATCCCGGGATTATTGAAGGTTCATGATCCTTTCGCGTGTTTGTTGTCGTAAGGATGGGGGGAAAATTCCCTCAGGAATGGAACGCTAATGTCCATGAAACGTTCTGCATTCCAGGCTGTTGATGTGTAGTACCAGATGGTTGCAAAGTCGGTTAGAGAGAATTTAAAGCATTTAAGCTTAAACTCTTCTAATCGTTCCTCCTCAGGTCTTATGATACTGCATACATGGTGGAAGTTTCTGCAGTGCAGCACTGGATCTTCTCCTTCAGTACCTTCGAACAGGGGGAGGTGGCATGTTGTCATGCGTACGTGATCGGTTGCGTCATGAAGAAATATATAAAAAGAAAGGGGGAGAACGGAACAACTTAACCGACAGCTAACTCCCCGGCAACGGCGCCAATTTGACAGACACTGCCTTGTCGTGAGGCAATGTTGCACAAATAAATTTATAAGACCGCACTCGTGACTTAACTATTTTTTAGGTAGTACGTGGTAAGTACGGGTCGAACCCAAGGGAATTAAGGGGATAGGTTGTTCCTTTAAAACTATACTAGCGATGGACGTGTTTTACGTTGATTGAGATTTTAGCGCGAGTAATTAAACTACTGTTTTTGGTTTTTTGGGTTTTTTGTGCGGAAAAGTAAATACTGAAATTAAATACTGAAAGTAAATACTGAAAGTAAAGAGATAAGGGTTAGAAGACTTACAGTGGGTGATGCGTGATTGCGATTCCTCCGGTTGTTGAGCGGTTGATGGTTGTGGTTGATCGGGACAGTTATACTAGGAAAGTAAATACAGGGGGGTTTTTGTGATTGAAAGAAAGTATTCAGTTTCAGGTACTCTTGTATTATAACATGTATATAATAAACCGTTAGTAACTTTTCTAAGTATTCAAAGATGAATCGAGGCCCTTTCGTAGCGCAAGACTTGCAACATCGTTTAAAGCAACCCTTGTTCTACTTCAGACTAATTCCTCCTTTCGAAGTATCTTAGCCTTCTGTGCATCCACCTGATCTCACAGTTACGATTGACCAAGTGGTGTTTTAGATAAGTCGAACTCCTCAGATAAGCTTTGCCCTTTCGTAGCATCCACTTATCCGAGTATGTTCACGAACCCCACGGAAGAGTTTTGCCCTTTCGTAGCATCCACTCAACCTTGGAAGTTCTAACTATAAATGGCACATAGAACAAGTTTTGAATACAAAGAAATGAAACTAAAAGATATTACAACATTATATAATACAAGAAAATACCTTCCACCGAATGAGGAGTTTAGCTACGCCTATCCATGGAAGAGTAGCGCATAGCAAAGTATCGTAACTTTATTGATCAAAACCAAACTTTACAAAGTATTACAAATCTAGAGAGATAAGTTGTGAAATGTGGTGGTGATTGTTTTGTGAGGAGGAGAAGCCTCAATTTATAGGAAATGGGGAGGAGCAATGGAGGGTGGTGATGGCTCCATGTGGTTTGGGATCAAGGGTGGAGGAGGAGGAAGTGAGGTTGTGGAGGGGAAGAGCTCCACTTGTCACCACCTTATGGTGGCACAAGAAGCCGCCGGTTATGGGTGGTTTATGGGGAGGAGTTTGTGGCTTTGCAACCTTCCACACAAGTCTTCAAGTCATCCCATGAGGAAAAATGAGAAAGCCACCCCATGAGTCATCCATTTCACAAAAGCCACCGGTCATCCTTGCCCATGGATGAGATTTTGACGGTTTTGTACAGTCTTTACAAAACTATCATTCCAATTTTGCTCCGGTCTGACTTTGATTGCTCCTCGGTTGGATTTAATTTGAGTAATCCTTGGTCAGAATCTTGAGATTTCTTCGTTCAGCGTCTGATATTGACCTCGGACTGACTCTTGTTATCTTTTCAGCGTAAAATCCTCTCCTTAGCGTATTTTCTCTCTAGACTCCAAAATGCCCTGCAAATGCATTTCGGTACTAACAACCAGAAGTTAAATAGACAAACAGTCTAATTTGGTGGGTTTTACTGTGTTTATGATTCGTATAATTATGGTCCATCACCTGTAGATAATTATCGGAACTAACAAGCAAAAGTTAAATAGACAAAGAGTCTAATTTGGTGGGTTTAACTGTGTTTATGATTCATACAATTATGGTCCATCAAACATCCCAAATTATTTGATGACATATTCTAATCGGATTAGGGTTTCGTCCAAGCATATAAATACAATGCTAGGGCGTCCTTATTTGTGCGCTTCCCGAGAGAAAAGATACACATGAGAGTTCGTGAGATTGGGGGAGAAGCGACGCCTGGCCATTCCACATCGGAATATCAGCCCCAAAAGCAACAGTCTGTTCGGTGTGGTGTTCAGGCTGTGCTGGAGAATCAACAAAGTGCACTCACACACAGCTATCAAGCTACGTCTTTGAGAGAAGGCGACTGAACTTCCGAGAGGTTCAAGACTAGGCCAAGAGAGAAGTCTCGTCCTACCCACAGGGGATCGAGGGGAGTTGCGACGAACCGAGATTGCAAATCCGAGAGACGGAGAGTTAGAGGCTAGGCGATTACAAACACGGGGTTGTGTAAGTGTAAGACCACTTGTAGCTCTAAATCTCGTAATACGATTTGTGTCCCATTATAGGGTGTGGGAAACCCCCCCAGAGTAGGTGAGGCCAAACTGGGTAACATACCGTGCGTGCTCCCGTTTCTTACGTTTGTTTCTGGTTCTGCTTGATAAACTGTTTAATCATCTGTTGGAACACTCTCTGGTAGAGTTCGGTTCTGGTTAACTGTGTGTGTCTCAGTTATCTTCTCTGACTGCTGGATTATTGCGAGAAGTTTTCAAGGTCTGTCACAACTGTACCTTGAACATTAGCTTGAACAGGGGATATAATTTCAAAGTGATTTGACGAATTAAACAAGTGGAGATTTAATAAGTTTGAATGAGTTGAACTTCTTATTTGCTCGCTTGTTGTACTTTCTTATTTTGATGTACTTAAACCAAGCAATAGAGTGGCAATAGCATTCACAAAATTTTGATGACCTTTATTACATAAAGAGTGAGTGACGATGCACCTTGTCGTGAGGTACAAATCAAATCTAAATTTATAGAGTCCACTACTATAGGTTCACTAAAAAGTTAGCAAAGCGGCAAGTAGGGGTCGAACCCAAGGGAACTAGAACGACTACTCGGTGTTCTTGTGCAAAGATAAAGGAAAGTAAAGGAAGTACAAGGGGGTTTTGGAAAGGGGTTTTGAACGTAAGTGCATGCAAAAGTAAGTAAAGGGGTTTGTGATAAAGAGAGGGAATATTCTGTTTAGGGCCTCCCTTATGCTACACTTATCATAGTCAACCATATAGTCATTCTACATCCCATAGAGTGTGGTATTTTCCGGCAAAGGAAACCACCCAAAGTACTCCGGAAAAGGTAGGACACCACGGCTTCAACCGGGCTAGGTAGTAGTGTGGTGGCGAAGCCAACCCAAGGTATTGAAACCCCACTACCTCACTAGGCACGGTCTAAGCTTTCTAATCTAGTCCTTATTAGATTGAACAATCCGGCAAGGGTATTGTCCTATCTATGTGTACTACCCATTATTACCGCAAGGCATCAAATGGATGTTACAATAAAGATCATTAGCTTGACCAAGCTTAGTGGCAAGACATCCACTTAGCCAAGCCTTTGATCCATGGAATGATATCCAAGGACCATTGGAATATAGAATGAAATTAAGTGCAACTGCCTCAAAATGTAAGCATAAGGGTTTAAACCCTAAACCGAATAAGAAACTTAGCTACTTGTATTCATGGTGTGGAATACAATAGCCAAAGGCATTTCAACAAGAAAATTACATGTTTCAAGCTAAAATGCCGAGAGAAGTGGTAGAGAGAAGTAGAGAGAATCCAAGCCAATGAGGTACAAGTGTAGAATTTTGAGCTAGATTTTTTGACCCCATTTCCTTTGGCCTTGAGCTGCTTTTATAGGCCAAGAGAAATGGAATATGCCAAACTTGGTTCCCAAGTTGGCTTGGCACGAGAGGTTTGGCAATTGCAAGGGCTAAGCCGACTTTCCTCTTTGGTCTTGGTGGCTTTGTCATTAATGAAGTGTGACTTGGCACAAACACACTCATGGTCACGTCAGCCCTCGAAGGACGTGCCAAGAAAATCAGGGGTTATGTTGACCATTGACTTTGACCTTTGACTTGAGTATTGACCCTTTGAGGAGACCAAAATGTGAACTTGGGTCCTAAGGATTTTGACTTCGGATTTGGAACGACATCAGCATTAGAAGCCGGGCTCAAGAAGGGTTCTTGGCCGAAATCTAGCTGGAAGGGGGTCAAAACCCCATTGGAAGTCTGCATCGGGTCTTGGCTGGCCGGGCTCAAGTACTGCTCTCGGGCGGGGACCGAAGGTTCTCAGGTGCTGGACTCGGTCAAGAACCTGGACATTGGCGGGTCTTCTCGGTCGGGGACCGGGCGATGGCTTCGGTACTCAGGCACGGGCCTCGGTCCCTGGCGAGAGTTCTTGGGCACTCGGTCCTTCGGACGGGTACCGACGTTCTTTGGCCAGGCGCCTAGGACCCGGTCCGGCATTTCTCGGTTCCGACTGATGTCCTCGGTACTCGGTTGAGGTCCTCGGCGAGGCCCTCGATGAGGCCCTGCGTTTCTCGGACAGGACCTAGGACGCGACCCGGTATTTTCGACAGGCCCGGTTGCTTTCCTCGGCACCCGGCTGGGGTCTTTCGGTCCCCAAAAGTGCCTTGTGGTATTTTGCGGCATAAAATGCCCTTCTTAACCCGATTCCTCCTTAGACTCCAAAAGGCCCTGAAATGCAAAACGACATTAACAAGCATATGTTCTTAAGCTCAAACGTCGTATGTGGTGGGTTATGTTGATTCGATGAGTCGTATAAATACGACTCATCAAACCACCCCACACTTGAACTTGTTCGTCCCCAACAAGGCCTTAAGTCATTAAAGGAAGAACAAATGTAAACACCACAAGTCCTTCTCGACATCCTAGATATGAATAAGAGTGCTAGTCTAGATTTTACCTTTCCATGCATAACTCACCATTACTTAAAGTATCATGCTAAGACATAGATTTAACTTGCTACTTGTTACCTTGGAGCCGAAATGCAAACCAATTCGGATGAGTGGGAGGTAGTCCTTTTCAAGCCATGATATACACTCTTGGTCTCGGGTTCTTTCCATATGGTTATATTTCTTTGCTTTCTCTAGAAAGTGATTCATCCGATCTTAAGGGTTGAATTTTCTGATTTTCTTAGAAGGACAGCTTTTGATAGAGAGTTGGCTGATGGACCATAATTATACGAATCATAAACACAGTTAAACCCACTAAATTAGACCTTTTGTCTATTTAACTTTTGCTTGTTAGTTCCGATATATTTCTACAGGGTATTTTAGACTCTAGAGAGAAAACACGCTAAGGAGAGGATTTTACGCTGAAAAGATATTACGAGTCATTCCGAGGTCAAGATCTGACGCCGACTGAAGAAATCTCAAGATCCTGACGTGGAATCACTCAAAACAAATCCAACCGAGGAACAACCAAAGTCAGACTGGAGCGAAATTGGACTGATAGTTTTGTGAAAACATCACTAAACTCACACAAAAACCTCCTCATTGCCTTGATGACCGGCGGCTTTGTGCAAGAGGTGGCCAAAGCCACCTCCCCTCCTCCTCCATGACCGGCTACCCGGCGGCTTTACCTCCTCCCCTCCTCACCACAACTTTGTGACAAGTGTCACTCTCCTCCACCACATCTCCTCCTCCTCCCCTCCTATAAATAGAAGCTCCTCCCTTTGTAATCCATCATCCCACAATCCACAATTCACTTCTCTCTCTAGAAAGTTTGGTATTTGTAAGTTTGGTTTTTGAAATAATACTCCTGTTGGTTCTTGAGTATTATAATGGTTTGAAATAATACTCCTGTTGGTTCTTGAGTATTATAACAGTTTTAGAGAATACTCCTGTTGGTTCTTGAGTATTCAGTAGGATTGGGAATACTCCTGTTGGTTCTTGAGTATTCCACCCCCTCTCTTCTTACTGTCTTTCAAAAAACCCCGAGTATTTAGCTATGGTATCCACCTCTATGGATATTCGAAGCTAAACTCTTTATTCGGTTGAAGGGGCGTACTTGTATTATAAAATGTTTTAGACTATTTTAGTGGGTTTTCTCTGTATTCAAAACTTGTTCTATGTGCCATATATTAGATCAGAATTTCCAAGGTTGAGTGGATGCTTGAAATGGCAAAGCTCTTCCGTGGAAGTTCGTGAACATACTCGGGTAAGTGGATTCTTGAAATGGCAAAGCTTATCTGAGGAGTTTGATCTCTCTCAAACACCATTTGGAAAAATCGGAAAAGACAATCCAAATGGATGCACATAGGCTAGTATACCTTGAAATGGGGTGCTAGTCTGAGTAGAACAAGGGCTTTACATTTTTTGCAAAAGATTAGACAGTGTTGCAAGTCGAGTGCTTGAAATGGCATTGATTCACTTTCGAACACTTTTGCAAAAGACTAGACAGTGTGGCAAATCGAGCGCTAGAAATGGCCTTGATGCACGTTTGAAAACTTAGAAGGATTACTAAAATGATAAAACAGGCTATGATGCAATGCCCCCGAAACCGAATGCTTCCCTTGAATTATAAAACCCCCTTGTATTTACTTTTCTAGTATAACTGCCTTAATCAACTGCACTCACCTTCCGGAGGACTCGCAAATCACGCATCACCCACTGTAAGTCTTTCTTTTTACTTTTCAGTATTAATTTTTTTGTAATTTACTTTTCCGCACTCAAAACCAAAAACAACCAAAAAAGTCACTTAGTCATCACCGCTAAAATCTCAATCAACCTTAAAACACGCTCCCTCGCTGTACAAATCCCTTAAAGAACAAAGTATCCCCCTAATTCCCTTGGGTCCAACCCCTACTTACCACTTGCTATTCAGTAGTAAAGTCGCGAGTAGCGGACTTATAAATTTATTCTTGACGTTTGCACACGACGACTGTGCGTCCGTCATTGGCCTTCGTCCTTTGATAAGATAGTGGTGGATTTCACTCTTTGGTGCGATGGGATTTCACATTTGGCTAATTTTTCTTTCATTCGAGCTTTGCTCCTTTTTGTGAATTTCTCGTCTTTCTTCCTTTTCCTTGAGAGGTCCAATCATAGCCCGAGAGCATATGGAAATACCTCCTTGCTCTTTCTCATCCTCATCCTTTCGGCGCGGGTCAAGATGAGGGTCGCTCATCTCTTTTCCCGGCTACTTGGACTAGAGATAGGACGGATCGTTTCTCCGTCCCGCCCCTTGCATAAACGCTGCATGGCGGAGCCTACTCCAAACCCTCAAGCTCGAAGTGCTAGCCTCCATGGAATCCATATAACCATATAGTCGAACCCGGTCCCTCAAGTGCTTTGTCAAGCTTCACTAGGACCTTTTCTATCAACTCCACATTCCCTTTTATTTCGACTAGCAAGGACTAGTAATGGGTTAGTATCATAAGTCATCACACAATTCAGATTTCATAGGAGGACTGCATGTACTTGGTTCTATCTATTTTGCATCATTTAAGCTCAAAACCTCATATCTAGGGCATAGAAAGAAACTTTTATTCAAAAATATAAAAATTTCAAGGGAAACGTGCTGACTCATGCATGTGCAAGAAAATAGACGTGCTGACGCAACAAAGACTAACCACCCACCCCACACTTTTGAAACAAGCCGTGTCCTCACGGCACAACTTAATTTCAAGACAAATATGCACAATATCAAGGGAAAGGGAAATGGCAATAGAACAAAAGAGAGAATGGTACTCCCCTTATGATGTCCTTGCGTGTCGTGAAACGACAAGGCCTGAACTGGTACCAATCGGTTGAAGTTGGGGAAGTTCGGTCGGGCCCGGTCTGTCTTGGGCGCGTCCTGGTCCTTTCTCGGACACGACCCAGACGCTCTTAATACTTTTCGGCCACAGTTTAATTCCTTCGGGCAAAATGCTTGTTTCTTGGCGTTCTGGCGTTGTCGTAGCTAGGTGAGCAGACAACAATGCTTAGCCCGGGATAAATCAGTTAAGGCTCGGGACGATTGGCTGGGCTTGGTCCGTTCTCGAACGCGGGTTCCAGTTTCCTCCGCGCAGCCCGGTTGTTCTTGGTACAACCTGGTACTATTCATCTCGGCACCCTCGCCGGTCTGTCCGAGACCCGGTCTCGTTCCTACAAAAATTCCAATTTTCCTTTCCAAATACAATGGGGGTGAGGGTTAGTATAGGTAAATAAAATGTAGAAATACTAAAAAAAAATTGCCGGGCTACCTCCTGGCGAGCGCCTTTTTTTAACGTCGTTGGCTCGACGGTACCTCCTTCAAGGAGGTTCGGGTGGCTCGGCTAGGTCATAGTCTTGGGAAGGCGGGTTCTCCTCGCCATAGTAGGGCTTGACCCTTTGTCCATTTACCTTGAACCGACTCCCGTCTCTTGGATTTTTGAGCTCCACGGCCCCATGATTAAAGACGCGGGCTATAGTGTAGGGACCGGTCCATCTCGACCGAAGCTTCCCGGGCATCAATCTTAACCGAGAGGAGAATAAGAGAACCTTTTGGCCTTCTTCAAATTTGCGCGGAGGATATATTTGTCGTGGTATAACTTTGTCCGTGCTTTATAGTCCGATTGTCCCTCATAAGCCTCAAGCCTCAACTCCTCAAGCTCGCACAATTGTATCTTTCTTTCAAACCCGGCGGCCTTCAAATCCAAGTTACATTGCTTCAAAGCCCAATATGCTTTATGCTCTAACTCCACCGGAAGGTGGCATGCCTTGCCATAGACCAACCGAAAGGGAGAGGTCCCAATCGGTATCTTGTAGGCCGTCCTATAAGCCCATAGAGCATCATTCAATCTTTGACTCCAATCTTTCCTTGTTGACTTCACCATATTTTCCAAAATTCCTTTAATCTCGCGGTTGGAGATCTCTGCTTGTCCATTTGTTTGAGGATGGTAAGCCGTGGATGTCCTATGATGGACATGATAGTGCTTCAAAGTGGCGGCCATCATTCTATTGCAAAAATGAGTCCCTTGATCACTTATGATGGCCTTAGGCACCCCATACGTACAAAAGATGTTAGTGCGAGGAAAATCCACCACAGTTTTAGCATCATCACATCTAGTAGCCTTAGCCTCTACCCACTTTGATACATAGTCCACCGCAACAAGGATATAAGCAAATCCACATGAAATAGGAAAAGGCCACATGAAATCGATGCCCCATATGTCAAAGACATCATTAACCAAGATGGGCACTTGGGGCATCTCATTTCTAGCCGAAATATTGCCAACCCGTTGGCATCTATCACACTTCCTACAATGTTCATATGAATCTCTAAAGAAACTAGGCCAAAAGAAACCGATATCTAGGATCTTCCTAGTGGTCCTCCTAGGCCCAAAGTGTCCTCCACAAGCATGCTCGTGACAAAAGCTAATAACTGAGGCAATATCAAAATCAGGGATGCACCTTCTAAGCAATTGGTCTACTCCTATTTTCCACAAATAAGGGTCATCCCACACATAAAATATAGCCTCATGTTTAAGTTTCATGCATCGTGCCTTAGAATAAGAGGGAGGAAATGTACCTCCCACCAAGTAATTAACGATTGGAGCATACCAAGGTGGTTCGGTCGAGAGAGCATAGAGGTGCTCGTCCGAAAAAGTCTCGGTTATGGACCCGGGCTCCTCGTCTTGAATAATGCGGCTCAAGTGGTCGGCCACTGTATTCTCAATACCCTTCTTGTCCTTGATCTCCACATCGAACTCTTGCAATAACAAGATCCATCGAATTAGCCTTGGCTTGGCCTCCTTCTTAGTCATCAAATAACGAATGGCGGCATGGTCTGAGTAGACGACAACCTTGGTCCCGAGCAACTAGGACCTGAATTTTTCTTGGGTGAACACCACGGCTAATAGCTCTTTTTCAGTTGTGGAGTAATTCCTTTGGGCCGTGTCCAAGGTCCTCCAGGCATAGTGAATAACGACCGGCCTTTTCTCCACCCTTTGGCCTAGTACCGCCCCAACGGCGTAGTCGCTAGCATCGCACATGATTTCGAAGGGTAATTCTAAATCCGGAGCTTGGATGATGGGTGTGCTAGTGAGAGCACTCTTCAACTCATCAAATGCTTCCTTGCATTCCTTGGTGAATTCAAAAGGGACTCTTGCACTCAAACTGTCACAATATACAATAGCCTGATCATGATGTAGACCAAGATCACTGACTAATCCCTTTAACCATATCCCCTCTTTAGTAGCTTCTATCAACGCCATATACTCTGCTTCAGTAGTAGACAAAGTAACCGTAAGCTGTAAGGTTGCCTTCCAACTAACAATAGAACCACCAAGAGTAAATATGTAACGAGTCATAGATCTTCGACTGTCAACATCTCCAGTATAATCAGAATCTGTGTAACCAGTCACCAAACACTGTGAATCACTCCCATAAATGAGACCCACGTCAGATGTACCTCTAAGGTATCTGAAAATCCTCTTCACCCCTTGACAATGTTCCTTCTCAGGTTGTCCCATAAATCTTCTGACAACACTAACAGCATGGGCAATATCAGGTCTAGTGCAGACCATGGCATACATCAGACTTCCTACTGCACTAGGATATGGGACTCGAGCCATATACTCCTTCTCAGCTTCAGACTGAGCTGCAGACACTGAAGACAGGCGAAGATTAACAGCACTGGGTGTATCTATAGGTTTAGCTGAAGACATTCTAAACCTGGATAATATCTTCTGAATATAACTCTTATGTGACAAGAAAAGCTTCTTCTGACTTCTCTCCCTGTAGATTTCCACACCCAATATTTTCTGAGCAGCACCCAAATCCTTCATCTAAAATTCAGCACTAAGAAGATCCTTCAACTTCTGAATATCAGACTTGGACTTTGCAGCTATAAGCATATCATCGACATATAACACCAGATAAATCATCAAACCATCTCCAAGTTTGTTATGATAAACACAACAATCATATGAACTTCTGGTATAGCCTAGCTTAATCATATAATTGTCAAACCTTTTATACCACTGCCTCGGAGACTGCTTGAGTCCATACAAAGACTTCTTTAGCTTGCAAACATAGTCTTCTTTTCCTGGAACTTGAAACCCCTCTGGCTGAGTCATATAAATCTCCTCTTCCAACTCTCCATGTAGGAACGCTGTCTTGACAACTAGTTGCTCCAGCTCAAAATCCCGATGTGCTACTATTGCAAGTAGCACTCTGATAGAAGTATGTCTGACCACTGGCGAGAAATCTCATTATAGTCAACCCCTTCTCTCTGCGTGAATCCTCTGGCAACAACTCGAGCTTTATACTTAATCCCCTCAGCTGGCAATATTCCTTCCGTCTTCTTGAAAACCCACTTAGAAGTAACAATCCTTCTCTCCTTAGGTCATTTGCCAAGATCCCAAGTCTGATTCTTGTGAAGTGGCTCCATCTCACCTCCCATTGCAGCAAGCCATTGTGTAGACTTACTACCAGAAATAGCTTCTTTATAGGTAGACGGCTCATGAATATCCACCTCTTCAGCAACCTGTAGTGCATAACAAATCATATCCTCAAAACCATACCTCCTTGGAGCTCCAACACCCACTCTTCTAACACTATCAAGAGCTATGCAATGGTGGCATGTTTCTGAAGGTTGAGGATCATCTGATTCTGGCGTATCAGCTTCAGTGATAACGTTTTGATCTTCTCCACCTTGGTGCTGCATTTCACTCCGTTCCGAAGTAATTTGCAGCTCCACCTGTTTATCAACACTACCACTTTTCTGCACAATAGTTGACTTCACTGTAGAGTTAAGCATAGAACCTTCATCAAATATTACACTTCTGCTAAGTATAACTCGCTTCTCAGACGGTGACCAAACTCTATATTCCTTAACTCCATCCCCGAACCCAACAAATATACCCTTTTTGGCCCTTGGTTCTAGTTTACCTTCATTAACATGATAGTAGACAGTGCAACCAAATACTCTCAGTAAAGAATAATCTGCAGGCTTACCAGATGATCAGTCGATATTTCGACTAATTATTCACTACATTCGAGGAAGGATTACGTTCATTCTCCCGGCAAACTATCTATATTTGATGTCTTTCTCTAGTGTTTCAGGTAAAATCGACATATCTTCGCTCCTTGGAGCCAAAGTGTTGAGAAGAACGAAAGATCGATCGAAAAAAGCCAAAAATCGAAGTTATGTCAGAACAGCCCGTTACAGACCTCAGTGCCCGTTACACCTTAGGCTGTAACGGGTGTAACGGTTCTCAATATGTCAGAGATTCCGGGCAGTCCCGTTACAAGGCTCATCAACCGTTACAGCTGGGACTGTAACGGGTGTAACGGGACCAATTTTCTCAAAGATTTCAGCCTCGCCCGTTATAGCCGTTACAGCCGTTACAGGCTCGACTGTAACGGGACCGTCGGCTGGCAAAAACTACAAGTCGTTTCTAAATTCAATTTTTGGGCTTTTCGGGCTTTTTAGACGGTCTATATAAGGAAACACAAAGCAGAATAGACTGTTGTTGTTGATTCTTTGGAGAAACCCTAACTTGGGAGAGAAGACAAGCTTTCATCGTGAGGATCAACGAGCCAATCGTCTACGGTTTATTCGTTTCTTCCTTTACTTACACTGTTTTTGGTTAATCGCCATGAATAGCGAGTAGTCTTCTCTATTCCGGGATCCTACGGATCCCGTGCTATGTAACCCTAACTCTCATGTGATCAATTAAAGTTATTAATTATGCGATTCGAATATTCAATTTCATTGTGTGCTTAATTTTATCGTTCTATGCATGTATTTACATCAAAGGGTATGTTTGCATTGATAGAACGTATTTAGGTTATATGCCGAAAGGTGGATGGGCCCTAGGGATTAATCGGATTGCATGAAATTGATGTTAGGTCATGTTTACATGATTTAATAGGAAAACCTTTAATTTAATAAATCAAAATCGTTGATAATCCGTGGATGGGCGGCGTTCAACGATTGAGATTAATCTAGACAATGATCCGTGGATGGGCGGCTTGTCTAGTGTTATTTCGGTTATATTCCATATTCGATAGCATGAATAATTAACGTAGAATGATTGCATGATTAGTGGGGTTAGCACGGGTGAAGTACGGATTCTGGGATTCTTTCTCTGATTAAATACAACCATTAATTTTCTGCCATTTAATTTCTGCAATTTACAAACAATCAAACCTTTGTCATTCAGAATAGCTAAATAGGTCACTTGTTACCTAGTACTCACACGCATTGCTCCTAGGATCGACCCTTGGATTACCAAGGATTATAAATTTTGTTTGACTGCAATTTGACCCCTAAAACTAATACTTTGACAACTATAAAGGGTTAAAAATACGCTTGTCAAAATGGCCCCGTTGCCGGGGAGCAGCGTTTAGTGTGATATTAGATTTAACGTGTGTAGTTTAGACTATTCCATTTTTTATTAAATTTTTGTACATACTCTATATACTTCTGACCTTCACTAATCACTTTTAGTAATCCCGATAGGACCCCATAAAGGAACGGGAGCTGTTGAGAGGTTCCATATTGCCGAGCCGAAGGGCAGGGCAGCACTTCTGTACGTGATCGTAGTATGTCACGTCGTCTCGTTCCCGCTGCATCGAAGAGTACCTATGCACTATGTTCCGGTTCACTGATAAGGAAGATAGAGTTGGGATGGGGGTCTACAATGTGATACTTAAGTATGACCCGGGGAGATAGATGCTAACTATGGGTAGGAAGCAGGAACCATTATTACAAAATTTCGGGGCGTTACAAATATCTTATACTACCATCAATCGAAAGAGCGGAACGACCAGAGAAAGAAGTGAAGTTAGAAAGCCGTATGATAGGTGGTAACTATCTTGTATGGTTCGGGGGGTAATCGGCGTACTCCGATCAGTGGGGGGAATCTTTGGCTCTATCGAACATACAGGGAATTGGAGGTAGCATTCTACCGATGTCAAGTCATGGACTGGTTCCTTCAGCCCTTTTTCTATGTGTTGGTGTTCTATATGACCGACATAAGACTCGACTTGTTAGGTATTACGGAGGTTTAGTGAGCACCATGCCGAATCTCTCTACCATTTCCTTCTCTTCCACTTTGGCCAATATGAGTTCACCTGGTACTAGCAGCTTTATCGGGGAATTTCTCATCTCAGTAGGAGCTTTCCAAAGAAATAGCTTAGTAGCCACATTAGCAGCGCTTGGGATGATTTTAGGCGCGGCGTATTCCCTTTGGCTATATAATCGTGCGGTTTCTGGAAATTTAAAACCCGATTTCCTCCATAAATTCTCCGATCCAAATGGCAGAGAAGTTTCCATATTTTTACCTTTTATTGTTGGAGGGGCGACCGTCCGTTGAACTACCAAAGAAAAAAGGGTAAACCAATGTGATCATGACATTGTAGGTGCTTGCGATGGGACGGGTGCGACTTCCCTCAGTTGGTTTGGGTGGCATAGCCCGTTGCAGAAGTCCCCTTTTGATCCATTTCTTTAGTCTTTAGGGAGCCAAAGCTTTACTAATAAAATAAGGCTCGCGCAGGGGCGCTCACGTTTTTTGGTTGAGCCCTATATTTCTGGGTGGGACCGAGAGAAAGAAAGGACGGGGGGAAACCATGCATGGTACTTCTCGACCGTGTCTCCGAGGGACAGTTGAACGAGCGACTCATGAATGCTGCCGGGTTGGACGAGCCAATAACTCGAACGCGTTCGGTCTATTTTTTGAACAAGAATCACAGCGTTACCTTACCTTCACCATGATACGGACTCCAAGTTCTTATGGCAGAGCACGAAGAGATTTATCATCAATGGGAATGGAAACCAGAAGCACGACCGGGGTCTTCGTAGTCCGAGATAATAAAACCATCAGTAAGAGTAACGTAAGCATGATACTTTTTGGTAGTACCGGTGAACCAGATGGCCGCGGCGATGGAATCTGGGGCGGAGGACTCGTAGTATCTCTCTAGATCTGGCAAAAGCGAAAGACCCCCTAACGTAATTCGAATGGGGGCTGACAGCTGAGCCCACTCTGGCCTCGCGGGGCGGGCCCCTGTGGTTGCGAGCTGGAGCTGCCATAGCTTATGGCTAGAGCAATGGGAGGGGGCCGGCGGGGCCCCAGCAGAGATAAAAGTAAAGATAACGAGCGCTCCGCTTTCTTAAAAGCAAGGACCACTACGGGAGGTCAAACCAAGGACCTATGGAAGTCGGGGCTCGTCCCCGGTCAATATACGATCAAACAATAGGAGGCCTTAGCACTTACCTCTTTTTTTATTGAAACAAATACCATAGGGGAAAAGCTCGTACAGTTCCCTACCAAGACAACAGAAAGTCTCAACGGATCCTCCGCGCGCTAGGCATACCTCTTCCGCGCGTCTTTCTCGTGGCGGGAACAGAACAACCGGGAAAGACCTGGCCGACCTGCCCAGGGCTCGAGGGCGAGCTTTATTTAAGAGAGAATGGGGAGTGAATCGAAAGGCTTCCGTTTCCTTTCTTGGTTTGGGGGCTTTCGGGCCCCTCTCGATCTTATTCGTAGTTGGGAAGGGGGAAGGAGTCTAAATCGACATTAATGAACCATCATTGATGGACGTTGCACATGACACGATCAATTTGACTCAAGGTCCGGCGCTAATAGAAGTTGCTTACTCTCCTAGTAGCGAAGGAAAAGGGCAGGGCTTTTTTCTTAGTATTAGTGGGCGGGTCTCATGAGATCTATGCCGGCCGTCGGAATCAAACGAAGGTGTCGAAGGACCATTCGATTCATTAAGGGGCATAGGTCTAGGCCTATTTGTTCGGTCAATCACCAAAGGCGGGGGGGAACCACTATGGACGAGACCCCCGGCCTCGATTCTTTTGCATAGTCCGGGGACAGGCCGCAGCAGAGCAGCGGGGCATAGCGGCGCCCTCGCCTGGCGCCATTCCCGGACCTAGCAGCAGACGGGCGGGCCGTGTCTGAATTCAGACCGGACCAGACCAGACTCTTCTTTGTTTGAGCTGCTCCCACGCACGCAGACCGGGCCGGGCGCAGGTGCCAGATCCAAAAAGTCGAGTTTCAATCAGCCTAGTGCACCAACCACGTGGTACGACGGGAACTCAAAGACCCGGCGAATGATGGCCCACCCAAGAGCGCTCATGTAATATGGGAACTCATGGCTGGAAACAATCCTTATGATTTTGATATCCGTTAGGAATAATAAGAATCAAAGTCCAGGTTGGTTGGTGAGCCTAGTGATAGGAGACTATCTAGCTTGGTTCGGAGAGCACTTGTTGGGTTAAAGATTTTTTTTTGCTAAATGTTACGGCCTAAATGTTGAACTATTGACCCTACTTGTTCGGATGGGTGTTCACCCCAAAGTGTTCCCGGACCGCATGCATACATCCGTAAGTAACTTAGTGCAACATGGAAACTTTAATTGATAGGAATCAGCAAAAAAAATAAAAATGGATCAACATCTTAATGTTTATTTGATAGATTTTCCTCGGGCTGAGGAGTGCCCACATGAGTTCGTTGAGGTGTCTACACAGGACTGTGGTCCTATGTCGAGAGTTCGGCTTGCTCCACCTAAGTAGAACGAAAAGAAGGAATTGGAAAAAAAGGGGAAAAAGCCAGAATCTGCGCCCTTAGATTCCGTTTCTAGAGGTTCCTGACGTACTGGAGTTGTAGTAATACCATTAGAATTTCTCTTTGATTATACGTTCCCGAAACGGATCCTATCAAATATTTCACATTTTCTATGATCATTTCTATTTTAGGTATTCGGGGAATCCTCCTTAATAGACGAAATATTCCTATTATGTTAATGCCAATTGAATCAATGTTATTAGCTGTGAATTCGAACTTTTTGGTATTTTCCGTTTCTTCGGATGATATGATGGGTCAATCATTTGCTTCATTGGTTCCAACGGTGGCAGCTGCGGAATCTGCTATTGGGTTAGCCATTTTCGTTATTACTTTCCGAGTCCGAGGGACTATTGCTGTAGAATCTATTAATAGCATTCAAGGTTAAAGATGACTCATAGAGAGTTACCAAAATACGAAGTTCTCTTTTACTTTTTTTTTACTTGGTTGGCAGGAAAAGGGCCTTTCTCGCTGGGCGAGCGCATCCGATTTATTCAAAATAAAGTCCTTTCCTAAACCACTTCCCGTTCAGTTGCTGAAAGATAGATATAAGCTTTCTAAATGAGATGGAGTTCCACGAATATGCAGGCTAGAAAGATGCTATTTGCTGCTATTCCATCTTTTTGTGCATCAAGTTCGAAGAAGATCTCAATATATAATGAAGAAATGATAGTAGCTCGTTGTTTTATAGGCTTTATCATATTCAGTCGGAAGAGTTTAGGTAATACTTTCAAAGTGACTCTCGACGGGAGAATCCAGGCTATTCAGGAAGAATCGCAGCAATTCCCCAATCCTAACGAAGTAGTTCCTTCGGAATCCAATGAACAACAACGATTACTTAGGATCAGCTTGCGAATTTTTGGAACCGCAGTAGAATCATTACCAATGGCACGCTGTGCGCCTAAGTGCGAAAAGACAGTGCAAGCTTTGTTATGCCGAAACCTAAATGTTAAGTCAGCAACACTTCCAAATGCCACTTCTTCCCGTCGCATCCGTCTTCAGGACGATCTAGTCACAGGTTTTCACTTCTCAGTGAGTGAAAGATTTGTCCCGGGATATACGTTGAAAGCTTCTATAGTAGAACTCATTCGAGAGGGCTTGGTGGTCTTAAGAATGGTTCGGGTGGGGGATTATCTTAATAATAAATAATACGAATAGAATCTAATTCATGTTCATGCTAACAGAAGAGCGGATCCAATATCAATTTTTCAAATTTTATTTTCAATTTTGAGGGTGGTTTACCTGTAGGTTTGTTGCCTTTCCATGTTTTCTTCTTTTTCTTGGATGGTTTGTGGTCATAGAGTTTTGGTTGTTTAGCTTTGACTTCTTCTTTTATGGCTTGGTCTTTGGTCAATTCTTTGAAGGTCTTTAGTGTAGTGGTCTCGTGTACACCTGACGCTCCTAGTGGTTTAGCCCGATCGGATTGGCCTTCGTCTTTCCATTCATCTGTCTCACCGGAATGGTCTTGAGCTTGTGAACGTAAGCCTGATCTTCGTTCTGTTTTCAGTCTTTCAATTTCTTTCTCATTGAGGTATAGTTTGTATAGTATTGTATGTGCCTCATCTATCCTTTGGTTCGTGACTAGTTCGTTAAGTTGTCCTTGCATCCTCTCTTTGTCTGCTATTAGCTCATCTAACATCTGTTCTTTCACAGTTTTAGGGAGACCGTCATTCATATACTTCTCTTCGGACTGGACTTCAGTAGTCTCTTTCATTGTTTTGTCTATTTCTTCTTTCCCTTCGTACTTCCGTAGTTGTTTCAGCATCTCTTCTCTTTCTTTGACTCTCTCTATTACTCTATTGCTCTCTGAGTAGGCTTTCGAGCTCATGAGCCCATCTGCTTTCACTTCTTCCTGTACATCTTCTTTCACATCAGTTTCAAACTGACTCTGTAGTCTCTCTATTATTCTATCTTTCTCAGCATTTTGTTCTTTTAGTTTTCTCACTTCTACTCTGAGTTTGGTTTCAGTATCATCAATGTTGATTCTTAAAGACAGGGTATCTTTTGTTCCCGAGATGGACTCCAAGTTTGACATTGGTTGTCTTTTCACCGATTTCCCATTTATCCCAATCGATACTGAAGGGCGATGTGACATGACCCTCTTTGGTTTTCTCTATATCCTCATATTGGTCCTCAAACCATTCTTGATCAACCAATGATTTGCTAATTCCCTTTTGTTTGATAATGCTTCGTCCGTCTTGAGTCTGAATATTAAAACTTTTAGCTGCTAAGAAGATTCCTTTCTTGACAAGATATTCGCACTTGAACTTGCCTAAATCAATCTCTGAGAGCAAGTTTTCGGGTAGTTGATTCCCTAGCACAACTGAGTCTGTGTCGGTATAGTAACAATCCTCTCTTGAGGTGAATGGATACATATAGATTCGAGCACATGCTGTGATTGCAGCTGACAATTGGACTGCGGATAACTTAGGAGGTTTCCATTCTGTGTCATCCAATTCCTTATTAGTGCTGTATGTCACTACATAGTGATATTCGCTAAGCTTATCTCCATCTTTGATATTCTTCTCCTTGATCAACTTCGTATATTGCTCGTAATCACATATGACAGTAACATTACATTCTGGATTAATCCCAAATCGCCCATACAGAGAATTCAAAAAAATCTTGTAAATATATGACATAGCGTCATTCCCATTTCTCTTTGCCTCTTGTCTTTTCTCAAAGAGGTCTGAAACAAAGCTTTCGAATGGACTGCTATCCATTTTATTAAACAAGTAGCCTTTTAGAGGAATTATTGTATAACCTAGATCCCGTGCATATTTTAATTATTCGGAGTAATATACTCCCACGAACTGACCTGTAGGAAAGATGAGAGTCTTCTTGGAATCCCTATATGGCAAGAAAGGTCTTTTCATATTCGCAGGACACTCGACATAAGCTTCAATAAACCCACATAAGTCGTCTAAGTCACGATCTTCTAATTTACCATGCCATACAGGTTTACCACCTGGCATTGGGAATGATTTCATTATGAACGGATAAAGGGAGTTGACATCATAATAGTAGAGGTTCTCACCATATGGGATATATGCATCGGCATGGCCACCATAATATCCACGCCTAATAAAGTAATCTTCGTTCATAGAAGGTCTATAAATAGGAAATTTTTTATCATCATAATAGCGTGTACGAAAGATAGTAAGAGCTAGTGAGGGGACGGTCAATTTGGACACTATATCCACGCTATAGTTAGACCTATTAATCTCTTGAGCTTTGAGCGTAATCCCACCTAAGAGCCTTATATCCTGTTTCATGTATTCCAATAATAGGTTTTTCTGATCGCTTAGATTCTCCACTGTCACCGATTTGTGGTCGATGTTACCTTTGGCTCCTAAGGGTCAATATAGTGGTATCAAATAGAACATGGCATTTGCGAGGCCGCTAACGCTAGTTTTGGAACCCTTGCGTAGATTAGACCTTCGGCAGCAAACTCGCGTTAAAACGAATAATTCTGGTCTTCTAGCCCATATTCAATTGTTTAGCTCAGAAATCACCATATGGTATCTATTCTGTTTGCATCTTGCCTCTTCACGGGTTCAGTTCTGGCCTCGTGCCACCCGGTGTGGGATGCCTCTTTTTCTTACCGAGGAAGAGTTCGCCCTTTAGCCGAATTCTCAACATTCAAAAATGACTAGTCCGAGATGAGTAGATCAATCGCACTGGTCATCGACCTGCTAGAGCTTACAGAGGAGGCGGGGGGTTGACCCTTGAAATGATAGATGTTGACTCCCACCTATGCTTTTAGTAGACTAAGACTCAGACTAATGAATATATTAGCACTGCAAGGGTAGGAATATTCCTAGTCAACTATTTGAATACTAAGAAGACTTTGATTCCTACATCGTTTGTATCTCCGATCCTCAATCCGTTGATTCCGAACCCAGGGCAAGCAAATAGGCACCTTTCCCTAGAGTTCTTTCTCGGGGGCTACTAGTTGCGGCTCTGAAGTTCCCGATTTAACAGAGTTAGATAAGCCAACTCCTACCTTTTCAGAAGTCCGGAGAGCGGTAGCCTAGCCTCTTCACATCCATCCTAGATATGGCACTTTCTTCTAGGGCCACATCCCAGTATATACGAGCAAGACCTGATGGCATGAGATCTTCTTTCCAATAGGTCCCCCTGAGGCCAAAAGAAACTTGCTTTCCTCTGCCGGTAGTAGACTCAAGATAACTCCCGTTCAAGCGAAGAATTGAATTGAGGCGAAGACTAGTATAGTAGAGGAGTTTCTTCCGTTGTCCCAGATCCGTGTATCCTAGAGCCCCAACCTAACCTCGCGGCAAACGAAATCGTGAGTTTGACCGGTCCCGTGGATCTATCATCTGGGTTTGCAAGCGTACCTTTCTCTGGAATAATCTTTCGCTTTAGCCGGCTAATGGCTAATAATGATATCTATTCTATTCTTTCGACTTTCACCTCTGAAAGATCCTTGCCCGGGCCAAGCAAATATGCCCTCTTTCCCGGGATCGGGCCCTAGAGCCCAACCGAAGTAATAGAAAATGCGAGAAAGTGGAGGAGATTTCCCCAACAAAATAACTCTGGAACAATCGGTAAAGCTCAACTCTTCCTTAATAAGCTCTACAACAAAACTAAGGACATTAGGAGGACAGATACTGTTACACAAAAGAAAGGCGGCACCATTTTAACCTATATCACTCACACATGGGGCACGTCAAACTAAAGTTTTCTATTGCTAAGATGCCACCTTAGGGCCGAGCGCAATGGAGGAGCTTCGCCAGGAGGTACATGATGGCTCCTTACTCGTATTTTCAAATGATACTTCTTTCGGAATAGGCGAATAGCGCCTTTACTCCATTCCTAATAGGAATGGGTGCCTGTAAGCGCACTATACAAATATATATTATCCTGCCCATACCCAAACACAGACGAAGAAGGAAGAAATGCAGGCTCATTAACAGCTCTAACCGTTCATTCATTCATTAAAAATTCTATTCCTTTTAGCCCTTTTGAATTGAATTCCTTCCAAACCAAAATGAAACCGGAGAATAGACTTCAGTCTTTAGAACTACTTACTTACACCGCTCGATCTACTATGAAAGAAGCTGGAAAAGATCTTCTCGGGGGCACGGCCAGCTAAGGCTATCAAATAGGTAAGCGTCTTATTCCGATACAAGAGCACGATCAATTCTAGATTCCACGTGTCTGTTAGTGTGTCGGCGCCCACACCAGGTGAACTTACTACCAGTCATAGTAACATCAACAAGGAGACACCACCTGTGCCTTCTCGAGCTTTGGATCACAAAGGTTTATTTATCCTGCCCCTATATATAATATAGGGCTAGAGCATCGACGGAAAACATTCCTCGCAAAACCAGTAAATCGACTACAGC
>JAUCNB010000021.1:580000-595000 GCA_033675215.1 Rhodiola kirilowii
TCGTGTGTCCACGGGACAAATCCCATTTGAAATGGATGGTGTGAGTTTGTCAAATGCTCGACAAGCCGCTACATTAGCGGCGCATAAACCATGTTCGTCAACCAAGTTTGTTCAGTGGTCGTAACGTAATTGCTTAGTGGGGATAAAGCGGGCCGGGATTCAAAGTAGGGCATTTTCTCTATGTCTTTTTCTTTTTTTTTTCATATACTTTTTTTACGCATTAAGGACGTACGTCCCCATCCTAAAAAAAATTTTCACGTGGAATAAAGAGATGAAGTTTGGTATCCGATTCTAATATAGTTGGAAGGGGGTCGAAATTCAACCTATTGTGGAAGGCTATAAAAAGCCCCCTATACCTCCTAAACCTGAAACTAAGTAGTTTGAAGCAAAACTTAGATTTGTATGAGGTGAGGGAGTACCTCCAGAAAAAGATGTAGGCCTCAGCAAAGGAAGAACTACATTGGGCTTGATCTCAGTTAAGCTGAACAAGATTATGTAGGCAAGCTCTTTAAGTGGGACCCCGGCCCTGCTGGTGTATAAGCATCAAGTGAAGATGAAGTAAGCATGGCTTTGTTTGCGTACCTCTATATGGATAAAGGAGGTTTTCTATTAAATCGATGTCTACGCTTCCCACTTTGAGCGCGAACCCCCACGTGCGATTCTACCTCCGGACCTATCTTAGAGTCGTCTAGAGGCTGAGATTGGTGTTCGACTCCCTTTGAGTAAGAACTTAGGACACGGCTTGTTGACCGGTAGGGCATTGATCATAAGTATTGGTTTTGACGATTCCTAACTTACATGGAAGAATGCCCGAGATGTCGACAACCCCGGCCTCTGAGAGAAAGGATTGAAATGAAGAATTTGCTCTGACATCGGTAACGAATCTTCCCGGGGTCTGTGCCGGCTTTTGAGTTCCTGGTCGATGGTCAACCTAAAGCGGGTCAACCTTTCTTTCTTTAGAGCGATAGATGCTAGGTTTCAGCTTTCTTCTCTCCAGAGGGATATATATTAATAATTAGATTAACGACCCCGCTTTCCTTCGAAGTCGACATGCCTTTTGACTTGCTTTATGCCGAATGCCGAGTTTATACTATGCTTTTCCCTATTGATAGGTGACGCTGTAGAGAGCTCTAAGCAGGTTGTTGGAGAAAGAGGCCATTATGAAAAAGAGGGCCACGCTCGCATTGGTTCTATGGGCTAAAGGAAGAGTAACCACATAACTAGTGGCAAACTAACCATTTCTCTATATCAACTTATTTGAAGAAACTTAGCGCTTCTTATCTTACTTAGGATACCTGTTCTTACTTAGGAGGGAAGTATTGGCTTGAGGCGTTCCTGTAGCTGTCTGATTCCAAGTATGAGTCTTCCACCGCGCAGTTTTCTCATCTATATGGGAGATCCATTGGAGAAGTCGATTGAATTGACTTTGTAATCTGCTTTCTTTTTAATGAATCTTCCATCTTTGCCCGGCTTTATATTTATAGATTAGTGGCCAGAAGTCGGATAAAAGCATTAGGTTTAGGAGCGGCGAATGGGCTCGAATCCCATATCTGCTAAAGTGTGATGGTAGTCGTCTTTGATCGAGATCGATATTCTAATTTGGTAACTCAGATGGAAAGCTAGCCCGATCTAATAAGCGATCTAAAAGAGGTTAGAGGAATAGTTCAACTCAGACGAGAAAGCGGCCTTCCTCTATAAAGATGGATTCCTGTAATCGGCGGCATAGAGCAGGAAGTCTCAATAGCAGAAGAAGTCAGCTGAGCAACTGGGAGCCATAACCGGAACTGGAATGAATTCAAGATCCCGGACCTAAAGAAAGAAGAATGACTCGTTTCCCTCCTTCGCTGAACATCATCCGAAAGGCGCTTATTGACATCCGTGTCCGTTTCGGGAACTATTCCAACAGCTACGGACGACTAATAAGATCAGAAAGATCAGGAGACTCGCCCGCTACTATAATAAAATAATGGCTCAAAGTTCTGTAGGATAAAAAACGCAAGAAAGCTCACTTCAACAATCTCTTTCCTATTTCGTTGCTATGATAGGTATTCTGTCTTGGAATGCGAGAGATAAGCCACTGAAGCCCCTCCTTAAACTCAATTTTCATAGGTGGGAGCTCTCACTAAGGTGATACGTCTTGAATTCCCCTTTGGCCGGAGGAAGATCAAATGACTCTCTTTCGAGTGAAGCTCTTTCCCCGGGTTTATTTAAGAATGGGCCCTTCCTATAACCTAGGGATATGTCTTCCCGGAGCTGACCCACTAAGCAAAGTTAGAGGCTGAACCTCTTTGTCACCGCTTTCCTCAGCTTCCGGCTAATAGGGATGTCGTAACCCGTTAGCCATGGCTCACATAGCTAGTCTGGCCTAAGGTAGCTCCCTTATAAGACTGGAATAGCTTTTTAAAAGCCCGGTGAAGAAATTAAAAAATATTCTGTGAGTGAGACAACGATTCACTACTGGGTCTATATCGTTCTAATCTTTCTTACCTTCTCTCTTATATGCTATATCACTTGGCTTATCTTTGGCCTAAGCTTCTTTTTGAAGATAGGTTTCTCTATCGGGGGTCGAGCCCTCTCCTTTGCTTTAGTAAAGTGTGGCCTCTCGGGGGGACTTGCCTGGGCAATAGGATGTGTTTTGCGAGCACTATTCAGTGCCGAGGAAATGCCTCTTTGGATGTATCCATCTGGGGCTGATGCTGGCTCAGAAGCAAGCGTAAACCAAGTGCCGAACAGGAGTGAGGCAGGCCCTTCTCATCCTGGGCCGAGGGAATCCAACTCTCCGCGGAATTCCTTTCCATCGGTCCCCTCAGACCTATCACCCTTACCTGCGGGCTCGGTTCCATCTGTCCCATCATTACCATCTTTGGGTGGTGATGTTGAGGTCGAGCAGCCGGCCCCCATCCAACCTCAGAATGAGAGAAATGAGCCGCAGTCGCCAGCACATCAGGATCCCGCTCCATGTAAGGATCCTGCTTGGATCTTTCAACACGACACCATTAAACATCGGATTTCAACTGTGACTCCACAACGGGACGTAAACGACGATGAAATTGATACCATAATTTCATTAAAAAGGGGTATTATAAGTCGCATGGCCCAGTTGGATCCCCATCAATTCTGGACTCAGCAAAAAGACAGCTTGGTCGCTCACGGAATCTTAAATAAGAATGCGGAGTATACTAGTCAGACGCTGATGGAGCACTTTACTAAATTAGAAACCGAAGAAGGGAAAAAGTCTTGTATTTATCAAAAACTTCTCAAAACAAGAGAAAACTTCGCATTAAACGGCCAATTTAATTAAAGCTCTATTAGTTAGAAATTATTTGTCAAACAAGCTCTTTCTTTAAAAAAACTGGAAAGAATCCTTACTACTATATACGAGGGCCACCTAGCTTAGGCTAGTCATAATTCGTGAATACTCCTTGCCAGGGCTAGGGATCCTCCAATTCTATTATATAAGTGAATGGTGCTGCATCTTCTTAGTGAAGGGTGGGTGGACTGGTGAGCCGCTTACGCTTTAAGTGAGGAGACAGCAGCTATCAAGCTTAAAGTAGTCCCTAGACCAGACAGAGGTTCTAGGGGGAGTCCGGATAGAGGATTCCTTTAAGCGGTCTGCCCGCAGATGTAGGAAGGCTGAAATTTCAGCCTCTCGAACTGCGTACCAAAAGCAACTCTATTGTCGGAAAAATAGGCTTGATCAGAGCCCTGCCAGTTCGAGTCTGGCGAGTTGCTGAAAAGAATGAAAGCAAGCAAGAGATAAAGATCTAGTTAGACTTGCCAGGTAAAACCTAAAAATTGATGGAGAATCATTGCTAATCCTCAATCCTCATCCAATCCAACTCAAGCACCAGCAAAGGGAAGAACTTCTAACTCGCTGGCAGGAAGAAGAGATTGCAACTTGAATTGCAACTCCCACTGGGTGCACCGCCACTAAGACGAGCTCCCCTAGAAGAATATATCTATCTATCTATTATCATTAGCCAGCCTTGAAGCAGGAAGTGTTTTACCTTTTCGCAAGCACTAAGTAAGCAAGCTACCTTAATGAAGTTCAGAAATTCCTTCTTTTTCCTTCTGTACTTTACTAAAAGTCTGGTTATATGATTGAGTACGAGATGTTCGAATAGTTCCGATTCAAAAGCAGTAATCAATGAATTCTTCACTTCCGGCCATAGGGAGAGGATTGGAACGGCTCAATCCGTTGCTTGTTCGCGCAGTAGTTTGATTGCTGGGGGTATGAATTCTTTCGAGTAGTCTAGTGACAGCAACAAATCATACTATAGGTATTCATCATACTCACGCAACAAAGAACCTAACAGAACTTGAAAACAAAAAGATTAGAATACCATCCCCACATAGCAAATGGCCACGGGCTCGAAATCGGATGGAGTTCTTCCGCCGGTGAGTGTATCATCTTCGAGTGTCGCTGGCACTTATCCCATTTGCGGACATACCTTCTGGCATCTGCCTGCATATATGGCCAAAAGTACCCCAGCGATTCGACTTGCCTTATCAGATGCGGCATTACCTGTTGATTGCGGTGTGCATGGCAACAGATTCTGGGCATGCAAAGAAAAAAAAGATCGGGAAGGACACATCTAACAGCTACTCACGAGATGGCAAAGCAAAGGTAAGAAAGGCAATTGGCCTACTCGAGACATTGAATAGTGTCAGTTTATGTCATGAGCTCCTTTTCAAGCAGCAAGAGGGCTTTCTAACAAAGAGAACGGCGCATTCGAGAACATCTCTGCGGGGATATCGTAACTATTGGATTCACCGCAAAGAGAGCAGCTCCTTCTCTTGCATTTGAACCCTCGGACCCGGATAAGCAAGGGGATTCTAGTTCTGATTCAATTGCAAAGAGCGCTAGGCACCGAAAGCTTCAGTCAACACAGTCCTATCAACTTCCGTCGGATTGTAAAATAAAAGACATGCCTACATTAGTAACTAGCAACCTTCACTATGCGAAATGGAAGGGCTAGCAAGACACTAAAGCAGTAAAGCAAGAAAGCAAGCATACATTCCTCAACTACTGATCTATCTGTTTATGAGTGGAGTGGATTGGTAGCCGAAGACCAAAAGCCTGCCCTTTAACTGGATCTCCAGCTTGGTACTTTATATTATTATATATAATGGGGCACGGCACCTAAGCTAAGTCAGACCGCTAGCGCTTTCTAACCGTTGTTGGCTCTCCTTGCTTTCATTTCAAGTTCAGACGTTAGCAAGATGAAAGAAGGTCGGAGTCGTGAACAGGAAAAGCGAAGACCGGTTATGCCGAGAGGACAGGGAAAGGAACGATAAGTAGGTGGGGGAAGCTACTCAATCACAGAAGTCTTGGCCCAGTCAACCTCTAGACCCTTTTAGAGACAGGGTGCCCCAAGACAAAACCCTCTTTCCAGTAGTTAGTAATCCAAAGTTGATACAGAAGAAGAATCTCATAAAGTAAGTGAAAGCAGCTAAACCCTCGTACCCCCTAGTGTACTCCACACACGTGCTATCGGTTCTAGAATAAAGAATGCCCAGGCAAGTAAGACAACAAGCAAATAAGCATGCCTTAACCCATGGAGTCTTTCCTTCTAGTGCGTCAGTTGGGGAAGAATAGAATATATAGAAAAGAACTAAGGCTAGTGGGATCAATCCCAGACCAAGGAGTGTAGCATTTTGGCTTGAACTGCTTTGACTTACTTAAAAGATAGGGAACTCGACAGGCCGACATAGAGGAAGAAAGCCTATTGAAGCAAGATCGGACTTGGCATAGTTCCAGTACGACTTTCCCTCGAAGCTTGAAAAAGGCTTTGAGGAGGGCTTGCTTCATTTGATCTTTCCCATCCCAAGAGAGATGGTGAAGTGGGCTTCTTTCACGGCCGAATCATAGAAGAGAAGGGCGATCTTCTACTCGGCTTCTGCTCTAGTGGTTGAACGCTTCTCCCTTTCATTGGCTTCCACCGGCCTGAACTGTCCTAGTCTGAACTCTTTCACCTCGTCAACTCGGACTCGGGCAAGCGGGTTCACTCGTATCCTCTTTTCCTTTGGGGTTGGTTACTGCCCCATCCCTTGAATTGCCTTGGGACCGGCCATCAAAGAAAGATCTGAACATTTGCGTAGATGAGATCACGAGACCAAGCCAGTTCACATCCTCTTCTCTTGGTCTTCGAGTGCTGGGAGAAATCCCTATCTTCTCTCGCTCGATTGGGCGCTACTTGCCTATTGACAGAAGTCATCTCCGAAAAAGTCTTCGTGCTCAACTCGCTTTGTTTGTTGATGTCACAAGGGCTGGAAGAGGAATTGCCCGATTCGATGTTGGAGCTGCGGAGCTTCCTTACCTTACCAATGAAGCCTGAGATTAGAGTCGGAATCGGTGAAGCTTCTTTCCGCTCCCCTTGATTCTTGCGTTTTGGGGTTGGCTACTCAATCAATAGCGTCCGTGAAGTGATTGATGTTCGATTGGGCTTTCGCCCTTCAAGGTCTTAGGAATCGATTGAATCATCCCTGTACTTCTACTCGATAGAGTGATCGAATCGGACGCTGTGCCATTGATTGAATTTCAATAGGCTCTTAGATGGGCTTGTTGAGATAGGTCAGAATGAAGCAACCCTAGTGGAAGGAATATGCCCAGAGGTGGATTAGAGAATAAGTCAATAAGTAAGATCGAAAGGGCAGGGATATCTCTGGGGTAAAGACAAGGAGCCTAGCTAGGTCCCTTGTCACTAATCCGAATCTGCGGAAGAGGAAGAGGCACCCAACATATAAGAATCGGACTAAGAAAAGATGGATCCGTTTAAATGGTTGATGCTTTACTGGTCCCCCGCCTTCTCCTTGATCAAATAGTGTAAGGAGCCTCTTATTTCCCTTTCTTTCTTTTGAAGTTATTTCTTAGGTTTCTTTTCTTCCTGTAATTTTTAGAATCTTAAGACTAGTTAGAGCATAAGGATTAGCAGAATGGTAAAATAAAAAACAATCTTTTTCTTTCCGAAAGTGCCATGTTTAGTAGGCTAAAACGCCAGCTAGCTCACCTCTTGGTTGGTAGATAAGACCTTATGAGACCTAATCTTAGTTTTCCTCTAATAACATCGACAAGTAGACACTTGCCCTGGCACCCGCCTCATGAGCAAGAGGAAGAACATCCACAACCGGAACAACTTTATCTGATCTGGAATCCTCTTGAAGAGACCTACTTTCTAGCGTGAAAACCTCGTTTCGATGCTCTATCAGAATAGTATTTATGATTCCACCTCAACTTAGATTATTAGAGTCTAGTAATAAGATCGATGAAGAGGGAAGCCCGCCCTATTGAGAGAGTCTTCCTCAGCTTGCAGCTAGGCTCTCCACTCCGGCATAGCAGCCTTTTTGCTTGCTTCTTCCTAGACTGGGTAAGAGCTTACGGGAGCAGTTAAGCGTCTAAATCACTCATTCGATTTGAGGGACCCGGAACTCACGTTTTCTAAATAGTTGGCCTTTGAATGTCCACCCCGCTGGGACTCCGATACCTGCCTCCCTGACAACATAGCTTTGCTAGCCCATACGGCCGACTTTATAGCACGAAATCTCTTGTTTGCCGCCCCCTTAGGAAAATCATACAGCAAGGTCCTCGAACTCGCGATTTCCTTTTAACTACTTTTGTCAAATAGAACCTCTTAAAGTGGTTATGCCTTATATTCCTTTCTTCCTTTGCCCAGTCGATTGACTTTCTTTCACAAGTAGGTCTGACTCTCTTCTGAGTTAGCTCTTCTTTTGACTTAGAGTTGTTACAGAAGTGGATCGATTCGATCAAGTGGATAGATTAGATCCTTTCAAGGGAGTCTATGTCAAGTGAACGACTAAAAAGGAATCAAAGAAGCGGAGCTTTTGAGTAAAGAATGGGTCACTCGTGAAAGAGATGGATCAACGTCTGGCCATTTTATTAAGCCTTGGCCCGGCCTTAGCTTATGAGTTAACCTTTTCTTAAAAAGTACTTGTTTGAGCTCTTGATAGGAAAGGACAGAGTAGCCTTAGCTCTTAGCTACCTTATAAAGGTAAGACTTTAAATTGCATATAGGACACCTAAAAAGGAAATTCCTTTGAAAGTAAGTCAGAATGGAAGATTCATATGGAATTTCTATTACATTTCCTGTGCCTGAACGAAAGTCATTAGTTAACATGAGGGTGCCGCATCCAATGCATGAAATTCCGCCTTATAATAAGTGGGAGATTCCGGGGGGGTTGTTGAGTCCCAGGCGTCCGAGGGAGTTTCGTCCAGTTGTAGCGGGTTAGTATCGGCCTAAGAGACCGTTGGGGGAGAGAATCTCCTGTTCGGCTTATGGAACAAAGAGAAGTGAACTGATTCAAATAAGCGAATGATGCCCGGGAAAAGAGGTGAAAGTCGGGTTTCAGAGGCTAAGGGCCTAGGGAATTGGATATACAAAGCTCTCTCGCGCTATCCTACGCAGACTTTAATAGGAAATTAATAGACAAAATTCGGCTTGCACTTGGGAAGAGGTTGGATCAGTAGTTCACTTAGAACTATAAAGGCTAAAACCCCCTTGTTGAAGAGGAAGAGAAACCGGATATTGCTCTTTTAGCTGGGCTGCCTTCGAAAAATTGTGCGCTTGTGACGAGAAAACAAGACTCGCCCATACTATTTAGAAGTAGAAGTGGAATTCCGTTTTCTTTACTTACATGACTTAACAAACTTTCTTCCTCCAACGAATAAAGAAGGAACTACTTAACTTATCCTAAGAAAGAGGATCAGACGAATTCGGCCTTGTCGATCCTATTAAAGACTCCGGCGTACGAGCTAGTTCACAGCTTTGATCGTTTAGCAATGGCGAAAGCTACTTTAGCCCGGTTTCGTGCTTTTCCGCTACGCTTGATTGAAATGTAGAAGATGATTAGTTGGAATTCGGGAATTGGGCTCAGCATTTGGGATTTAAGAATAGTTGACTCCGATTCTTCTGGTCCCGGCAAGCCTTGCATTTGAATTCCTGTTGCTATGAGCTCCCGATTGGGGGGTTGGGACTAAATCAACTGCCAAGCATAGCACTTTTCTAATGCGACGTAGCTGGATATGATCCTTCTTCTTTAAAAAAACCTGGTGCCAGCGGTAAAGGGGGTTGAGCGTCTTGATTCGGCCAAAGACTTAGGCCTCTTCGAGGCGCCTTCGATCAGTCAACATAAGAGTAAACTGGGGTTATTGCCTCTGCTCTTGAAACGAAGTCTGCTACTAATACCTAGAACTAGTCCTAAGTTAGGAGCTTCAGATCAAAGTGCTGCAGGAAATGCAGAAGTAAATTATTTTCCAATTGGAAATATGTTAGAATTCGCTAACTCAGATTCGCTACCTAGCCCTCTTGGCTTTGACATTGTCAGACTCTTTCTTTGCTGCATCATCCCCTAGAGTGGGACCTTTTTTTATTAAGAGACTCTGGCAGGAACCCTGCTCGTTTCAACATTGGAATTTAGAATTTGTCATCTTATTTAAGTGGATCCCCCAGCGGGCTATATTTATACTATACGTAAAAGACCTCATGCGCGAGTAGAAGGCTTGAAGACCTCTTCTCTTATCTAACATCTTAAGGGAATACTCTTTTCATTTCATTTTTAGAAGAAAAGGATCTCTAAGACAGAGACTTTCTCTCCCACCAGTCAGGACGGGTCATGGTAAAAATAAATGATATCTGTAAAGTTATACTCGCTACTAAAGAAAGAAGGTCGAAGCGAAGGAGTCACAAACCTTCAACTCATTGAGGAAAATCTTATCTTTCGATACTATTTGCTCTTGACGTAGTGGCGACCATTTTTCTAAGACTAAGGACCGATAGACGAGACGAATGCGCCCCGTGATGTGATTAAGAGATACTTCTCTTTTTATCTAACAGATTTTTTTTAACTTACTTAGTCTGGAAACTAAGTGCTTCAACCGATGTCTTCACACTCCATCCCCGGAGACCTTCTTTCGTCTACCCTTTCCTAGGACCCCCTCTCAGGTCGATCTGGTTCACTCGTTGCATCAGACCTTCCCTCAACAGAAAAAAATCTTCAAATAGCTGATGCCGGGTAAGAATTTCAACCAGCTCATCTTATACCTACCGACCGAGTTTGGGGGAGCTCCGACTTCTCCTTTTCTAGTGCGGAGCTCATATTCTTTCATTTCTCAATTTCAATAGTTCGGTCCCTTTCCGCTTAATTGCCTTTCTCAACTCAACTCTCGTGGCACTGACCGTAACATCAAGATCTGAAACTCGAATAAGGTTATACTCTTTTAGTTTGCGGTCTTGCCTCGGCATCTGTCTTGTCCGTCTGAATGATGTCCCAATGGAATGGTTTGCTCTGCCTAAGGTCAAGTTACTTTCTCTTGTTTTGACTTGAACGCACGTGACTCACTTGCCCGAAAGAGTGCTTGAACATAACTAAGATTCTCTCATAACGAGGGGGTTAGCCTATGAATACAATTAGCAAGGGGGAAGGAGGATCTCCACTCATTTCATTCATTCAGTGCCTGCGGTGAGGCGCGACCCACAACAAACGAAGGGGGAAAGGAAAGCTTGCTTGCTGTAGCCCTATTTTTGTAGACTAGACTTGGTAAGCCTAAGCTATTTAAGTAGGCTCTCGAGAAGGGCAGGCTCGCTGCTTCGCCAGAAGCGACGAAGGGGGGCTGGGGAAGGGGAGAGTGGCCGAGTGGTCAAAAGCGACAGACTGTAAATCTGTTGAAGTTTTTCTACGTAGGTTCGAATCCTGCCTCTCCCACTTGTTTGTTGTAGACTTCAGAGAAGAGAAAGGAGGCATTCGTCAGCGTAGGAAGGCCAACTGAGCCAAGCTCTTTCTTTTTTTTGCCGTGAAGTGCAATTGTATCGTATGTTAGTTAGAGAGGTTGGCGAACTACTACGATCTATAGATTCCCCATCTATATCCAATCCCAACGAGAATAGAAGCGAGTTGCTTCCGGCTTGGCTTGTAGTCGTAGTCTTTTAGCTTATGTAGTGGTCAGCCTTCCCACATGCACGCGCCCGCCAGAATGCCTCCTTGGTTCGGGACGAAGCCAATACATACGATAGGCGAAGGAAAGCCCCCCAATAGCGCCTGGGGAAGGCAAGTTTGATCGAGGATTGGAGAGGAGAGGTGGAAGAAAAGGCTCGGGATGGATTTAGGAGTCTTTGTGCGAGCCGTATGCGGTGAGAGTCGCACGTACGGTAACGAGGGGGGTTCGCGTCTATACGTGTAGTGTGGTGGTTGGGCCTACCCACCCTATTTGTTCCATGATCTATGGGTCTACTGGAGCTACCCACTTCGATCAATTAGCCAAGATTTTGACCGGATACGAAATCACTGGTGCTCGATCTAGTGGTATTTTTATGGGGATTCTATTTATCGCTGTAGGATTCCTATTCAAGATCACTGCGGTTCCTTTTCGGGCGGCTGTAGGACGGACGGCCGCCTATAGGTGGTAGGGTAGGGTGGGTGGTACCGCTCTGCGGCCAATCTTCCCCTCTAACGCGGGCCGGGCTTAGAGCGCGTGAAACTCATCACTACCTTGTAAGGGCGTTGAGACCATAGCATGTTAAACGAGAGCGCCGCTTTCTCTGTAGTGTTGTCACACAGCTGCCCACCTAGAAGAGCTACTCGCTCTGTAGTGTTGTCACACAAGATAAACACGCCGCCCGCCTGCTGGCCGGGCGAATCGAAGTTATCTTCCGGTCAACTGTCCACCCAGTCAAGTGCAAAAACACAGTAGAATCACGCAACGCACGCTGTTGGTGTGCTTCCTGCCCGCGAGGAAAGAAGAGCGACAAGGTTCAGTTCAGATTTTACTGTTTGCAGCATGGGAGCGGATTACCCAACCCAATAAATCCCTGGGAACAATGAAAAAAAAAGATATCTCGGTAACGAAAACTATAGGGGGCTGTATTGGCGAGATCCAACGGTGAACAGCTGCCCAAAAGAAAAACCGCCTGGAAGTCCGAGGACCTTTAGTACCGTACCCTACCCCCGAACCAGCTGCCTTCGCGCCAAGCAAGACCGCCCTTGTCCCTTTCCTTTCTCCATTCCGCCTCCTTCCTTCTTTGCTTTGTTCCAAATAGAGTCTAAGGCAAAGCTAAAGTGGTTCGTATGCCTACTTTACCTACGAAAGGGAACGCACTTTGTTTCGTTTCCGGGTTTATGGATTGGATTCCGTCAGTGTCACGACATAATCAAAAGGAAGGGAAGGAGTGAGGCTTTGGTTACCGGCGAACGCTTCCAAAGGCGACCCTCTCCTCGTTCCACCCGCAGGCCTATTGGGATAGCAGCCTTCGGGCTTTGCCTGCCCTTTTAATATAGAATTCCGGCTCGGCCCGGGAAAGCGCTGGCAACAACAGAAAGGAAGGGGTCCATGTAGCTGCTGCGCCCGCCCCCTTCTTAGTAAATGGGGCAGCAGGTTCGGCATCTACTACAAAATAAAAGAGAGAATCCACTTCAGATAACCACGCCTCTGCTAGGCAGCGTGTGGAATGGCCGAGAGCGGACCTTTTTGGATATATAATCCAAGTCGAGAGTGGAGTTACGGGAACAGACAGCCGTATGATGGAAAACTACTTTCACGTTCGGTTCAGAGAGAACTTTTTTCGTTGAGAATTCCTCGTTCCCTTTCGTGTGAATTCCCCAGCGGCGAATTTGAAACTTTTTTGGCCCTATCTATTCCATCTCTCGAGCCCCGAAGAAACCCCCCCTTCGGACTCCATATCTCTTTTGACTCTATATATGTGGGCACCTGATATCTATGAGGGTTCACCCACCCCGGTTACAGCATTCCTTTCTATTGCGCCTAAAATTTCTATTTCTGCTAATATTTCACGTGTTTCTATTTATGGTTCCTATGGAGCTACATTGCAACAAATCTTCTTTTTCTGCAGCATTGCTTCTATGATCTTAGGAGCACTGGCCGCCATGGCCCAAACGAAAGTAAAAAGACCTCTAGCTCATAGTTCAATTGGACATGTAGGTTATATTCGTACTGGTTTATCATGTGGAACCATAGAAGGAATTCAATCACTACTAATTGGTATCTTTATTTATGCATCAATGACGATAGATGCATTCGCCATAGTTTCAACATTACGGCAAACCCGTGTCAAATATATAGCGGATTTGGGCGCTCTAGCCAAAACGAATCCTATTTCGGCTATTACCTTCTCAATTACTATGTTCTCATACGCAGGAATACCCCCGTTAGCCGGCTTTTGTAGCAAATTCTATTTGTTCTTCGCCGCTTTGGGTTGTGGGGCTTACTTCCTAGCCCCAGTGGGAGTAGTGACTAGCGTTATAGGTTGTTGGGCGGCCGGAAGGTTTCCACGAGTAAGTAAGGGGGACCGAAGGCAGTTCTCTGTGCACCGGACACGTAGCTTACCGAATCAGTTGCGACACGGATGGGAATGCATGCTACGAAAGATAGGGTCGAGTCTGAGTCATCAACCGTCTACTCAATATCCTTGTACGAGTCCACAATCACTACACGAGATGAACCTTGGTTTGGTGAATTTAAGTTGGCATTAGGTGTAATAGGACTCCCAGTTACTGCGCGCGATCGTATACTGAGATGCTCCCCGCCGGTTGTTGGAACGACGCGAGCCGGGCCGGGCCTCGATTCAGAAAGATGAAAGGCCAAAAACTCAAAATAGGGGTTATAAATTCCCCATCTCATTGGGGGCGGAAAAAAATCGACATCTCGATGTGATACAGCCTTTTCTATTTTTGTTGGGAAAAAACGGCGAAGTCCATCCGAACCGTCCAATGAAGAATAAGAGGAGAGCAAAGCGCCAATGGCGCGCGAAGCACATGCGGAACGGGCACGGAGATAAAAGAGTGTGGAGGAGAAGCAGCCGAGCTCATTCCCTTCGCTTCCTGGGCCCAAAGCAGTGCAGTATTTCCTGGCCAAATCAAGGATTTGGGGCTTATTGCTACGCTACTTAACTATATAAAAATCCATTTTCAAATTTTTTAATATAAAGAAAGATCCATTCATCTATCCTATCTGATTTTTTTATAAAAAAGAATCGATTTCATTCAACGTTTGATTCAAAGAACTGCGCTTAGCCCCCCCGCTCATGAAAAGACTCTGCTGCAATGGATGGCAGAGGGTCCGTAGTACCTGAAGCACTGGAGTGATCCAGTAGCCGGGAAGGGGCCTAGAAGTGCCTACTACTACACCACATACTACACTTGGCTCTACACATTTACAGAGCTAACCCCTGTCCAGTACCTGGAAGAGCTCAGGGGGCTTCAATCCTTACTCCTTATCCCCATCTTCGCCCAGGCTAACGGGGCCTTACTTATTCAGGGGGGAGAATGGAGCCTCGAAAAGCACTGTTGAGAGTAAGATCCTTGGCTCCTCTTCATTCTCAACAGGGTTCCAAACCTTTCTTCAACATAGGTGACAACGAGCGGGGCAGAGATGGAAGAGATCGAACACGGGAATAAGAAGCAAGCTTGCCTTCCTTTTTTTATTTTTAAAATCTTTTTTATAGAGGGGGATGGAGAAAGTGGACAAAAGAGACTCGCATTTCCCAGTCGAAAGGATGGGTTCCTTTTTCGTCTCGCATTTCTCATCGAACAAATACGGGAAAAGAAAAGAATCATATTGAAAAAGCTCCTAACCCAACCCCTTACTTCGTAGAGCCGTGTATTGTAAGTGATCCGAACCTGCCCGGAGCGAGCCTCCCATAGAGGCAAGTGAAGTTGGTGAGCCGTATGATGGGCAACTATCTCCTGCGGTTCGGAGAGGACTCAGCTGTTAGTTAGTACCCCCGTGGGTTCGGGGTGGACCCTTTCACTCTATTTTATTATATACGCTTAGCGAAAAGAATGTTTTTTGATACACCTAGGACATGGATTCTATATGAACCAATGGATCGTGACAAGTCGTTACTACTAGCAATGACTTCCTCTTTCATTACTTCATCCTTTCCATATCCCTCTCCCTTGTTCTCAGTTACTCATCAAATGGCACTCAGTTCATATCTTTAAGTTCGATCATTGACAAGGTTCAAAGAAAGG